>JAUCMS010000031.1:12383265-12402258 GCA_032357445.1 Enteromius radiatus | reverse complement strand
TACTGCTGATTACAGAACCGCTTTTACCGACAAAACGCGCAAACATATCGGCCGATCGTTATCGGTGCATCCCTAAAGGCTAGTTCCAGTTTTTGTCCGTTTAACTCACCTGTTCCCCAGCCTGAGACTCTCCGATGATGAAGCGATCACCAGGACCATCCGCAGCTGAAAAACAGTACAAAGAGAAACTAATTTAGTAATTTTCAAAGAGTTTACAGTGATCATAATTGTTTTTATATCTTGTTAAGCTTAATTGAGTAAGTATTCATTTTATTTTCTTTGTTTATAAAAATAAATACAAATAAATGACAAAAAGGTTGCATTAATTTGACAGTAAAACATTTACAACGGTACAAATTCAAACTATTATTTAATTTTTTTTTTTTTTTTACTGTCTATCAATGCAAAGAACACTGGAAAAAAATGTACAAGTTTTAAAATATTAAACAGCAAAACTGTTTGCCCTCCCAGGAATACAATTATTAGACTTGTTAAACATTCTATAAATGTTTGTGCTTGCTATGTGAACTAGCCTTAAGACTTGTAAACAAAAACCTTAATGTGCAAATGTGTTTATGGGCAGGATATGCTGTTACATAATCAGTTATGTGATGGCTCTGCTGTTAAATGCAGAAGAAAATTTCCAGACCGAACATGGTTTCAGCAAGAACACTGCCTCATTTTGGTGGTAAAAGTGGTAAATGAGACAACACTAGTTGAGCAATTTTGCAGTAATGGGCATTCACCTCGAACAGCGTAGCCATCTTTAACTGATGCAGGGAAAGGAGGCAGGTTGTCTTTGGCGTAGACGTCCTGAGCCAGAACTCGACCCATTCCATCTACAAACACAGAAAAAGGACAGGAAAAAAGTCTGATGAACACATTACAATCATCAATACAATAAAAAAGTAAACAAGTTAACTTCTGTGTAGAAGTCAAAAAAGGGACATGTGCCTAAATTAGAGGCCAGCAAAAGCAATATGGGAAAGCAAATGCACTCATGCAGCCATACAATATTAAGTAAGAACTAAAGAAGTAATGGAGGAATTGATGCAGATGAATATATACATTATCCTAACTAACACAAAGCATGTTAATAACATCTATTACAATCAAAAGCTATTTTATGTTCTAAGTTTGTAAGCTTACCCTGATAGCACACGTACATCTAGGAGACGTCTATTTGATATCTGCAAGACGTATTATTTAGGTTGTTTGCTGATCTGCAATACCTCTATAGGATGTTTCCTTTAAGATGTCAAACAGACGTCTATATGTCTTTAAGATGTTTATGATTTAGAATGTATGTGAAACTGATATTTGTAAGACGTCTGCCAGACATTTGTAGACAGCAGATGCTTTCCAGATCAAGAGATCTTGCAGATGTACGTGTGCTATCTAGGTAGCATACCGCTAACTAACAAGCCTGCATGCTAACCTTGCATTCAAGCACAGGAACAAATTAATACACCATTATCTGCAGAAAAACATATATAACAGTGAAACTCTGACACTCTTAAATAGTGAAATAACATGCCTATTCTGTAGAATTATTATAGTATCATATATTTTATGAATTATATCACACTGACCAGTTCTTAGCTGAAGCTATACATACAGTATATACATAGATAACTCTGTTTCTACAGGCCGTAAGTATGCTTTCCTCCATATGAATAGTCTGCAACTTTGGTTATTTGGATATACTGTAAGAATATTTATATCTGCACATGATTATGTAAATTAACTCAATACATCGACAACATGCTGGTTAGGTATGGTTTGATGCTGGGATGCTGGTTTAGTCTGGTCCTTTGCCAGCAAGTGACCAGCATCAAAACATACCTAACCAGCATATGCTGGGTTTTTTTTCAGCAGGGAAAGCATTAGCTATAACAAACCGTTAAATAGATACCTGTCATATTGAAACAAAACAAAACAACACATAAAAAACACATTCTCAATAGTTATCCTATTTTTCTGGGAATTTAAATCTGAGCATTTTACAACTAGAGGCTTTGCAGAAAACTCATTTGAAGCTAACTTTGCACGGAGTAGTAATTTAGCTGGCTAGCTTAGCATACTGCTAACTGACAAACCTGCTAACCTTGTACACATACGCATTACTACATAATGATTTGCTTTGTGTTCTGTAGCTAGCACTGCTACGAAAAGAAAACCCATGCAAAGATCTTATAATTTGGATCTAAAAAAATATCTTTGATTATCTGTTTTGTTTATCAAACGTCATTGTCAAAATCTAGAAGATCCCATCCATTTTGAACAATGCAACATGTCCAGGAATGTATTTAAATCATTTATAAAGTGCATACGAATTTCAAATATTTCATACTTTCATATGAAAGTGGAGAAATTCACACATAGTCTAAATAAAGGGGTAGGAAAGGTGGATAAGAGTGTGCCCTGAAACACAGATGTGCCATTTCCTCTGAGCAACAAACACAGTGTAACGTGAACACACACTTATACTCACACACAAAGCCTGAGATCTCTTGGGGGAGCAACAAGCGCCCTCCCACACATGAAAAGAAGAAAAGAGAAAAGAGAGATGACAGACAGAGAGAGAGAGAGAAAGAGGGGAAGGAATAAAGAATCAGGGAGAGCCAGAAGGAAAGCGAGAGAGAGAGAGAGAGAGAGAGAGAGACAGAAAAGAAAAGAACGAGAGAGTGCAAAGGCACTCTTATAGAGATAAAGCACACCAATGAGAGAGAGAGAACGAGTTGATGCTAATGAGGCCTCTCCTCGGTTGGAGGCTGATTAGAAAAGACTTATTTCTCTAAAACAGCACATCTGACGAGGCTCTAAATATAGCGCGTGTCTGGATTGGGAGATCAAACAGATGGGTACGGTGTTATCTACACACAGAGATGAGTACACAAGCGCGCATCACAGAGCGCTGACAACCCAGTCACCGTGAAACTGCAATGATTCCCTGCAGCTACAATACAACAAGCCCAGATCTACTCAACACAGCCAAGCACAGGCCCGTAAAGAGACCACATGTGAGCCTGAAGTCCAGTACAAATGCTGTCGTCTGAAATGAACGCTAAAACAGGGCTCCTAAAACTAATTCTGAAGGTGATGTAATCTTTATGTTACCTTGCACTCGATTCATTTAAAACTTAAACAATAATAATCATTGATTTCTTATACATACAATAAAAAGAACAAAATAATATGAATGTGAAAAAATAATATGAGAATTGGATTAGTTTTTAGGAAAAAGAGATTTTAACAAGATTTTTTTTTAAAAAGTACAGTAAAAATCCTTTTTTAAAATGATTTACAATTTTTAACATATTGTTTATAAATCTCTAAACATGTTAAAAAAGACAACTGTAACTGTAAAATTAGTACAGTTAGTTTTGTAAGCCTCTATAAAAGGGACAGAAATGTTTCTGTAATTGAAGAATAAGCCAATTACACGCTACCTATCCTGACAAATCCTGAAAAAAATTATTTTACAGTATTGCAGATTTTACTGTATTTTTGATCAAATAAATTCAGTCTCTAAGCATAAACTTTTGAACGGTAACTAATCTAAACAGCAATATCTGCTAACCTACAGTATTGGTTATTGGTAATTTATACTCTTACTTGTACATCAACATCCAGCAGAGCAGACAGTTCCACCTCAGCATACTCTAAATGGCCAATCTTCTCCAAGGCTGAGACCATTTATACATTTTAAATTCATTTTATTAACCGAGGTGACAGAGAGAGGTTTTAAAACAGACAGCCGCTCATAACTTACACCCATCTTGTTGTATGAACAACGCATTTCAGAAATTTATGAGTGACATTACTTGGCTGGGTGAGGATATTTCCTCTATTTACGCTGATCTGGATCTGCCCTCCTTGTGCTCGCGCTGAGCTGAAAATCCATCATTTTTATCTGTCAGGAAACAGCGAAGCTCTACACATGGTTACTGATAGATTAAAGGCACAGTGTTTGAGGTGCTGGTGGCTTTTGTGAAAGGTGATGTCAGAAAAGCTAGCGTATTGAATGTTTGCTTTAGGTTGGGAGTTTTTGGTTGGTTTTTGTACGCTAGCACATTGACACACGCTAACCATTGCATCACGCATCACTATTGATGAGCTCACCGGATTCGTGGGCAAATGAACTGGAACGCAAAAAATGAGAACAAAGCTCTTCCAAACTAGGCCATTCTCCATGGATAAACCAAATGGATCCAGCCAAACATGGAACATGATTCTTTTCTTTGACTATTAATGACAACCATGACATGTTCAAATCAGTGGAACAAGCTCAAGGAAAACAAACAAACCAGTGAATCACTTGCCTCTTATAAGCTGAATCCCAATTCGACATACTATCCGTAATAGTTTGTTGCCGAAAAATATATATGTATTTCTCAAAAGATGCTAGAGCGGCACATTATGTCTAATTGGATGGATCACTGAATGTGGATTTGTTTGCAATGGTTCACAAGATGCCACCTACAATCGACGACTAAATGTTTGCTTAATTTTCATACATGACTTTGCTAACTGTGATTCAGCCATAAATATGTGACCATGGACCACAAAACCAGTCATAAGGTAAAATTTTACAAAACTGAGATGTATACATCATATGAAAGCTCAATAAATAAGCTTTCTATTGATATATGCTTTGTTAGGATAGGACAATATTTGAAACATCTATTTGAAAATTTGGAATCTGAGGGTGCAAAAAAATCTAAATACTGAGCAAATCACCTTTAAATTTGTCCAAATTAAGTTCTCTTAATGCATATTACTAATCAAAAATTACATTTCGATATGTTTACAGTAGGAATTTTCTTCATGGAACATAATTAATTTCCTAATGATTTTAGGCATAAAAGAAAAATCAGTAATTTTGACCCATACAATGTATTTTTGGGTATTGCTACAAATATACCCCGGCGACTTAAGACTGGTTTTGTGGTCCAGGGTCACATATATGAGTCCTTAACATGTGGTTCTTTTCCCACCCTCTCGTCAGCGGTTGCAAAAAACTCTAAATCGCCCCCTGCTGGACTGGAGGTGAAATGGCGCTGTGGCATGGATGAGTATTCCACACATTACTGGGGCCAGATGAGCATCGGGCATGCTCGAAGATGTGCGCCGGACATGAAGGTGCTGGGTAATGGTGCACACTGACCTGAGTTATACTTTGGGGTGTGGGCGGCACTGGCCAGGGCTCTCCTCTCTGCCTTTGCTTCGGCGCCAGTGCAGAGAGGAATTTTCCGCCAACTTGAGCCACTCTGGCGCCAGACGCCTTTTCGTGCTGGAGGGACCAAGTCACCTGCATTGGGCCCTGCCAGACGCATTGGGCACATTTAACTACCACATGGGCAATCCCGCTATCCCCCACCACATGGACAGAAATGAACGCCCAGCTCAAAGCCTGCGTCTTTGTGGCATAATTCACATCCACATGCAAGGGTGACTGCCCTGTTAGTGATGGCCATGAAAAACTAAAGAAGAGCCATCAAAAAGAACAGCATGGGCTTTGTCAGAGTGCCGACTATAAAGTAAAACTATGGTATGTAATCTAACCATTGGAACTGGACTGCTCCTGATGTTCATGTGGATTGAGCAACTATGAGTAACTGAAAATCTTCCTGAGCTTTTCACAGAAATACAGAAAGAAGGCATTTAAGGCTGGATTCACATGGAAACTGACCACGGGATCTGTCTTCAGATGATCACAATGGCATCAAAGCTTCAGAGAACTCAGCGAGTTAAAAAACAACAGAAGACGGACGGATGGAACGAGCGACAAGATTAAAGCTAGAAAGATGGAAAGACGATGGGGTGAAAGAAAGAAACGAACAGATGTGTGACAGATGAGGAGCTACAGGCATGGAAGATGAAAAAAGCAAAAGCTGAAAGCCTGCAAAGCAAAGGGCTTGGTGACTATATGCCTTCAGCACCTACTGGCCTATATATACCACAATCCAACAGCCAATGAAAACTCATTTTGGTACCATCAGAAGGAAAGTACTTCATGTTAAAAAGACCATTAAAAATTGTTCACTCATCTTTCAAAACCCATATGACATTCCTTCTGTGTAGAACAAAAGGAGATATTTATGATAGCATGTGTTTCTGTATCCCTATATCAAGATATTCTTGATAAGTACTCATATTGAATATTTTTATGGTGTTCTTCATTTTTTTTTGTTATTGGTATGGAAAGGAGCAGCAAGAAGAAAGAAAGAAAGAAAGTCATATGGCTTTGTAACAACATAAGGGTGAATGAATGATGGCAGTAATGCTGATTTTGGGGTAAATGAGTAGTATCACAGTATCACATTTTTGAGTTTTGTTTTTCCATTATTTATATTCTGCTACTGGATGCTGCACAAATTTTAAGACAATCTGTCTTTTTTCAGAAAAACTTAAATAGTCTTCATAGCACGATTTTTAAATTGAATACATTAACATTGACTTAGTTCATATTTGATTGTAGAGGACTTTAATGCTACTAAAGTTATTCAGCCATGAACTGTCTCTTAATATTTTTGTTTGATTAATATTAATGACAGCTGCAGGTCTATTTACCTTACAAGTCATAATGTACATATGCCATATTTTGACATATCCTAATTTTGTTTCAGCTGTTCGCGTTCACTAATAACTTGTCAAGATCAAGTGCTTTAAAATATTTTACAAAAACTTTGACATCCCTAGCTTGTGAATATTTGTTCATGTGGTTTACCTGGGTGCAAACAGGCCATTGGTCTAGTTTACGTTGGCATGAGCAAAGGGTCTTACCTCTGTAGTTGATGATTTCAGTACCCAGGACAGGAGTCATCTCCAGCACAGTGATGAAGGCCTTGTCCATAGAAGTGAGGGGAAACGGGGACATGCGGTGTCTCCGAGCTACCTTGGTGATATCCACTGCACTGTGACCTGAGACAAAGAGTGAGAATTTAAAAGTGCTCTTAAACACACGCACAATCTTCACCATAATGCACAGTCAGTCACCCACTTGCTCTCAGGATGTTCTCCTTGCTGCTGCATCGTGACTGCACCTACAGATATAGAGAGAGAGACAGAATGAGAGGGAATGAGAAAGAGAGAGAGAAAGGAATTGGGGAAAGAAAGACAGAAAGACGGGATGAGTTAGAGCACAAAAGGAGCCCCATCCTCCGTCCAGGAGAGTTAGCATTCCACTGACAGGATTCATAAAGATCAGGATGATCATCTACACATTCAGACAAAACAACCAAAAGAAACTAGCTTGAAAACAAACAAACTGAAAACAACATTTTCAGTCCTACTGCCATTATTATCATTATCATCATGGTCATGACACAAATGCTGTAGCAATCTGGAAAGTGTTGTATCATGGTAGCATTCTAGCATCCAAAACAACCTGATTCCAGATATAACAGACATTAAAGTCAACATAAAACATTTTAATTCTTTAATGTGATGTATCGTTTCATATCAAACTAGTGACCTCACAAAACTATATTGTTTACAATAAGGTTCATTAGTTAACAGTAGTTAACCACATTAGTTAAATGAACTAAGATTGAACAATACTTCTACAGCATTTATTAATATTAGTTCATTTTAATTTCAGCATTCACTAATGTGTTATTAAAAGCACACGTTGTGCTGTTTACATTAGTTAATGCACTCTAATTTAACATGAACTAATAATGAACAACTGTATTTTGATTAACTAACATTAACAAAGATTAATCAATACTGTAATAAATGTGTTGATCATTGTTCATTCAAGTTAGTTAATACATCAACTAATGTTAACAAATGACACCTTACTGTCAAGCGGTAACTGTTTTTTTGTGTGTCATTTTTCTGCTTTAAAAATGTAGTTTAATACTTGCTTTTATCCATCGTAATTTGACTATCATGAAATGTGAGTATACTACTGTATATACAAAAATTGGGTTTCTGTCTGCTTTTTAACTGAAACTTGGAGGTCAAAGGTCATGTTCAACCTCAAAAGCATCTTGACTTTTCTGTCTTTCTTTTTCAAATTTATTGTTTTTCAAATCTACAACAGTAGCCCAATACTATGGAAGCCTGTTTCCACCACTGAATAAAAAATACAAATATATTTATATTATATATATATAATAAATATATTGCAACTTTAAAGTCAGAATAGTGAGATATAAACTCGCAATTCTGAGAACATATCAGAATAAAAGTCAAAATTGCGAGATATAAAGTCGTAATTGTGACTTTATAATTGCAAGTTTATGTCACGCAATTATGAATTTTTTTCTCGTAAATTGCAAGTTTATATCTTCCAATTGTGAGAAAATAAGAATTACCGTTCAGAGAAAAAAAAGGCAGAAATGTAAGAAAAAAAAGTCGCAATAACCTTTTTTTTGTTTTATTCAGTGGTGGAAACGGGCTTATAATACAATGTGAAAACAGACATCAGGATAAAAAGAACAAACAAACATGTATTTATTTTAAATTTATTATAAAAAATACTGTCAATTCTGATTTCATGTTGACTTTAACAGCTAGAAGCTCCATACGATGGAACACAATTCGAGCACTCCCTCCCATCCAGTTTCATTTTGACCCCTTTTAAGCTGAATTTCTTTCCAAATGAGCCATGAATGTTTTAAGATAATAATAATAATAGCAAATTTGATTATACATTCAGCTGTAACTGTGGAATCTACCAATACAAAGTATCATAAAGTATGGAGTTCCCTTAGGCCAAGAGTAATGGTATGAGAGGGCAATCAAATTCCATGCAAAAATACACATTGACTTGAGGCTATAGTGACAGAAGTTTAGAGATATTAAGTCTTTGATTTACTGCATGAAAGTGTTAAAAACAGCCCTTTATGTGTCCTTCGTGCTGAGACGCAATGCCCCTGGCCTATAGGGGGAGACACACAAGCAAGTCCCAAATCCTTTCTACTCACGATCCAGTTACAACAGACTAGCACCAACACGACAAATCAATGATCGACACAGAGCAAAGAAAGAGAGAGAGTTAGGAAAGGACAGGAAGAGGAAGAAGAAAACGATGAGGCGCAGCTCACATACAGCAAACAGCAATAAGACACTGCATCTAAATGGAGATAAAACTTAAAAGGAACAGAAAAACAGGAGGGAAAAAAAAAAAGATCTAAGAAACAGAACTCAATGTCCACAAGAGACTCCAACACACTAAACGGCTAATAAAACAAAGAGAGCATTAGAAAGAGCAACGTCTACAGACAAGATAATGAGAGAGAAGAAAAGAAACGGAGACGAGAAGAGAGAAGAAGAGTGTAAAGCAAGGAGTTTGGACTCCTGACGCAAAGCAGAGTTTGCGGATGGAAGCAGCTCCTTTTTTTTGCGTGGGTTGGGAATAGTTACTCGCGAGTCGAAGGTCCTATGGTTCCTGCGATCATCTTTGAGCCCCTCCAGCCTAGAGTGGAGCTTTGGCAATGAACAGAAACAAAAGGGTTTACAACAGACAGAGCAAAGGAGAAGCTTTGGGAGACCAAAAAAAGAAAACCAAATGAGTTTTAAAGGCTTTCTGAGACAGCGCTCGCTCGGTTTACACACAACAAGCTGAGATGACAATGGGTGAGAACTGAGAGGTGAAGAGAGATCTGACTGGGCATCATTCGGTCCTAATATTTGGGGGAGGGGGAGCAGCCAGGAAGGTAGCGCAGGTTAGCGAGGAACAGGGGTCAATGTCACTCGGCACAGTTAGCGAAATGCACTTCTGTTCCAGTGAGGTTTTAGAAGACACTGGAAAAAGACCGTGTTGGTGATACCTCTGTGTCAGTGTGCTAACAGCCACCAGAGCAGGCCAGAGTTTGTATACCATCACATTAAGTCTGAGGGGACTGAATGGAGTGCACATGCGGAATGGATATATGGGTACATGACTGAATGAATAGCCAAGAAAACATTTTGACAGAATAATTATTCTTAATTTAATGCCATAGAAACACTATCTAACGGCATAATGTGAGTTACAGTTAAACTTGGATCTTTAAACTGTAATGAATACAGTACTGAATGCATTAAAACAAGAAATTAAAATAAAATCTGGTAAAAATTGAATCGAAACCCCTGTATATATTTCATGTATAATAACACATCAGTTTAAATTTAAAATTTAAATCCATCCAGATTAAACCATAGACCTATAGGTTTATCAGAGCAAATGAATGAATGCTGAAGAAAATGCATATCAAAATATCAGGCAATAAATATTAAATTATTTAAGACAATGAATGCATTTACCTAATTGTACTTTAAAGTTGTTTCATGTTAACATTTTTCCATATGAAAAGCAATGAGTGCAATTAACCTGAATGCACTATGCTAAAAAATGCCATAATTAACTGATTAAATTCAATCCTGTTTACATATTTTGACTATAATAGTGGTTATTCTAGAGAATCACAGATTTAGATCTACTACAGTACATAAATATTAATAATAATTTTTAAAAAGACATAAAAACTGCAGCTAAAAGGAATAATAAAAAAAAATCAGGCCATAGCCCATATTAGATACAGTTTTAAAAATTTCAATTTGTTTTGTTTGTTCTTAAAATAAACACTGTTTTATCTTACAAACCCAGTATTGTGTGTAACCACACAAAAATACCATTGTTATTAGATTTACATAACAACACAAACACACAGATCTAAGACTGCTAGTGCGCTGTTAACCAGACATTTTTTACCCACTCCTGTAAATACAGGCAAGGAAAAATTGTACATCCTTGGAACTTTTTCTTCTTTCCCTCCTCCTATTTGTACATCTAACCTCCTTTCATCAAACAACAGACAGAATGAGCTCAGAGTGGAGATGAGAGGTAACCAGTGATCACAGGAGGGGTTGAAGGAATGGACGGAGGCAATGAAAGCACTGCAGAGACGTCAGGTCTCTTTACATCAGAGCCGGACCAAAGAACTCAGTGGACTGAAAACACACGCTCACAAACAAACACGTCCTCACACAGACACACAAGGGGTGGGGAACCATGTGTCAGCATACAGGCAGATGAGAGTTAATCCCTGACCACTGAAATGACGATGGAGTAATTGGGGAACAGCGATGGGGAATGAATTATTAACAAGTGAGTGTCAGGCCCAATAAGAGGAACTCCGCTCTGTGATTAACCAATCAGAAATGAAAGATAAGACAGTATGGGGACTAACAGCTGTAATGCCGGTGAGTCATTTTATTAGCTCAGGAAGAGGGATAAAGAGAGAAAGAGAGAAAGAGGGGGGAAGAGAGGCTCTTTTCCAAAACCTAGTGACCAAAATCAAATCACTTTCAACAAGAAAGCTGCTCCAAAGATGATTATAAAGATAAAACTAGCATATTTGTTGATTAAAATAATACAATTCCCAAAAATGTTGTGGATAACATAGTAAATATCAAATGTTGGAACTTGCTTCAAAATTTGAAATTGATTATATTAAGTATAATCAAATGTCATGAGATGTTTTGAATATTAAGATTAATTAAATACTCATATTTTATTTAACAAGTAATTCACTAACCTAAATCTACAATGAGCATTTTTCCCGAGGAAAGTAATGAACGCAGTAAAACCGCATGCATTAAAATAAAATAAAGTAAAATAAAAAAAAAAAATCCTTGTTTTAATATTAGTAGCATTGATTTATATATACATATATATACTGTATATAAAAATTTAAAATTTAGCTGTCAAACAATTGCAGGTAATCATATCCAAAATAAAATAGTTTCATGTTTGTGTCTACTGTGTACATTTATTATGTATTTATAAACACAAATACATACAGTTTATATTTAAAAAATATGTGCCTTGGAAGGCCATGGCGGGTTGGGAGCCGCCTGCGGCTGTTGCAGGATGGAAAAAAAAAATCATGGTTAAAAAAGTTCATGTTAAAAAAAACATTATTGGGGGGGTTTTCCCTCTTCTGTAGGCTGCGGCTCTCACAACGCAAACTCAGGGAGACGCTCTTGCAGCGCAAACTCAGGGACTGGACTCAGGATCAGCCCTCCTGGCTGGGATTCAGGAACTGGTCGAAACGGGCAAACTGTTTTTTCAGGGATTAGGATCGGCACTCCTGGAATGGAATCCGTGGGGATCTGGATCCGCTTCTGGGGAGCTGGCACTGGACGCTCCCCATACAGAGCAGGTTCCATGGGAAATTCCCGCCAGTGGCCGCAATCGTGGCGTGAGCGTTGGACAGCGCATCCGAGGCGCTGGGACAGGACGGAGCTCTCAGCAGTGTGCTCCGGCAGCGCGTTCTTTGGTGCGGGCTTCCGTTCAGTCTCCCAGACACCGGTAAACCACCTCTCTCCAACTCAGTCCCCCGGTGTCTGGAAGATATTCCGAGATGTTCCGGTGGGATCTGAGCTGGAAGAACTGGACGGTGTCCTCATCTGAGAAGTTGGCCGCTCATGCCAGCTGACAGAACTCCTCCACATACGCAAGGAACGGGAGATTGTGCTGATGAAGGTGGAGAAATCTGGCAGCCCATTCCATCTCCTTTGTTTTGGGTCGATCCTTCTGTCATGTTGTGTGTGCAGGCAAACAGGCTTTGGCGTTGCAGTTTAAACATCCACTTTAATTGAACATAGGCGGACCAAAAGACAAATACACACATTCAAAATAACCTTAAGGGTCGACAGCACAAGACAAAACACAACGGGCTTATAAACACTAGGGAAAACTCAGGACAGGTGAGCATCACAGGTGGAGCGGGTTAACTAATCAACTAAACAAGAACAGAAACAAGACCAAATAAGGGCACACAGGAAGACATGAAATCGAAACCAAAACTAACCAGTGACAGACAAAACTACAAACATTAAGCGTTACAATATCAACATTTTTCTGTGTACATTTATCATATGTATATTTATCATATACATAATAAACATGCATATATTATGTAAACAAAAACTTATTCTGGATGCGATTAATCGTAATTAAGCACTAAAAAAAATGAATCGTCTGACAGCACTAATTAAAATTACATTTAAATTTATATTCGATTAGTTTCATGGGTTCACTGTTTTAAGGAAAGAAAGCATACAACTGAATTTAACTTTACACATAAAATTAGCTAAAAGACTTTAATAATTATATTGCCTACTATAATAACTCATTTTGTTCAAATTGTAACAAGAGAGAATGTGGCTAACCCAAAATGTACGTCAACAAATTCTTCAAATTTCATTTAAGATTGGCGAAGAGAAAAAAAATTGGTTTCTAAATATATTTAATACCAAAAAGTATTGACTAAAAATTTGATCTGATCAAAAAATGTGATTTGAGTCAAAGCGCTAAGAAGTTAATCACTTCTGTAGTTGATAGACAACGAGGCAGCTGACTAGGTTTTGGAACAGAGCTAGAGAGAGAGAGACAAAGATTGTTGAAGACAAGAAGATAAAGCTAAAAGCAAACAATCTGCCCTGATGCTACATCAATAGGCTGTGGGCCGCGTGCAACACTCTGAGGGAAGACTTCAGTGCATGTTGTACAGTATGTGTGATTGACTGAGTGTTGATTTATGTGAAGATTAGGGGAGAAAGGGATATCTGTTTACCTGGTCCAAGGTAGAGTACCTTGACTTGAGCGTGATGACCTCATCCAGGTGAGCCCTGAACTCTCTCCGTGAGGCCTGGAGGAAGCCACAGGACAGTAACTCACCTGATACAGCCTTCCCCGTCAACAAACACACACACACTTCACAATATACACAGTCACAAACACACACTCTAAGGATCATCTAACACTGATATGAAAAATATGAGGGGGAATCAAGCGAAGTCATAACAGCAAAATAATCCCACTACTACTACGCAACCAAAGAGGAGCAAAGCAGCTGCAGCGTGTCTCTGTGTGTTACGCTGACCTTTCACCTGGTTTCCAAGAACAAAGGAGGCTTCTGTGAATAATGAGCACTTGGGATTGTATTAAAGCTCATTTCTATAACCCATCCAACTGGAAGTGTTGCAAAAAAGTACTATTTTATAAGAGTCTTGAGTAACAAGGGTGTTCAGGTGTTCATTAAAGCTGCTGTGAGCAATTTAGTCATCATGCTAACTTCTTCCACCATTGTACATCCCTTCATGCAAAATAAAAGTTTTTCGTTTACGTAATACATGTACTGCGTATATTTATGTATATATACATATATATAAAGACACACTTATACAGCATATATATTTTAAATATTTACATGTATAAATATATATTTATATTCATATGCATTATATTGTATACAAATATATACATTTAATATATAAGCATAACATTTTTATTAAATATACTGTATACATGCAAGTGTGTATATTTATATATACATAAAAAATGTACACATACACATTTTATATGAGCAAAAATTTATTTTGGATGCGATTAATCATTCATTACCCCAATATAAAAAAACTAATTGTCCGTAGTTTAATTTGAAAAAAGCTGATGTATCATTTAAATTGTATTATATTATCTATATTTATTTATTTATGGTTTAACACCATGCCAGCAACAATGGCTATATTCATTATTTTTTTATAGATAAAAAATATATAGTCCATTAAATATACAGTTCTTAAATAAACAAAATACAAATATACAAAAACACACATAAAAAAACAAAAAGTGATAAGAACAATTATATGGAGACTTTCAGCTTAATGTATGACAAAGTTTTAAATCATCCCAGGAGAATTGTCTTTGAAAATGTCCATTAATATATTTTCTGAATAAAAAAGTTATTATATTATCTATAAAAGTTGTAAAATAAACATTATTTATTAATCATGATAGCATTTGTTAGCTATATGAATCAAATACAAAAACTAATGTCTAACTATTACAATAACAAGAACCAAATTTTAAGATTAACAGGAAATCATAATTATAATAATAACAACTTATTATAATATTAGAATTTTAATATAAATAATTTTAGAATATAAGCTAGAATAAAATAAAATATTAGTATTAATAATAATAATATTCATTTCATTTCGTATTGCTTACAGCAGCTTTAAATGTTTACATCAATTATGGAAAGTACTGCACATATGACGTTATGCATTTATCAATTAATGATTCTGTCTCACTTAATCATTATTTAGGAAAGAAAAGTTCAGAATTCATGAGAAACTAATGAATTGTAGGGCACACACAAACACACAAAACAAACTACAAGGCCTTTTGGGGGTTAAATAAATGAACTGATGGGACAGACTTGCTTTACAGGGATGAGTTGTGCACGTGTGAGGTGTGTGAGCAATGACTGGCCGAAACTCTGAAAGGGGTGTGGTTAGTCGCAGGGTGATGGACGGCGCTGTGTAAAACATGCTGTACCTCTGTGACACTATAAGTGGATGAACAGGAGGTGAGCCGGGCCTGGTGCAGGGAGAGAGGGAACAGGGAAGAGGAGGGTTAACACTGCAGCCACAAGCAAGGGAAACACATACAAACAGCATTCCCGTCATGACAGCCAATCACGGGCAAGTGTTGGTCAAAACGCATTCAGGACACCAGAATACAGCAATCCCACTGCCAGTTTGACAGGACACAACTGCACAAGTCTGTCAAGACCTCTACAAACAGAAACATGCAACAAATTATTTACAGGGATCGCTCACTCCAAGCAATCGAAATGCTGTCATTATTTACTCTATTGTATGTCATTTCAAACTTGTATGATTTTCTTTATTCCATGAAAGACAAAAGAATAAATGCTGAAGAATGCGCTGGCCACTCTTTTCCGTATTATGAAAGAGAATGAGTAGTTTGTGGAGCTACAAAGCATTAAAAAAAAATTCCCATGACTAGACCACATTCATTTTCTGAAGTTGTCGTGTGCAGTGCTTCATGCAAAAAAAAAAAAAAAAAAAAAAAAAAAAAAGAATATGTTTTCATTTGTGAAGGACATAGCAGGACATTTTGTCTAAACTATTGCATTGTTTTAGAAGATCTGAAACAACAAAAATCACCGGACCATTTAAAGGGTTAGTTCACCCAAAAATAACACTTTCATTAATTTCTCACCCTCATGTCATTCCAAACCCATAAGACCTTCGTTCATTTTCGGAACAAAAATGAAGATATTTTTGATGATATCAGAGAGCCATCTGACCCTCCATAGACAACAACACTGGTCCAGAAAAGTAGTAAAAACATCGGTAAAACTGTCATCAGTGGATCAACTTTAGTTTTGCGATGCTACGAGAATACTTAAAATGAAAATAACACCATTTACTCTAACCATTCTTCTATTTTAGAGAGTACACAACGTAAGCATACTCTTTCCTCTTGGTGTAAATAACCACAGATGTGCATGCTTTCTCCCGGATGTAAACAAGGCTGGGACCTGGGATCATTTCAGTTGTATTGCTGTCTATGAAGGGACAGATGGCTCTCTGATGTCATCAAAAATATCTTTGTTTTTCGAAGATAAACAGAGGTCTTATGGGTTTTGAATGACATGAGGGTGAGTAATTAATAATTCATTTTCAGTTTTTGGTGAACCAACCCTTTAAATGATACTTTTACAGTGCTTTTTTGCTATTTACTTTCTATCAATTTACCACACAGAAAATGGGCAGTACTTTCTGAATGTAGGGTTTTAAACAATAAGTGTAAATAATGGTGTGTGTGTGTGTATAAATAATTTAAACTAGCCCTTTTACTCCTAAATTTATACTTTTAATTTGTAACTCACTTTGGATAAAAGCATCTGCTTAATAACTAAATGTAGCTAAATGTCCTGAGATGAGAATAGGACAAACAATATAAATGGATTTTCCTTGTTTAATCTACCCCACTAACAGCTTCCTCCCTCCATTTAGAGCAACTAAACTACAAAAAGGTCCTTCAGAAAACACCATGACTATGATATCACAAACATGAACACATTAACACATGACTGCCAATATTTACATATCAATGCTCATTCAGTATTCTGCAACTCGGCCCTCTCTGATGAATAAGGCTAGTATTTCTCACATACAGTTAGCTATGCAAAAAACAAGAGAAATAATGATATCGTATTTCAAAACCAAGCAGTTTTCTTATTTTCAGTTTAAGACTGCTTTAATAGACGGCTAATGTTTCTGCATGTGTCAGAACCTTACAAATGACCACACAGGATGGACTGATGTGTGAATATGAAGATCTGAAACACTATAAATGGAAAGACACAACTAGACAAACACACTGGTAAAGACTGTAATACTCCACTATTTGTCCTTGATGTCTTGCACCGGCCTTTAACCACACACACACATTAATGAAAAAATTAAATGCCAAGGCACTGCCAGATACAATATGTATCTCTTCCACAACTGTCACACAGCTGTCAGATTCAATGACAGGGCCGTGTAGTAATCGCCACAGCAAGCGTAAGGGCCTGTTCTCCCCTTCACCTGATCTTCAATCTCCTCTCCATTCATCAATCGAACAGAAAGAGGAGGAGGGGGTGGGAGAGGGCTCAGGGGCAAAGGGTCATTGGACCATCAATGTCCATTTATTGCACTTTCAGAGAGAGTAAGCCTGGGTATGCAATCTAAGCATGTTTGCAGTATGTTTAAACCTTGAAGTCCTTGCTTTCTGTTACACCTGGGTGACACTTTTTCTTTCTGGTTATTCATAATAAAGGTCCGCCCTGTTTAATCTTAGTATGACACATCTAACATAAAAGCATTCTATATTCAACAAACCTTTTCCACGTCAAAAATATTTTTTGGGAAAAAAAAAAAAAAAAAAAAAAAAAGTAGAAACATAAAACAAACCCCAAAAAACTAAAAACACAAAACATTATGAACTAGATCACAAACAAAACAAAAAAAAAAACACCCCCAAAACACACAAAAACATAATTTGGCTTTTCTCAGTATGTTTGTATCAGTGATGTCAAACAGTTAATTTCGATTAATCACATCCAAAATAAATGTTTTGGTTTACATAATATACGTTGTATACGAGCAGTTTGTATTCAACAAACCATAAAACTGCTAGAAGTCTCTACCCTAAATATCCCAAATTGTTTAACAACTGAACAGATCTGGCCCCCAAGAAAAGGGACTTGCCCCCAAAAACCAAACAAAAAAAAAAAAAAATCAAATCACAGCACAATATTTCCTTCCAGTGAATCTATTAATGAGTTAATGGAGACCGTTTTATTTTAAGATCCTGTCGTGCATGTTTTTCTTGCCCTGTGTAGGTGAAAGATGTGACTGTAATTCAGTATAAACTCCTCTGTTTAATTACGGTTTCTTTTTTCTTTTTTTTTTTCTCCTCCATATCTGTCTGTTGCTGAAAGCCCCTCCAGGCGGTATCCTTAGCCAACCCTACCCCGCAAGCACACACCAGTGAACATACCACACACTCGCCTCAGTGAACACACAACACACACACTGTCCCTCCGAGCATCCGCACAACTCCAGCCACTGAAGCACAGGGTGCGCTTCGGCATGAATCTCTCTATCTCGATCTCATACTGCTGTTATCTTGTATTATACATCACACACATGCTGGGAATCACCAGTGATCAAGTGGAAAGATCCTATCATGATACCAGTGTCACAAATCTCTATGTACCGCTGATCTTATCATGTCACACACTGTGGGTCACTCTACTATAAGTGTTACAAACTACATCAAACGCAAATAAATGCAAATCAATAAGAATAGAATAGAATAGAGAAAACCCAAGTACTGTCATTTAATACAGCCACATTGTTTTTTTAAAATAACCACAAGCTCTCTAGTGATCAGCCTTATTCAAACATTATTATGCCCAGGTCAAATTAAATTAACTATTTCACTAGTGCCGCTGTCTTTGCTACATTCGGAGGCTACGAAAGTTGTTGAAAATCATTGTATTAATTATTCAAACTTTCCATTCACAGCATCTGCTATAAATTGTCTACTGATTGATCAATATATTCCAGCTGTGCTAAAATACATTATATAGTTATAGCACCTATACCACTATAAATAAA
>JAUCMS010000031.1:12355759-12374029 GCA_032357445.1 Enteromius radiatus | reverse complement strand
CATTTCTTAGGGGAAAATTTTTAACCCTTCCCCTTTCCACTTCATTTCAAGGGGCAAGGGGAAGGGGCGAGGGGTAGAAACTAGAACTGGGTTTGGGCCTTAATATCTAATCTGAGCTATTCCTTCAAGATTTGAACAGTAGAATAACAAAAAAAAAATGAATTAATCTATTATACCTCCTCAGAGTTCAACTTTCTCTAGCTCCTTGAGCTTCAAATGTACCGTTTAGCAGTAATGTGAGGTCTTTACGGCGTAAATCCCTCTTGTTCTCCTCCAATGTAACAGGCCACTATCTATCCGAATCCCCTAATAGGATGACATACAGGCCAACCTATTGACACTAACTTAATGGAATTTCTAATCCAGTTGGACATCCTCCATTTTGAGGGGCTGAAGTCCGATAAGGACACAGCGTGTGAACTTAACACAGGTGGCCAAACTCGATTGCTCTTATACCGCATTTCTTAAGTACTTTTGACAAGAGACATTAATAATAATGAAGGAGAGGATGGCAGCGGGGATGGAGAGCGGTCCAGGGAGGGTTGATGCAGTGGAGTGCACCCCCCCCCCCCCAGGTCTGATGTGGTTGCATCTCTCCATTTTAGTGACTCAGAGTTAAAATGAAAATTAATGTGTGGAGACATCAGAAGTCCATAGGCTACTTCATGTCCTCTTGGTGCATGTAGGAATGGTCTATTTTTGTCTTCCTGGTGCAAGGTGAGGCACGTGTGTGCGCTGACGCTTCAGAGAAGAGCACGCTGCACTGTAGAAATAATGGCACCAGTAGTGGTATCCCATACGTTACGTCAATTTGGATTTATTGTTTTGAAATTTATGACCCAATATATGACCCCTGTCATCGCTGATTGACAGATTGTCATGTGTCCATGTGTATATTTATGAGTGGATTTACGACTATATGACCTCTCTATCACACTAATTGACATGTCACCAGGGTTCTCTGACCCCTGACTGACATGTGAATCAAAAGATCGAAAAACAGATGTCAGAGCAGACATTGATGAAATTATGAGATGATTTATGGTTGTGGTTTTATGTTTTTATCTCTCTTACCTGTGGTGAGATGGTGTTACTTGCAGATTATGGAAAAAGGTAGAGTAATGGAGTTGTCTGATCTAAACGGTATATGTTAATGCCTAGTCAGGTCCCGTCTACACCACCTCTGAAAAAACAGGCTGTCTGGATGTTTGGCTTGCATGTTTGTGTTTTAGGTCAACACCTTCGGTGGATTGGTGCCTAGACAACAGAACCCAAAGCTTCTCTGCTATCTGTTTCCTACCGTGATGTTTTCGGTGTCTGATATAATGTTTTACTATGTTTGTTAACACCCCTACTCAACTCTTCAGATATGGTTGATCTATAGGCAAAATGTTGATCGCTAAGACGCCATTGCTTTGATTGTTTGCAACAATAATGCTTTGGCGCTGTGGATGTACAAAATTAAGCACCTAAATAAAGCATAGTATTTACAAAGACCATTACCATCACACTTTCTGTATGCTTCTGAAAAGTTATGTTTTGGCATGTTCTTTCTAACTCATCTGTATGTGTGTATGCTAACACCTCTGTAGGATTAGTACAACCTAATCTGTTGGCTGATTAGGTAAACCTGAAGATTAATTTTTTTTTCAAACTAACTAACCACTAACAAGTCCAGCGCACCTATCCATTTACTTCTGACAGTGAAGGTGGTTGTGGGGTTTAACTGACAGTGGATAAGAGTAGCCTTAGTGTGCTTGTGTCTCTCATATCAGGTGCACAGTATCATACTTTAGTTAAGACAACAAATAAACACTTTGTCTGATTATATGGCATACAAAGATTTGTTTGCTAAATTTTAAGTAGGCAAAATACTATTGCATTTGCTTTTTATTGTTATTTAAGAAATGTTTCCATTTTAATTCCACCCACAGATACTATGTGTACTGTCAAAGAACAAATATACAATTACTCCCATAAAATAACTAAAATAAAATAATTACACAAATAATTTTAAACCTGTTTAAAAGATTACACACTCTGTGTTACTAAAGCACATTATTATCTATTATCTTTTGATGACCTTTATTGATTCTTTAGAAACGTATATATCTTTTGTAAATGGCATTTTTCTTACACCCCTAGTTTTAGTCATATTACCAAGATATAATTTTTTTTTTATATGTGACACACATGCGTGAAAGACTTTTTTCTCTTTAAGATTGTAATGACAGAGTAAACTTTCTCAGACCCGCAAAGTGCCGACAACATTCATTTATTCGTTTTATCATTTAGCTAGCTGAAAACCTGTAATGGAATTATTTTTGCATTATTATAACAACTGAAGGTAACTCATTACAAGTAATGCAAGTTACTTAATAATACTATTCTTTCCAACTACTAAAGTAATGCATTAATTTTTCATTTACAAGGAAATATCTGAGTTACTTTTTTTTTTAAGTAACGCCAGTTACTTTGTTTTCTTATTTTTTGACTGACAAGTCTCCTGACATCATGTTGGGACAAATCAGGAAGACAGAGGCATTGTGTGCACTGTGTGAATACAGAGAAACTCAGAATATGATGCAAACCTGCAATAATTAAATGTTAAATTACACAAATATTTCTAATCCCTTTTTATTAACTAATGTCTTTGCTGCTGACCTTTGATGATGAAGTTTTTCCCCAATGGGTAACACTTTATAATAACTACACACTATGAATGATTAGTTAAGCATTTATTTAGTCCTTTATAAACCCTTGTTCCAATATTATTATGCATTAGTAAACAGTTTACAAGTGCATCTATAAACGCCTTGTTCTTGAGCATATATAACATGTTTAATTCATACTTTATTAATTATCACTTTTAACTTTATTAAGTATTTTCATACTTTATTAATTATCAGTTTATCCTTTTTTAAAATTATTACGTCATTTGCAAACCAGTTATCTAGAAATTGTCAGTGTTTAATAAGATCATTTAGAAATCTTATTATTTAGAATGCTAAATGCTTTATTAACACGTGTTCCTGCTGTAATTCATGATTAAGTCAGGTAGTTATAAAGCATTAGATAGTTGCCAGACGTCTGTTTTTGTGAGCTCATCTAAAGTGGGGACTATTTATAGCTTGTAAAGCATTTATAAAGCAGATATAAAGACTATTTTCCAAACATAGAAGTTAAACAAACACAACACAGAGGGATAGAAGAACACAGAAATATTTTTTCAACTGTACACTTGATAAATGAAAAACAAACCTTCAATTTCATAGAGAAAAAAACAGTTTTAGATTTTTTTGCATCTTGAAATGAATAGTTCTGCATCCCTCTGTGTTGTGTTTGTTTATTTGTTCTGTACGGACGATAACTCACCCTTCTCATCTCCTTTGTACATTAAGATAATCTTATAAATCAAGAACAGGGCATTTATAGCTGTATTTATAAACTGCGTATTAATGACTATTAATGTTGGAACATTGCTTTATAAAGGATGAACTGAGTATTTACTAATGCTTAACAAATGATCCATAGCGTGTAGTTATTATAAGGTGTTACCAAAACTTGCAACACATTACTTTCCATAAGGCCTAAAAAAAATAAATGTTGGTTTCCGATTTGTTGACAATTCTAGACATGGGTAGGTAGGGAATTTATTTTATTTTAATTTTTAATTTTTTCCCCCATGGGACAACAAGTCAAATGCCGACGGATGGCTAGTGTTGGAGGTTGAGGGCACAGGTTCGTCAGGAATGCAGTTAAAAGATATGTATTTAAATTGAAAAGGGGACATGACCCCACAGACTAGCTGCTTGCCTGAAACCGCAGAGATGTCTGTCCACTTGTCACCCCTGGGATACACTGTCCCACTAGCTGAGAAAAACTTGCATCTGCACATTTTTACTTCTTGAAGTATATCATTAAACATTTTAGAAGCAAATTTAACAACTTTTGAAGCCTCTTTGCAAGGGCAATTCACTGAGACCACGCATATTTCCAGCGATGTCGCCATTGTTTGTTTCGTCGTAGCTACAGAGCATAGACTGAAGCACAAACAGAAGCACATTGGCAGCGCCCGCATGGTGAATGACGTTGATCATCATCCCGTGGAAATCGGAATCAGCATAGGCTACTTCAAAATACATACTTTTCTTTTTAACCGAAGTTTAATTAAAATAATTTGGGTCGCACGCAAATCAATAGGGTCGGTCGGCAACCGGAAACTTAGATTTATTTTTTTTAGGGCTAAAAAGTAACTAAGTAACGTAATCAGTTACTTTAATGGAGTAAAGCAATATTGTTATGCAACAATGCAAAAATGCTAACAATATTACATAAAAGTCGCAAAAAAAAAGTGTACACTCATAAAACGAAACCCTATTTGAGGCATTATAACAACAAGTGCTAACAACTATTGCAGAAAATGTATTATAGCAGAGGTGAGATATAGCTCTGGATGTGTGATTGACAGACTTACCAGATGTTCAAAATATATCATTACTAGACCCTGCTTATAGTTTATGATAAAGCTTAAAACAAAATGTAAGTATAAGTTTACAGTCATTCAAAATACTGCTCACATTCAATTAGACGAATACATGCATGTGTTTTTAAAGACAAACGTTCGATTTCAAGAACACACAACCAAATCCTAATACTATTTCATCAAACGGGTGAATATTACAGCATATACACGCCAAGTCTGTTTTGCCATAAGTAGCTTCTTCTCTCTCTCAAATATGTGACACATAGTATATACTTTTTTTTTTCTTTTACTTTTGGAGTAGTGGTGTGTCTATTTAATCTTTTTGTGATCTTTTTGCTAAATGTTTTAACAATTATTTAGTTTTTACAAAACAACACGTATAACTAACAGCTCATTCAAGCACTGTAGACTTTTAGATCAGGGAACTACAACACCCAGCATACACTTCAGATTTCAAACAGGGCCACAGGGGCTCCAAATCGCTCTAAATCGTATACACATGCTCATATATCCTGTGTAAAAAGACCCAAGTTGTCCAATATTGAATACTCTACACTCAAACTCAAGTATAAGCATATAGAAAGAATAAGCCAGTCTTAGAAACTCGCTGATTTAGCTTAAGAACTGTGAATATAATTTGCATGCACAATAAACATATACGCTCTTAAAATCTATAGTATGCAAAATTTGTAATTTGCTGCTTATTAATAGTTAGTAGGTTTGTGGTTAAGTTAAGATTTATGTATAGGAATATGGATGTACAACAAGGTCTGGCAGAATAAGGTATTACTACTATGTGCTTAATTACTACTAATAAAAGGCTAATATATCCTAGTAAGTTGCATGCTAATAAGCAACTAGCTAAGAGACCCTAAAATAAAGTGCTACCGAACAATAAAGAACTTATCAAAAAAATTATCAGTTATAATCGATGGTTTTACGGGGGTTTACGATGTACATACGTTAGATTGTGGGTTAGGATAGTATCTTTCCACACTTTTGTAAGAGTTATTCAAACATAATCTTTATATAAGAATTATCTTTGCGTGAAATTAGTGAACTAAAAAACATTAAACTACTAAATGCAAAAGTGTGTTTGGCAATTAGTGGAAGAAAATGTTGGCTAAAACAAAATTATGTAAAATGAAGTATTTGAAAATCAGCCAAAGTACAAGAACTAAAATCCCAAAAAGTATTGTGTAGCCTATTTTTTCAGTTGTTTTCAATGGGACTGACGCGTTTTAAAAGGACATGAGCATGACAAGGCACTGAGTATTTTCTTTCCACTGAGCATTACGCACTCACTATTTCTTTTTTTAGTTTTGGCACAGAGAGTTCAGTTTGTTCAGAATGTTTAGTTTTGGGTACAACACATCACTGTCATTTTTTAGCCAGCCATCCAATCACAGTTGAGAATGGGAGGGACATTCCACACCGACCAACCACAACCTCCTAGTATAACATCAACGGAAGAAAATTTTATGTGTGTGTATATATATATATATATATATATATATATATATATAAATACACGCAAACAGTATATATTTTGAAAATATTTACATGTATATATATATATTTACATATATAAACTTATACTTTTATTTTTTTAATTATATATATATATATATATATATATAAACGTTATTGGTGGAGATTATTTAGCGCTTCTCCTGGTTTAACTGTTGTTAAACAATTATTTATAAAGTAAGTGGACACAATGTGAACTCATGGCTTTAACAACAGCATATACAATTAGGTATTAATAAACTCTGTGTATCATCATAGACGTTGTGTTTATTTTAGCAATTCACAGCCCTTTGTGTGTTTCCAGCAGATATTCTAGTGCAAACTTAAACACTGGGAACACATATGCCATTTTCTCAGATGTGCTGAGGTCTGTGGTCCTGATCCATACTCACTCAATTTACTTAAATGTTAATTTGCCTGTATCCTGTATGTCTGTATCAAAAACTCGCTGCTTTTTTAAACCTGTGGCATTGTGGGTCTGACTCCTTTTTAAAAGCAAGAAGGGCAAACTGAGTCCAGAAGTGAGTAGCTGTTATAGAGGAGGAGCCAGGGCTGTGAGGAGGCTGCTTTTATAGGTCGTGGACGTGGGATAGAGGGATGCTTTTATTTAGGAAGGGAGAGGGGGAGTGCTGTAGCTGAGCTGGACCAAGCATAAAGGGGTTCTTCAAAGTTTAATCCCCTTATCGGCTCGGTTTCTGGACTTCAAAGCAGCAGTGACAGCGGAGTGCCACAATGTTAACACGGTAAACGAGGGTAAATTTATATGTGAGAAGCGAGGGGGGGGCTTAACCTTATTTTAAACTTTTTGTCACTGTTTATACATTCATATAAATAAAATATCTGCCTTTCCATGGAACTGATTTATTTGCAGTATGTATTTGTACTGTAATTTATATGTAAAAAAAAATGTGAACATTTAATTATACATTAATTTATATATGATGTATAGAGTAAGCTTAGATAAACCAAAAACAATATAAGAAACTACATAAATATGTGTTTTTAGAAATGTTTTGTAATCTAATATAATTTATAATTCCAATTGTTTAATTCATGTGATATAGAGTACCCATAGATAAATAAAAACGTATATATGTGTATATATATAGTGCTTTCAAACGATTTATCGCAATTCATTGCATCCAAAATAAAGTTTTTGTGTAATATATGTGTGTGTGCTGTGTATATTTATTATGCCTATTTAAACACATACATGTATATATTTAAGAAAAATATGTTGTGTTAAAATACATAACATACATAAATAAAAATTAAAATATAAATATAAAATACATGTATATACATGTAAATATTTTTAAATATATATACTGTATGTATGTGTATTTATATTTGCATAAATAGACACAGTGCACATACATATGTTATGTAAACAAAAACATTTATTTTGGATGTGATTAATCGCAATTAATAATTTCACAGCACTGATATATACATATACATATATATATATATATATATATATATATATATATATATAAAATCTCCAAACACAATACACAATAGATAGGTAGATAGATATGCATCATTAGACCTCCACACACACAAACAGCTTACCTGTGAGCCCTTCTTGCTCCCAGGTAAATTAATGATGAGGGTTTTGCCCCTGATTCCACATACGGGTCTACAGGAAGGAGATGATTAGTGTTTAGTCCAATTAGTATTCCAGACACATCTTTTAGTCTTGTGTGTTTGAGGGTGACAGGAGTGAGATGAGAAGACATGTCTGTGCATGTGCATTCACCTGGACAGCATGCCGAGTGGCGTGACATTTAGGGAGCCCATGAGCATTGCTAGAGCCATCCCTGGAGCTTCACGCTCGATCACCTCTCTGGTGGCCTGCAGATGAGAGAACACACAACTATAAGCAACAACAGGTGCATAAACCATCAATCTTATCTTTTAAAGATGTCAAAAGTACCAGTACAAGTCGATAATAAGGGAAAGAAAGTCTTTGTACAGATTTAGTTCATGAGTGTTGTCTGACTTCATCTGTTTTTGTAGTTTAATATTTGTTTACAGAGCTTTCAATTCTAACATCTTCCTCCAGGAAGGCCACTCACAATTTAACAAATTAGGCTACATACACATGCATACATACACATATATATGTATATATGTGTGTTTGTATATATATTATATATAGCCTATACAGCAGAGCTAATATTTGTTAGATAGTGAGTGGCCTTCCAGTTTTGTCTGGTTAAGTGGTGGCAATTTTTTTCAGCATATGAGAAAAAAAAAATGTAATAGCAACAAAACATGAAGACCCTGCTTAACATCTTTTTTGGGGATTTGCAGTCATGCATGCTAACAGGCTAAGCTAATTCATCGTTTAGAGCCAATTGCAGCAGTGGCATTAGCACAATACTCATGACATAAGCACAGCCCCATCGCTGAGATTTTTCATTACAAACACATTTCCAGTGGGCCTTTGATGTCTCTACTCTTCCAACTGAAATCCCCGTTCACTGAACCCTTCCCAGCATCCCCTGGGACATGCGTCCCTCCACCTCCGCGGTCCCATCCCGGTGGACCACACACACACACACACACCCGCATGCAGTAATATTCAAACAAACACATTCAAGAACACACGCAAAGTCAGAAGAAAAGTGCGCAGCGGGGAGGGGAGGAGAAGAAAAAGAAAGAGATCTCAGGCTTAAAGAAGGAGAGAATTTCTCTCCGATGTGACGCACTGTGCCCTTGAATTGAATGACACTTCAAACACTCACATTAGTAAAAAGGAGAAGAAGTGCAGGGTACATCAAAAAAGAGCTACAGAGCATCGCTCCACCAGGCACAATCCCCACCAGACTCTCATACGGTGGATACACACTCGGTTTCACTCATCAATTACAGCGCTTTTGTGTAGAGGTCTACAGGTTCACACACACACACATACACACCCGTATAGAGCGGTCACTTTTTTAACCGGGTATGAAGAGTGCTAAGATTATGATTTAGATTATGATAATGGTATATCTGTAGTTATCTGAATGCTAGAAAACATATAGCTGCTTTTCCAAGTAAAAACTGGCAAATAACGTTTACATGTAGTTCCACTGTAGTTATGTGATATGTATTATTGGAGGATGAGGAGATTCCCCTGGTCTATTTGTCTCTGCATCGACAGAATTTTTTTAAATTCCCAAAAGCATCAACCAAACAGCATGCATGTAAATAGAAAAATAAATTGCACTCAAACACAACACAATAAATATACAAACGTCACAATTTCTCTTTCTCACTCACAGTCAAAGAAAAACAAGGACACATGGGGGTGGGGGCAGAAACACACACTCACATGGACACAAACACAAACAGGTGGGCTCCCATGTACCTCAGGCGTGACATCACGAGGTGCAAAACCCGTTCCACCGGTGGTCAGAATCAAGTTGAGCTCCTTCTCGTCGCACCAGTCCACCAGTGTCTCCTTTAATGCACACAAACACACAGAATATCAACATAAAATGGTCAGCAGTACAGTGCACAAATGTACAATGAGTGCGTTTATGCACCATATGAGCAGTCGCCCTCAATTTAGTGGTGCAACTTCCCATCAGCTATTTCGGCCATATAATCTAGCCTCATAAATTAAATATTACAATTTTTTAACTGCTGTTACTAGCAAAAAATAGCATACACTGTGGCTCCAAAAAGTATTTGCACATGCAAGTCATTGCATCATTGCAGCAACAGACCTAGTCCGCAGAGGTGGATGTACAAAGTGATAAAGTTCATCCCATTACCTACAAACATGATTCACAAATGTTTGTTTTATCATTTTAAAACCTCCCAGTATTCTTCTAATAAAGTGTTTTAGTTAAAAAGTGGGCTTGCGTTGCGCGCAATGATGTTTCTACTTTTTAAATGTGGCTCAAGTTTCCAAATCCATTTTAGATGAATGCATCATATTTTTTCATATGAGAGCTCAGATAAATGGGAAAAAGAGCATGTTATGACTATAAATGCAGCACAATTACTGGCCTCTAGGGGGCAGCAGTGTGCAAAGGTGTATATGGATGTGACTCGTGGCCTCACTAAAGGGTGAGAGGAAGCGTTACCTTGATCTCGTCAATCTCATCAGGGACTATTTTGTATGCAGAGATTATGCCTCCGAGCCTGTGGGTGAAACACAAACGACAACAACCGTTAGCGTATGTTCAGTCCCAACAGCAGGGGAGAAATGGGGAGCGAGAGAGGGGGGGGAAAAAAAACACAATGTGACAAGAGTGCAGGAAAGAGAAAGAGCAACACAATGCCAGAGGTACCAGAAAGCTGTCATAATACATCCCCACACACTCCACCCACAACAGGAATGACAGTTAAAGAAGAATTTCCTCTTCTTTCACAGGGCTCTTGCTGTTTTATTTGCTTCAGCATTCACAGGGGTGACGGCTCACTGAGGATTCAACTTTGACAGCCCTGCTTTTAGGCCACGAAACAGGTGGATTAGCGCAATGGCTAGGTTTCAAGTACAAGTTTCCTATATAAACATAGATTTGAACTCGCATACAGTGTAAATTCTCTGGAGAGAGAGGAAATTTGAACAGACATGTACTAAACTTTTGAGCAAATCATATTTAAAGTGCAAGCTTGAAGTGCAGCACACACTAGTGGCTGCTTCTAGTACTGCAACTAGCAATAAAGAGCAGCTCAGACAGATGTGGGCACATTTTTGACAAAAAAAAAAAAAGCATGGCATGCTTCCATATGAAATGCATGATCAAATCAATGTTTCATGCTCATTTAGGTCTAATTTATTAGTGTGTGAGAAAACAGGTGATGCAAGATGCTAACTAGCACAGCAAAGTTGGAAATCAGCTGCCTGTTATAACGAATGGGATCTGGAGATGATGCAAGCTAGACTCGAACTTGTGTGTTTCGGCTTGTCTGAAGCCCATAGGCTAACCACAGCACGATGGGTTTAACTAAAGAGGATTTTTAAACAAAGACGAGCTCATGTGTCAGGAAAATGAAATGGTTTAGCGAAATCTCTTTTTTCAGTTTGGCTTTCTGGTGCTTATTTGTATTTTTTTTGTGATGGTTACGTTGATATTTTGCATCTGCTCGTGAAGTGATGCTCTATCTATTTGATCTATCTTCTCTTGATGTATCTGACCATCTAACTACTATGGGTGTAATGCCCACAAAAGAGCAAGAAATAGAGAAACAGAAAGAAAGAGAGAGAGGCACGGAGAGCGGAGACTAAAAGAAGAATATGCTGAACACAAAGATGCAGAGCTCTTTAATCCGGTTGCCAGGGAAACCGCTGGTGTGTGAAGATTGGGGGTTTGGGGAGAGGTGCTTTAAGACGGAGATGAGTTTGGGATTTCAACCTGGGTATTTTGTTTGTGTAAGTGAGTACACATGAACGAAGGAAAGTGAAGGAAGAACGCTGAATCTGACGAGAGTTTTCTGAATCTGTGAACGAGTATGGCTTTATTAATGAGTGTGTATGTGTGTGTGGGTTGGGCTGCACAGCCTTTCTCAAATCAAACGAGCATGTTAACGTGTCTGTTTGCACCGATTTAGTAGAGGTTTCAACCTGAAAAGGGGTTGAAAACTTCAAAACGCTGGCGCAGTGCATGGATGCATCTAAAAGCCAATCATGCTAACCTAAGCAGACAAGGCTTTGGAATATAAACGGACGAATTTATTAACCATGTTATACCTATTTTATATAGCATTTCAGTGAACAAAAACAGCATGCTGTTCATTTACAACCTGCAAACAAGTTTACCGAAGCACTACATCTGCTAAAACAGTAGCTGGGTCTCCAAAGTTGCGCAAAAATATTATTCGCTAAATGCATTTCCATCTCCCATTATTCACATTAACCCTTAGTCAAAAAGCACCTCAAGTGTGTGTAAATGTTTTTTTTTCAAAATGTGGTGTTTTTAATTACTCTGCTTTAATAAACTTTAATTATTCTGCTGCGATACTTCAAAACGCGCATTAAAACAGGCTAACGTAATTATAGCTCGTGTTTCATAATGAGTATGTCAAGTCATTGCCATTATTTAATGTATTAAATAATATTAAATAATACTTTTTAGTGTTGTTAGAACACTGCTTTACTAGCACAACTAGCAATGCGCAAATCACACCCACTGGAAGAGACTCAGTAAAGTATCCCCTACATAAGACCACTGAGTATTGCGCAAAATGCATCTAGCGGGAATGTTCTTGACGTGTTTATGCAGTTACATGATACAGTATGCCCTCTACTGAATTATGTGTCTAACTTGTACTCAGTGTAAATACAGAAAAGGCTGCCACTATTAAATTCAGCATGAAATAGAAGTTGCGATTGACTTTTATTGCCTACTTATGATGCATATCCAATTGAAATGGCTTCTTAAGTTCACAAAAATGTACATTCTGTCATAAATTAATCACCTTCATGTCATTTCAAACCTGTATTTTTGTTTTCTTTGCTCACAAAAAGTATTCTCTTAGCTTCATAAAATTACGGTTGAACCACTGATGTCACATGGACTATTTTAATGATGTCCGTACTACCTTTCTGGGCCTTAACCGTGTCAGTTGAGTTGCTGTCTATGGAGGGTCATAAAGCTTTCTGATTTCATTAAAAATATCTTAATATGTGTTTCGAAGATGAACAAAATGAGGGCCCACAGCAAAAAAATAAATAAAAAATTTGCTATCATAAGGAACTATGAACTTGGTGACACTTTTCTGCTCTGGGGTGAAGACACGTCCATCTCTGTTTCTCAGGTGAGTGCTTAGCTGTCTCTCTCTCAAACATCTACATGTTCACCTCTCTGTAGGTGACGACATCAGAGTCGTCTCTTTTCAGAGGACGTTGAGCCGTGTGTGTCCCCACTATGATTAATTCAGCTCTATTTTTACCACACCTCGTTAGTAAAACTGACAGCTCATCCAATGAATCAATTCACCTGAGCTGACAGAGCACTGGAGACGGAGCTCACCAGTCAACAGACAACACACACATACCTTATCCATCAATACTCTCTGAACTATCTCTACCTTCTGGCTGCGCCCCATGCTTCTCTTCCTCTCTGACATCTTTCAGAGACCTACATCCTGCTGTCTCTGTCACTCCCCTGACCTTGGTCCAGGTATGTAGAATTGCTCCGAACAAAGCTTTGGTTTTTGATATTCAAGTAGAAACACATGCAGTCCTTGAACAATTCCCCATTAATTCCTTATCCACCATAGAGACCTATACCCCTACTGCTTTACCCATAATGCCACAACACCAACACCGAACTCCAGAAAATTCAATTATTAGAACGGAGCATTGTACTCTTGTGGAGTTTCAAGTACCGATATCTTAGTAGGTAGTGTTTTCTGTATTAACTTCCTTCCAATGTAAACAATGTTTTCCAAAGCACTTCAGAAATCAACTTGATTGGTGAATCTTTTTTAGACCTTGTTAGTGAACATTTGATTTGGATGTACGTTGAGGCCTTCCAATCTTCAGATTATACCTCGAGTAGCCAGTATTTATACAGAGACGTGTAAGAACAATGAGCTCTCATTCTTGCTGAAAGAATGTTAAAGGTTTCTCAAAGCACGAGAGGTCTCTGCTGAAGTATACGAGAAGTAGCTACCATATGAGAGGCCTGCATTATGTGAAGAGTCCTCACTACGCCTATTTGCAAGAGTGCATACTCTGCACACAAGCACTCCTAAGTGCAGTCTCCAGCAGTTCAGTCCTGCATGTGGTCATTTTAACATGACCTTTAATGCATGACCGAGGAAAGTAAATATAGCATCTCATATGCACCTAGTCAAAAGTAGACCAACTTTGATGTAATCAATACTTTCACTACAACTTCTTACTATCTATACAATTAAATGCCATCAAAGAGGTTCCCTGGCAGGTCTTATGGACTACTATATTTGACTACTGACTCAAAATCTGGTCAACTTTGAGGAATACTCCAGACAAAAAGCATCATCTAGGGAGAAGAAAGAAGAAGTAGTTAATTGTTAATTTGGAGACCCCTGCATTCGGTTTCAGTCCAAAAAAAGGGATCATCATCAGCCAAAAAGAAGTGATTTTTAAAATCTAAACATTAAATATATTTAAAAGATCTGATGTCATAACCCTTTTGCAAATCTAGCTTCCTAGAAAACTGACAAAAGCCTATGCACCTCAATTCTTGGAAATTTTATATAAGCTTTGCTTCAAATTCTGTTTATTCACAAAATCAATAACGTTTGCAACAATGCATGAAAGGTAATGCACACAGGCCGACTAAGAAATTGTAGCTGCTGTTCTCCTTTGTCAGAGATGGACTCTTGGGCCTTGTCCCAAATGTCAACCTAAACGCTTGCAGTCCTCCACCAAGTCCACATACTAGTCTGGATCGTTGGGTAGAAGTTCGCATCAGTGTAGGATCAGCTTAAGGCAGCATTCGGAGGCACACAGAGAGGGTAAAGAGGGTTAAGCTATGCCAGTCCTGTCTTGGAGGGCCATTATCCCAAAGGGTTCAGCTCCAATCCTAATTGAACCAGCTTCAGGATTACTAAAATCTTTCAGGCAAGTGTGTTGAGGCAGGTTAGAGGACTCTGCAGGACATTGGCCACTGCTGCCCTGTGCTTTTTTGGACTTTACAAAACATATCTTAATCTGGGACAGGGCCTTGATCTTCATAAAGGACAACCATCCATTCAGACTAGGAATGGGACACAATGTCTGGCAACGTTCTGTGTTGAACAGGACCTGATGCATGGGCACTGTAGTGTTGAAAATAGCCAGTGTATTGTGTGTGTGTTACTTACAAGGACGGGTCATGGACAAGATCTTTGAGGTTGATTCCACTGCGGTCCTCAGCAAGGTTTCTGAAGCAGCTGTCACTCACTGCAGACAGAAGAGTGAGAAGAAAAAAAGGACGTGAGACATGAAAGAGAAAAGAGAAGAAAAAGGCACATCATTGCATGGAAATAACAGAATGCCCCTTCGCAAACCATACATGTCTGATTCCTTAAACGTCATGTTAGTCCTGAGGTTCGAAAGAATATGAGTAATGTCAAAACACATTACTCAACAAAAGCATGGAGAATCATACTCTAAGGCCCTGGTGAATACTATGTAACAGAGGCCACACTGTTACACACCACAGAGCATTAACGTGCTCCTCTGCATTGTGTCAACTTCCTCTGGGATTGTACAAGCTGTATGATTGTGAGCAAAATCAGCACCACAGGTAACCAGAAGTTACAATTATAATAATATCGTTAAAGTGAATGCATCACTGAAAACAGGATTTCCCTTACCTTGTTCTTTTTGAACACACATTCAACTTGAAGCATCTACTGCAACTAAGCTGGAAGATCGATCAGAAATCATCATGGTATCAGTGCCAAAACAGTTTTCCACAGAAGAAAGGAAGCCATAAAAGATAACAGTAAATGAGGATTTTTCTTTTTTATAGAGTGAACTATTCCTCTAAAGGCACGGTACCAGCAACAATTTAACCTGAAGCACCAAAAAAGTTGGAAAATTGACATGATTAAAATGTAAAAAAAAAAAAATAGTGGCAAAAGCCAACTCATCTGAATTTGAGACCATCTGATTGTATACATAGTGCAAGAAAAAGATGTATCTGCAGTGTTGTAGCCTGAATGCCTCAAATGCTTCAAAGTCCATGACAAGACCATATCCAGATTCAAGTATTACAACACTGGCCAATATCCCTCAAGTCAAAGAAACCCTGTTTAAACCTGCTCTTACTTTCTATGCATGTGAAATGACTTCTTTAACGACCACTATTTATATATAGGCAATTGTTCATGGTCAATTTCAGATGGTTAAATGAATCCTTATCCTACATTTTTTTCTCCCCTAGAAATATGTTGCATTACCAAAAATGCTTTTAATAGAAACATAAATAACAGTCATTTCGACAGCATTGTGATGTGGATATAAAAGGGTCTACACTTGCTTCATAATTGCAGCATTTTCTCACCCTTCTCTCATTTCTCCTCATCTCTTGCTCTCTCTGTTCCCTCTCTCCACCCTGCTAACCCTTGATCTATAAATAGGCTGGTGTTCCCTGCAGGAGGCAGGAGAAGTGAGCTCTCCTCAGAGAGGCGGCAAAAACTTCTTGTCACAGGCACGCAAATCTAACGTCTGTGTGTGAATGAATGAGGGTGAAGGATTGTTCTGCCAATGCGCATTGTATATAAGGGACCGTGTGCATGCATGTGTGTGTGTGTGTGTGTGTGCGCGCGCAAGAGAGAGAGAGAGGGGGAAAGACTCAGCAGTTGGAACATTCATCAGAGACGTTAAGGCATCAGAATGTTAATGTCACCACTGCCCTGCATGAGAGGAGAGTTGTCTATTTTTCAGACCTGCTAAAGAGCTACACCTCTCAAGCAAAGTGTTATTAAGCACATCAGTTCATTGTCAAAGCCATTGTCATTGTTCCTTTCAAACCTCTCAACAACTGCTGTGGTGGTACACTGATAGTATCCGACTGTAATACCATAGTTCTTTGATATTAATGATGACACTGATTCAAACAACATGGTGCTGGGATGGTAATAGTATGATACATATTTAAAATTAAATTACCATGTTAAATTTTTAGTTGTTAAAAGGAAATAGTGCTATATTAAACAGTCATATTTGAACATAACCAACTCTCAATCTTCAATTCTCAACTTAAAAAGAAACGGCATCCTTCAAGCTCTGTAGAAAGGTACGCACACACAGACACGCACACTCTTTCTTTCTACCTCATGTCTGTGACTCACAGCTCTGCAGACGGAAAAGTCTGTCTGCATGGACACTTTGGTGAGGTGAGAGTTTCCCTCTCAGCGTGAGACTGTGCGAGTGTGTGCGCGCAAGTGTGTGTTGCCTGCGACTGTGAGTAGGAGTTAGACTTGCATGAGCTGAGCTGGTGTAAAACCCTGTCTCGTTAACCCCTGCCTACATCCAGAGAAGACCTGTGGACCTCACTCTGTTCCTCAAACACCACAGGTCCAACACCTGGGAGCAGATAAGTCCAGCTTCGAGCCGCAAACCTCACCGGAACAGCATTCCCTTTAAAAAAAAAAAACTGCTATAAAATACTGCATGTAGAAACATTCAGTACTAAACCTCACGGAACAAGGACGAGTACGTCTCCAATTGGACGATCAGCTAATCCAGTTGGTTCAATTTACTTTCTGTCTTGTTTCATCCCCTTCAGGTTTTTCAAGGTTTATTCTGACACTAAGTAGCAAATAAGGTTGAAACTTCCATTTAAGAACTCTTTAGTATCCCAACTTAACTAAAATTAGATTTTTTGAGGCAAATGTGAGTGTTGCAAAACTCCCCTCTGTTGCTGTCGGGAATAGAGTTGGGTCAAAATATTCTCATTATAGTTTCTTAAATCACAAGAATTGATTCATCTAGCCGCTCACATTCAATAAATCAAAATAAGCTTTGTGCTTACTTTTCGAATGTAACAAAGTCTCAGATTTTAAGTTGTAAAATTCAAAGAAAGTGCATGTAAACAAATCATGTCCTCCGCTTTGATATCAGTTTTAGCACAAAATAAACATGTTGAAACAATTGAAGGCAAGTTAAAAGAAAGAGTACAACGTACCGAAACCCGTATCCTGTCCTATGTAATCACTCAATCAACCGCACAAAGATGTCAATATAACAGCTTCAGCTTGTAAACAATGTTATGAAACATTACATTATTCTCAGAAAAAAAAAAGAGTAAATGGTCACTGTAAACTTGTTAGTTAGAAAAATGAACTCTGAAGAGGAACATTTTGCAAAATATGTGCACTATATAACAAATTAATTGCACTTTTTACTGTTCTTCAATGTTTCATTTATTTAATTTAAACCCTATACAGTACTTGTTATAACTGGGTAATAGCTAGATACTAAACCTAAACCTATCCTTAAACCTTAACCATGTAGTTTCCTTATATTATCCAGTATTTTCTTAGATAAGTACAGGTAAGTGGATATACTTATGATAACAATGATGATAAACTAATAATAAACTAGTGTCCACTACAGATGCCATTTTTCTGTTCACTGTAAGTGCATGACGCAATTGCATGATCTGTCGCTTGAATGTTCCTGTTCTTTAAAGTCGTGTGGATTGCAATTGGCTGTCAATGTTTTTGTTATTTGTCAGCTTGAAGCTTATAGTTGTCAGGCCTATGGACTGCACTGGGATCAGTGCAGTCAACTGCTCTCTAGCTCAGAGAATTAACGAGCTAATCAC
>JAUCMS010000031.1:12316990-12332963 GCA_032357445.1 Enteromius radiatus | reverse complement strand
CTATAATAATTAAGCCTTTTTGGTAGATGAGCATGATCAAACACATATTGTGGAGTGGAATCTGGGTCGAGGCAAACGTTAGATTCTTACAAGAGCAAATATTTCAAAAGGTCTGCAAACAAAAGTTATGATTTATATGAACTGCAAATGTTATATGAATGAGATATGATTTATATGAACTATATCAATAATATATCTGTGATATGCCATCCATATTCATTTTATAGCTATATACATCAGACTTGTTTCTATTTTTTTTTCTCCCGAGGAATTTTATGAGTAACTGGCAATTCCATTAATTCTCCTGAGGGTTGAAAGAGCAATAACTCTTAAAAACACAGATAAAAGCTCTAAAAGTATAGATTTGCTGCTGATCAAGAATCAAAATTTGATGCCATTAACCCTTAATATGAGGACATCAATGGTAAAATAATTTGCTCAAATTGAACCCTTTTAAGTTTCAACGAATTATGCTTTATTTTATTCTTTTGTCATTTTTATGAAAATATCTATTGCAGCAGTGCCGTGTTGTATATGTAGGTCAGGGTTGCTCAAAACCAGAAAATGTAATAATGATTGCAAAAAATTATGTATTTAAGGGTTAACACATCAGAAATATTGTATAATATAAAATGTGCTTAAAGGGATAGTTTACCTCAAAATCATTCCAAATCTAAATCTTTCTTTTGTTGTTGTTTTGAAGAATTTTGATAGCCACTGGCTTCAATTGTATTTTTTCATGCTATGGAAGTCAATGGCTACTGGTTACCAAAACATCGAAATATCTTTTTCTGTGATTAACATAAGAGACAAACTCAGGTTTGAGTAAATGATGACAGAAATTTCATTTTGGGTGAACTATACCCTTAAATGCAGATTCAGATAAGCACAGATGGTCTTTGCACATGCTTGCACAAGAGTCTGTGTGTCACCATAAAAATGTAAATATCGGCTCTTATCATGAAAAAGCATCAGCCAAAGTCCATCTCCACCCTCATTCTTTCTTGCTTTCTTACTTTCCACCTCCCACAAACACACACATACACAACTATCAAGAGACAATATAAGAGGAAGGAGAAGAACCACTCTTGAAAAATGAATCAGTGAAATCACAACGCAGAATACTGCTGTATACCACTGTTTTTTAGTGGTATACACTCTTACTTGTTATTTATATTTTCAATATGCATCTGCTTCAGCTAGAAAATATACAGTGTGATTTGAGCAAAAACAAAGCTACATATCATACCATTACTGCCGGATATTTTTGCAGAATGAAAAAATGTCATCGAAACAACAATTTGGAGATTATCCCATTCCTGTGGATATTATTTAAATGCCTGCCTTGTGGCCTTACCAAAATGGCTTCCAAATAAACCAATTTGACCGTACCTTATAGGAACAATACGCTGTTTTTGAAATTTTCCTAGTCCCCTAGAGTTAAACAGTTAAGTTTTACCGTTTTTGAATCCTTTCAGCCGGTCTGGTGATAACACTTTTACCTACAGCTTATTATAGATCATTGAATCTGATTAGACCGTTAGCATTTCCAGCTCAAAAAATGTCCAAAAAGAGTTTCAATATTTTTCCTATTTAAAACTTGACTCTTCTGTGTTTACATTGTATACTAAGAGACCAACAAAAAAGGAAAGGTTTTGATTTTTACTCTCGATTCCAGCGTAATAATCAAGGAACTTTGCTGCCGTACCATGGGTGCAGCAGGAGCAATGACATTACGCAGCGCCTGTAAAAAGTCCACAGCATTTTCAGGCACTGTGTAATAGCATTGCACCTTAGCGTGATGCTAACCGATGCTAATCAGATTCAATCTATGCCGAGCTGCAGCTAAAAGTGCTACCGCCAGACCCGGAGATTGGCTGAATAATTTTGAAAATGGTAAAACTCACTAAAGCTCTAGGGAGTTGGAAAATGAGTCTTGGCATGTTCCTTTAAGGTATGGTCACGTTAAAGGAACAGTTCATCATTTACTCACCCTCAAGTAGTTCCAAACCTGTATGAAATTCTTTGGAACTACTTAAGGTTGAGTAAATGATGACAGAATTGAAATGAATTCAAAATGAAACGTGTTTTGTAAATAGTGCAGTAATGTACAACAGATTTCTGTCACACAACGCTAACTTAAATGTTCAAATTGAACAAAATCCTACATGCAGGCATATTTGGACTCAGGGTTAGTATATGTGAATGGAGGACTGTCATCATCGCAGTGTGGCAGCACACTTCTACTCTGTACTGTACTATAACTCATCAGTAAAGCTGTCCCAGCACTGCTGTGTGTAAGTGAGTGTGTGAGAGAAATAATAAGTGTCTGTTAGTGCTGGAGTCATACACCTTCTCTTCCTTCAGACTTCTTCTGGATCAATCACAGCAGCATCTTTGGCATGCCTCGTCCCTCATCCACATATCTGCTGAACAAGCCTCTATGTGTGCGTTATCCACTTTTTAATTTACGCAGGAGTCAATATAAAAGCGAGATGAAGCATCAGTGGGCTCTAATGGGGAATCGCGGTGTGTGTGTGCGTGTATCAGCGCCTGATAATTCCCACAGGAAGTGCTTAATGAAAGACTGACAGCGCTGATACTGTACTGTGTCAGAGCGATAGGAGGAGAACAAGCCGTTTCAATTCATTAGGACCGTACATGTTCATATATTACAAATAACACTTTCCCCATCCTGTCCTATTTTGAGTAGCGAGCACATACACACATACACAGTCTTAAAAGTCAAGTATCTCTATGCAAACACTTCATCAGAATTCAAAATCAGGAGTTCACTACACCAGACGGTTCAGAGCTACTGTAAACACATCATCTCTTATAAAAGAAAAGCTCTAATTAAGAGATTTGGGTGGTTACTAGGAATAGGAATATGAACACTGACGAATGCATTTATGATTCATAAAGAATACCATAAAGAATGTAATATAAGCAATATCAGACAAGCATTAAGTGAAGTTGTTTCTGTCTGTTTGTTAAGATATTCGGCAAAAAACTTGTTTGTATACATTTTAGCAGGTATAAATTAAGGAAAATACATTTTTGTATATTTTGACTTTTTCCGCAGTGTTCATTTATATGTGTGTTGATATGTTAGTGTTGATGATCACATTACTTTTCATTACCATGTACATCCACATGAGATCACTCGTTTCTACGTCTTCCTGGTCTGTTTTCATCTGCACATTTAAGACTCATTCAGGATATGTGTGATAGCACCCCCTAGTGCAGGGCTGTCCAAACTCGGGCCGGTGTCCTGCAGAGCTTTGCTCCATCCCTAATCAAACACACCTGAAGCAGCTAATCAAGCTCTTACTAGATATACTAGAAGCTTCCCTACAGGTGTGTTGAGGCTGGAGCTAAACCCTCCAGGATCGAGTTTGGACAGCCCTGCTCTAGTGTATAACAGTGAGAATTCAGAAGCCTGGAAAATTCCATGTTCGCCAGGGAAACATTGTCTCATGAATAACAGAAAACTCCATGTTTGGTTGAGTTAAAATAGTAGGTCATCTTGCTGTTTTTCACATAGTGTTTCATGAGTATTACGAATTTAGACATCCTACTCATTTCATGTACAGTTTTTCACCTACTATATAGTAGGAAATTAGGCATATTCAGAAACAGGAACTTCTTGTACCTAAATAAAATGCTACAGAATGAATTCACTGAATAAACGATACGATTACTCACTCTTATAGACAGTCACATGTCGCCACCTACTGGCGAAGCAATGTACCCTGCAGAAAGGCTCACTGATAAATAAGAAAGCTTTCTGGAATAGTTGTCAAATGAGCTTAATTTGATTATATTCATTTTTATGTATATTCTATCAGTCTGTGATGCCGGTAAAGGCTAGCAGCTAGAGTCTTTGTCCATACCGCAGTTTTTTAAATCATGTATAATTGTCTGGAGCATGAAATAAGTAGCTGAGAAATACTTCACTGAAACTGACTGCAGATGAAAAAAGCAAGCGTCAAAGCCTTCAAATAGCCTCTTTTCAAAACACTCTTTTTGAAAATCATACTACAGTATAATCACAAGTCTGTGTTTATGTTCTGCCAAAAAGCATTTAACGAATCTGTTGTTCCTGGGCTTGTTTACATCCATGCAGGAAGTAGGATGTGCTGCTTCCGCATTTTGTTTGTGGGAGATTGATTTTCATATAATCTTTAGACTAAAATTCTTTCTTATGGTGCTGAATAACCAAACCCTTTGAGTGATGCATATCAAGATTTTGGTTATTATGTAGCATTATCAACAAGTTCTCAAAGTCATATTTGATTGTGGCATTATATAGGCTAGTGGGTTTCTGAAAGCAGCATCTGATAATGTCATTACAACAGTAAACGGTAAAGCAAATTAAAATTTAATATATTGCATGCATCAATTATTCAACTTTTATTATTATTAGACCAAGTATTAGTTTAGTACACAACATACGCATTCAGAGGGCAAATGAAACTTAAAAACGTATGAATTTACTTAGTGTTTAAGTTAATCCACATAAATATGGATTTTGCATACTGAGCAGTTTATTAAATAAAAATCTGACAAAAAATAACTATATACACAACCAAATGTTTGGAATAATTAAAACGTCTCTTATGCTCATCAAGGCTGCATTTATTTGATGGAATACACAGTAAGATTGTGAGGAATGTTCATGTGTTCTGTCAAACATCAGATGATTATGAGGCACATTTGCGGAAAAAGTCAACAGGGTCAATTTGATAATTTACAATAACACTGATAAGTAAGTTTACATTATGTTTAAGCCGACAGATGACATGACCACAGCTTAGTGAAATACATAGTGCATCAAATTTTGCATACTGCATACACACAGCACACGTATACACACATATTCAGACAAAAAAAGCAGCCAGGTGACTGTGAAGAAGCCTGTTTGCATCTGTCGATTATACAAGGCTTCCCAAAAGGGTAATGATCATTTAACTAGCAAAGCAGCTCAAATTTAGGCCAATGGTTTTCTGTCATATGCATGACAGGAAGTGACTAGTGCGAGTCTGACTATACAAGACCAGCTATTGTCTGACGAGGACCAATGGTAAGCCAGCAAGTGTAAATACAGGACCAACAGAATTACATCTGCAACCATATATAGCAAAAAATGTATTACTATATATGGTAAATTTGCTACAAACTGGTGATTGTACATCAGTGCGCAAATAGTTTTACTATTACTAAAATACTAAAAAAAGCTGTTAGCAAGCTAAAACATGGCACCTTATCCTACTTTAAAGCATCACAAATCTCAAATGCTTGATTGTTTATTTCACTGCAGGTAATATTAGGATATTATTAACATTAAACACTATATATTTTTTTGCTTTGAAACAATGCATACTGTGAAAAGCGCTATGCAAATAAAAAATGACTTGAATTTACTTAAAAAAAACAACAACAACGATGGACTAGTTGACAGCTAACTAGTCAACAATCTTGTCAATCTCAGTAAATTGGAAGAACTGAGTGCCATTTTACAAAAATAGCTTATGGTCAGCGTTGTTATTGTTTAACTAAAAACTATTAAAACCATTTTCATTAATTGAACTACAGCTGAAATGTATATATTTATAAAAATCTGCAAAACAAACTAAATTTAAAATAAAAAATAGTAGCTAATTTTAAATATTAATAAATATACAAATCCTATAATATATAAATGTTGTCATAAATCTAGCCTTTTCTGATTTTTGTGGTAGCAGATTATAATCTAGCTGACAGGCTGTAGGCTAACTATTCCAGTAGATATATATTATACTGGCAAATGGCTCACATTTGAAGACAAACTCTAATGAAAAATGAATAATTAAAAAAAAATCACCGACCTCAGTGTCTCTGCCATGCGTCTCAGATCTTCATTCTGCTGTTTCAGCCTTTCCAGCTTGGCCAAGATCTTGGAGAGCTCTCTGCTGGACCGTTCTGGATGCTCGCTGTCCCTCACGAGGTGACCCCCGATGTAAAAAAGCAGCGTTCCCCAGGCCAGCAGCACCAGCATAATCCAGCGCCACGAGCCCGTCCACGGACGCATGGCGCCTAGTGCTGTCCAGCGCACACTCTCCTTTCACAACACGGGAGTTTGATGCATACTCAGCTCAGCGGCAGCGCACCACCTCAGGGCTCCTCCAGAGCGGAAGGGGGGGGGACGTCGGGGGTCACTGGGTCTCTCTTGTGTGTGCACTTAGAGGCTTGGGGGTTATATCATGGCAGCTGCCCCTTGCTGAGAAGGGGCGGAGGGTTTCGAGATCCCTGGAGACTTCACTTATGAGACTTCACTTCAGAGAACCGACGGCTCTGATGAGTTCTTATTCCTCTGGGGCCTCTGCAATGGATTGTGGTCCTATAAAAACACACGAGCGGGTATGATCAGTGAGATGATAGGACATGCTTGCGTTATCTGTGAGAGATAAAGGCATAAGTGCGGTCTGAGATTATCTATCCGCTCTGCCTGCTCCTCTGCAGAATATAAAACTGGATTGAGCTCAGCTGCTGACAACGCTCCAGTCATACAGCTGTTACTGAGGATTATAGTCAACTCAAGGAGTAAGCGGTGAAAGTTAGCTGTCAAGTCAGCGCAAAGTAAGAGAGCGCATAGCAAATTCCTCAAAATTAATCAGTTACAAAAATGTGCAACAAGAGTGATTCTGAAGAAAACAGATATACAATAGCTTTTTTGAAACACATTTTAATGTTTCTTGCTTATGTTTTCTATTTATAATGCTACTTACGTGAGGTTTCAAATAGCACATATACATACAGGGAAATACCAATGACACACTTAACAACTGTACAACAATGTATCACTTCATAGGAAGTAGAAAATTTCCCCTTTAGTCATTGCACACCACTATTGCAAAACAAAGCAAAACATTTTTTTTTGACTCTTTACAATGGGGTGGGTTACACTGTAATTTTATGTACATAAATAAATCAAATATATAATAAAATTATAAACAATATACCTAATACACACACAAACACACACAGGACAATGAAAAAAGGCTTGTTGATTGCTTCCAAATTAATTTAAATCACTAAATATACAATAAACAACTTACATTTATTAATAAAAATTATGTATTATGTATATAACACAAAAGTATGTGTATGTATATTGTCATTTATATTATATTGCGTTAATAACATGGATTACATCAAGTCATACAAAAAACTTGTCTGTGTTTGATGATGTTCCACAGATTTTGTTGAGCTTTCCAGTAGAGCATGGCACATGCAAAGCCAAGCTCTACAGGTTTGATTCCTAGAAAAGCAAGTAAAAATGTAAATGTGTACCTTAAATGCAAAGTAAGTTGCTTTGTATAAAAGCGTCATCCATATCCAAATCCAAAACGTCCAAAGAGATCTCCCATGGAGAATGATGTATAATCTGGGAGTTATATCTACAGTATAGCTGTTTTTCTTGATTCCCTAGATTAAACATCTTTTCTTTTTTTTTGTACATGCAAACTGAAAAGTATGTCATGTGACAACAATGTTGCATGTTACTGTTCAAATCATTTGCATAATGCATTCCGCTTCACATCATTTAAAAAAATAACAGGCGATATGTTAGTAGACACTGCACTGTATGAGGAAGCAGTCCTCTAATATTCCATGCACTTGCCATGCACTAGCGTATGAGCGTTTTCATGCGCATCCAGTGAAGACTTTATCTCATCGCATTCAATTCAGACTGCAAACTCAAATATAATTTCAACCCCCACCCCAGCACACACACATACACACACTGTGACTCCAGTCCAACTTTTGAATGCTTGTACATTCATATATTGACTTAAATGAGCAATCACAGTCAAACTGCACTTGTATCACAATCTGAAGTTAATACATGCTGCACACCCACGAGCGGTCACGGTCGCATCTTAAAAGTGAACCATTTACAGAGCTGAAATAATGTGCCACTCACTGTGCATGTAAAACGAGGCTGACGGATGGGGACTACCTGACAGATTGGGGAACGTGGGCACCGCTTATCCTTCATTATGAATGAGGGCGGAATATAGAGAGTCATTATGGATTTCTGCACGGAGCATATACAATGCATTATAGATTGCGGTGGTGTGTCAGGCCCGGTAATCAAAGGCCGCAGTGCGGGACTGAATCAATAGAGTGACCTTCTGCAAGTGTCTCAGTACAGCAGACCGCCAGCTCTTTATGCACATCACTACTGCATTCAACGGGGCGCTACTACACAGAAACACAGGATTTACCCACAATCCTGGTGGCATACACTGAAATCAGCATTTAATCTAATGCATGAAGTGCATTAAATCTTACTCATTAAAGATGTCCTTGCTCTTTGGTAATGGACATATACAGTATGCACATGCTCTAATGTTTACAACGAAAAGCTTATAACATTGTCTGCTCAGTACACTCAGTTCACAAATACATACAAATACATACATACAATTCATTGACTGGCCGCTGCAGGCTGCCTGCAAAAGGGAGCCAATCATGTAGAATTAAAATCACAAAAAATTATTTTGGTCTACATTATATAGCTAATTTTGACAACTCTGAGGGGGGTGAATTTTTTTTAGCACTCATCCTTTTAAATTATATTAAGCCTTAAAGTTCTGCATAATTAAGGGTGTGACAACTTGAGTGACAGGTGGATTGGCGCTGCTGTCACCACTGTCGAAGTAGGTAGGCGTAGTTTTATCAACCAGCTCCCGCCTCTTTGCACATTTTCAATAATCTGAAAGTGACGTAACTCCACCTACTTTGCTCTTCAGAAACCTATGTGTGATGTCACGGACACTACTTCTATGTTTTTTTTACAGTCTATGGGGAAAAAACAATAAAATAACATCATTATTTACAAAAATACATATAAAAATTCAAATATTTTAGCAATTTTAAATTCCAATTTTCCATTTTAATTAGCGGTGTCAAACGACTAATCGCGATTAATCGCATCTATAAAATGTTTTTCTTTTATGAAACATATTTGTGTATACTTTGTATATTTATTATGTGTATATATGAATACAAACACATGCATGTATATATTTAACAAAAATATGTTATGTTTATATATTAAATACACTTGTATGTAAAATATCAAATATAAGAAAATATAAATGCATTTACATGTAAATACTTTCTAATTATATACTGCATGTGTGTGTTTTAATTTATACATAATAAATAAACACAGTACAAACACATATATTATGTATAGAAAAACTTTTCTTTTGGATGCCACTAATCGAGATTAATCGTTTGACAGCAGTAATTGTAATATATTTTAAAATGTCATTTTCATCAGTTTATTACTCCATTTACAATTACTCCTGTTTTCAGTGTTACATGAAAACAGGAGTAATTATTCTAATATGCTAATTTGATGCTCAAGTAATATCTCTTATTTTTATTGATGTTAAAAATAGCTTAATATATTAAAGAAATTGTAACACATTATTTTTCAGCATTCTTAAAATAATAAAAATCTTTTATAACAATGTAGACGTATCTACTGTCACTTCTTTCAATTTGACGCATTAATCTCTTAAACATCCAATATGTATTTTTAATGGTTGTAACTGTGTTGCATTACACAGCATTGTTAGGACCTGGTTAGGACACTGTGTAGCGGTCAGAAAGAAAGATATTTTCAGTCTTAGAAATTTAAATGGACTTCAAGCTAAAACTAAACTGCTGCTAAAGTGTATAATATAGGCAGTCTACAGGAAGTCTGTTTATTTTATTTGTGTGAAAGTGTGAGTGACACATAATTTCTCCAGGGCAGAAGTGTGCAATGCAGGACGACATATCTCTTTACTACACTAAATAAAGTGCCTCTTCAACATGACATTCTACTTATTTAAACTTGTAATTAACTCAGTACACTGGGGGGGGTGGAAGCTTCATACACAAGCATTCCCAGCTTCATACACAAACGTGTATCACAGAGCGTCAGTGTAAGTACACACTCAACATCCTCATTACAGAAATGTCACCACTGACTGCTATTAGTCTTAGTTTTAAATGAGAAATGGGGAGCAAGTCATTAAAATACTGCAATAAAGCGAACCAGACGATTTGGTGCTGAAAGAGAAATAATCTGTAAACTGCACCGTCCCGCTTGGGTGCACCCCCCTTTACCCCTCTCCTACAGCTCATGAATAATTGAGATCTGCATAGTGACACAGCAGCGCACAGACAAGGACAGCAATAAATCCATAATTAATGCCTGCATTTATGAAAGCGTGCAGGGCTGAACAACAGCCTGCTCAGGTTAGGGTGGATTTCAGCAGGGTTTCATGTGTCTTTCTTCCTCTTCTTGTCTCAACAGTGGATGAGAGACAAACTCAACTAGACTAAAATGGTTAGTGGCAAGGTTATTGCTAACAAAAACTATTCGAAAACCAAAAAAGTGAGAAACCAGTAAAAAACAACCCTGCAATGTAACAGAAGCAGCGACAAATGTTTTCTTCTGTATTGTACATCTGAGTCAAAAATCCAAAAAATGACCAGCGCGGTCTACAAAGATCAGCGCAATTAACACTTTAAGACATGTTTTTTGGGGCGTTAAATGACGCCGCAAATACCAGTAATAGCACAAGTGTTAGGAATTCGTGTTGCATGATTAATTTTAACACTACCATAAAATTTGCGTATAAAAATGGAAATTCCTACAAATGCATATTCAAAAAGATCAGGCGAAAAAACAACTTTTCAGCCCTAATTCTTCACTGCGTGTTAGCCTGACAGTACTATTTTAATGCCAAAAGATGGTTTGCGCTGACGCAAGCTGTTACTTTTTCTGGCCCTATATACAGTACTATAGAATTAATTGTATTACCAATTGTGAGTGATTTTTTTTCACATGGCAAGACATGCATTGACTTACTTTATTATTATATTAAGTTTTGTTATACTGTAGTGACAAAATCCAATATTGATGTATTAGTAATTAGTGGGTCTTTTATATGGATTTGGCAGTTTTAATCATAATCCAGTAGCATTGCAACAATCTGTATCGATATGTATCACATTTCAATGTTATTACCGATACCCAGTCATAACATCAGCTTGTTCTTGTTGACGCTGCAAAAAACAAAGTCAGCCCATGCACTTGATATAGGCGAGCAACCAAGCATGCAGTCATGCTACATTGACTTTCACCGTTAGGATTTTCATACCTCAGCTTTTCAATGTGACACGAAAGAGTTCCGATGTACTGTCTACTTTAAATGTCTGCAAACTTTTCTTAAAGATGCTAGACTTTTAAAGGGATAGTTTACCTTCATGTCATTCCAAAAATATATCACTGATTTCTTCTATTGTGACGTTTATCATACATTTTTCAAAATTTCTCCTTTTTTAGCATGAGAGTAAACAAATGATCACAGATTTCGGGCAAACTACTTCTTTTAAATGTGAAATATCAATAATTTAAAGTACTTATTGATTCAATGTTGTGATGATAGACTATCACAACACAGTAGTGTATTGATATTTCCTTTTCTTCTGTTGGCTGCTTCCTACATCTTCAGTAGATTTTTTTGAAATTAGGTTTTATTGACATTTCTCATTTAATGCAGCTGTAAATAGAGATGGTCTTTTTCTGCTCTTAAAGATTTATCCTCTTTTCCCCTCTCTCACAGCAAGTATAATAGACCCTCTAATTTCCTTTCCCATACTGATGTGCAAACTGTCAGCTCTTTTCATTCCCGTAAAGGTGCATTGTGGGAGCACCACATGTCTATGGACCACTCCCACTGACTTCACACTGCATTATGCAGCTTGACTCCTGTACGGATCCAGTGTCCTGTGGGACTCACTGATAACCTGTAAGCTCTCCATTCAGGTAGAAGATGGATGTTTTAATCGTTGAGGAGGATGAGAAACAAAAGCATGTCATGTTCAGGTGTGGTCTGGATGCACATGCCTCATATTTTGTACAGTATCTAGAGCAGCAGAAGCCACAGGGCTTAAATGTGAGCAGGTTAAGTAGGCCAACACTCATACAATTAAAGAGTTTTAACTACCCACAGACAAGATGTACATTAATTCAGTTTACAATTTGAATTAACGTGACCAGAAATCTGGTCGGTGCGTTTCATAATCTTCATAACCAGATGTTTCGACATCTCGTCTGCTTGTAAAATACCAACCCTGGCTGTTACTTTTTTCTCACTCACATTGCGGTTTCTGTAGACATCTCATGGAGGCGTTGAATGAACTTGGCCAGGTCAAATGCCACGCTTGCCCCAGGGTGAACTTTTATTGCAATGCAGGAAGCTGTGTTTATCTTGTTTGCATAGTAAAATTCGAATCAATTACATAAAAAATGTGGGTTTAAATTTCTTGCACTGTAAACTCTTAAATCCTGCTTAGCCTTCTGTCTAAGCTGCAGGGTCATTAACTTATGACAAAAATCTGAGCAAAGTCATATTCCAAAATGTTTGTAAAACCAAAGGACAAAAAACACTTAAAATAGAGTCTAGAATAGAATCTGAACGGATAATGATATTTTGTATGGTTCACTCCATATCTTGTGCACTGAAATACTGAGATAAAAAGTGCATTCTAAAAGTGTAGCACAAGGCAAGCATCATCTACTAAATTATATTTATGTATGTGTTTATCGTGTGTCATTTCAAAATTGTATGACTTTCTTTTGAGAAACATAAAAGAAGATATTTTAAGAAATCTCTCAGACAAATTAAAGATGTGACATTTAGTAATTGATGACAGAATTTTCATTTTTGGGTGAACTATCCCTTTAAAATAACACATACACCATGATACATGTTGAAGAAGGCCAGTGGAATGAAAAATTAAATTTATGCATTTAAAAATGTAATAAATAGTCAAATAAAGATGATTAAGTCTGTTACATAAGGTGTTTTAGTTCAAGTGGCCAAATGTAATGCTCAGGAAAAAAATAGAGGGAAAATAAGTTCTTATGGTGTTGAAAGAAGAGTTAACAACTTCCATTTGGCCTCAATTGTGGCACAAGTCCTTGTGTTGGAGTTCACTTCCCTCCAATCATCACCCCCTGGCCCTTTTGTTTCCTGGCCCAAGTCCAAACTCACACCAGGAGCAGGTGGCCAGGAGGACGGGGCACAGCACTGGAACACCACTGGAAGGGCATGATGAGGCACACCTGATGTGTATTGTGCTTCATTACTCTTTAGAGTTCTACAAGCTTTTGTTTTTCAGTGTCACATAAACGCGCAGAAATCACTGCTGGCCACATTTGTGTGAAACTGTAACACGTGCTACATGATTCATTGATGAGCAATTATTTGAAATAGTCATTTTTCAACAATTTATTGAACCCTCGCATACATATAAATGAAAAAAGAATATCTCAGATACATAGGAAATGTCTCTCAAACCACTGTGCATACCTACATCTTAAAAAACTAGGTTGTAAACTGAGGTTTAGAAATGTGTCTGGTGTTAGACTGTGGCAAAAGTGTGAAAGTTTTGCAAGAAACTGCACTAAAGAAAGATATGCAAGGGAGTACACAACACTCATTGTGTGTGTGTGTGTGTGTGTGTGTGTGTGTGTGTGTTTGTGAGAGAGAGTTTTAGCATGCTGAGACACAATGTAAAAGGTGTGGCTTCCGGCTATCACAGATCATCAGAGAAAAGGTCACACCTGCTCGGAAATAACAGACACATTCTCAGAGGAACTTGTGCATGTGTGTATATAAAAACAATTATGCAAAAGAGTGAGCCTGTTCCAACGGGGGGGTGGGAGGGCAATTAGAACGGAAAAGCTTTGGTTTGTCTCTTTCATCAGTTTTATATTCAATAAGTGTCACATTAGGCAGGCAACACCTGTTAAAGCAATCTGGTGTTCCCTTTCTAGGTGTATTAGCTTGTGTGTATTTGTAGCTGTGTGAACCACACTGAATACTTCAGCTACTGTAGACTAATATAAAGTGTTCTGATTAATTATGTGCCATAGATGTGCATGAGCACTTTTACAGTACAATAAGAATGATCCAATGCACTACATTATTCACACACATGCACATAAATAAATTAAAAATAGAGCAAAAAATGCAATAAATTACGAAACACACAGACAATAAGTTTAATGTGTGTGTGTGTGTGCGTGTCTGCTTCAAATACATGAAACCCCCAAATGAAAATTTAAATCAAACTCTAGCAACCCACCAGTTTCATTACATATCTTACTTAACTTTGGGCGTGCAGATCTCAGAAAGATATGATGTAGGTAAAACTACATTTTTACTTTTCCTCTTAAAAAAATAAAATAAGAGTAGATGGTTGCTGAGTTTCAAGAGCATTGACAGGTGGTTGCTATGGTGTTCTCTAGCTGGTCTCTAGACTGTGGTAAATAAAGATTACTGGCTTTACAATAAAATATGGTAAAAGCTAAGTTCAGGGACCAATTCTCAATAATAACTTGTTTAGCTAGTATCTTATTAGCGTGCATATTACTAGTATATTAGCTGTTTATTCGTACTTACAAAGCAAATATTAATGCCTTATTCTGGATGAACATATTTCAGATCCCAAAATTACCTTAAGCTACCTTACTAACTATAAAAAAAAGCAGCAAATTACACGTTTGAGGAAAAAGTCATAATTAATAAGCTAAAAGGTGAGAATTGGCTAAAGTCTAAGTACCATTTAAGTCTTTCTATTTCAAAATATCATGTATTATTTGCTGTTTCTTAGTAATTATTGTGACGTTTACTAACAATTTCTGTGTAGAAATAGTTTATACACCTATTTTTCCAATTTGGGGTGGTTGCTCTCTAATGGGGTAAGCTATCATTCATTTCTGTAGAACAAACAGCATGGGATGAGGCACGTTAAAAAATATAAAACTCATTCATTGGACATGCTTGTGTTTTTATGCAAAGCATACAGTTGAAGATTCAAGACTTTCCATTGACCATGAACCCCTACTTCAGGCTTAGTGGTTCGAACAAACCCGTAACCCCAAATATGAGCAATATTAATAATGCTCACCTCAGTAATGGACCATAACCACTTCTGCATCTTGTACTGTATGACTACTTAGTCCTTTCTATTTAATTTTGCAACGTGCATCTGTAGGAGTCAACAGATCTCCAGCAAGAGAGCAGCCTGGAAGAGTGATGCTGAATCATCTCGGCACTTTAGAGTGCTGAGTCAAGAGCTATAATAGACTCTTGGTGAGCTGCAAGTGCAATTGGGGATGTGTGCCTGAGGTTGGGTATAAATTTGATTTAACTTCTTTTGAGAGTGGAAAGGTTGAGTGTACACGTGGGTGTGTGTTTTATGGTATAGGTATAGTGGCTATCAAGAGCGAGCTAAGATAAATCTATATGCATCATGATAGCAGTAGATGAACACTGGATGGATGTTTAGTGAGAACATATTATTGCTCAGGCCGTGAGGTAAGTACAGAGCTATATTTTGTCTTAATGGAAAAGCTCTAGGAATCGAGAAGCAATGCGGCTGTGGCTGGAAGGTTGTCCGGTGTATTTAGTGTCAGGTTAGTTGATTGAGGTTGTTGGATAAAGTGGGCCTTGATTCTGCTCTTTTTACGAGCCTGTAAAATAGATGACCTTTGCTCCGGCACGTATGTTAGAAATGCATGCGAGAATACGACAAAAAGAGAAGGAGATTTGGAGGCCAAAGAAAAAATGAGCTTGTCATTCTGGCCTTGAGCTATTAGTGAAGAAATGGCAATATGTGCTGGTCTATATAAAGAAATATGTTCAGACACAGAGCAAACGGATAGATGGATTTAAGTATAAGAAAAAAGAAATACCTGAAATATTTTCAGCCTTTTCATTAAGATCTGTTGCAATGTATTGCATGGATACCGTGCAAGCTTTGAATTTAATGCCGTACACGCTATGAAATGTCACTGGGGTCACAGGTGTGAGAGGCGGAGAGATGTGGGAAGCGTTTATAGACTTGT
>JAUCMS010000031.1:12299153-12313409 GCA_032357445.1 Enteromius radiatus | reverse complement strand
AAACACAAGTATGAACATTCAAACTAGCTATTTTTAAAGCTAGGTCAATTTTGTGTTACATAACAAATACAGCACTTGATATTTGATGGGAATATAAGACATGGATCGCATATTCATGGCCTAAAAAAAGTAATATATTCTTCCCTCCATAAGTCTTAAAGACATACACATTATGGCTATAACTTAACTATAAAATAAATAATGTAATAATAATAATAAATTAATTTCTCATTAAACTATTAATTCAAAATGCTTATTCATTTAAGAATGAAGGAAATTATGGTCTTTATGAATGGGTCATTGAAACGCTTTCTCAAATGATTCATTCAGCAACAAAACACTCAGTATGCTGTTTTCATTCACATAAGAAAGAAATAAATGTCAAGAAAGAGAAATGAGTTTGTCCTTTGTGCGTTGTCTGAAACACGCGTGTGTGTGTGTGTGCACGCATAGAAAACATTGAGCAAGTAATGTAGTCGAATTTCTTTTCGGAAAATAGCTTGAGCGTGTAAACAAGCAAGACAAAACACACACAACTGGTAAACTTTTACTCTGTGACGGTTAAATTTTATAACTAATCCACAAACCGGGGCAGACTGTTTCTGTGTGGATCACGGAAAAACTACAATCCATTTAACCACTATTAACAAGATTAGCTATGTGCTTACCAACAACATTTGCTGAAAACATTCAAGCACTTCATTTCTAGCAAGGACCTACAACAACAAGACAGCGTCATTACGTCACAGCTAGATTACTCACGTATCAAAATTCTGCGTCCCTGAACAGAACGCTGTCTGTTACTAACATTAACGTTAATTGTTTTAGACCATTTGTAAACTGTTCTGCAATGACCAAGGAGATTAATTAAAATAATAATTCCAGGACAACAAGATTTTTTTAAAGGACAATTTATGTTTTCTCTCATTTTCCTTGTGTTTTCCAGGACTGGAAAATTGGTCATTCATTTATGGGAACCCTGCATTTTCTTTACTGTAGTCTATGGGCAAAAGATGACGCAGTGAGTCTGGGGGTTGCTTAAAACCAGGCTCGGTGCCTCTTCTTGTGCTTGTGTAGAGTATTGATCTGCTGAGTATTGCTTGGTTAATGAGCAGCACTGATGATTCCACGAGTCGGTCTCGCTAGAAAGGGCTAATTGGTTTGCAGCTGCCTCCAAGGGATGAAAGAAAACGAGGAAAGCCTATGAGTGTGTGAGTGGACGTGTTAGAACTCAGCCTGTCTTCACACTCACCACCTCTGGCTACACTGAATGCATTGATGTGAGAGCAATCTTGCTAAAGTCTCACCCTGTTGTTTCATGGGTGGAGGATAAATCATTTCATCAGCAGAACATATGTCTCACCTGAGTTCTCTTTCGCTTCTATTGTTCTGTCTTGTCTTTTCTCTATCTTGCTTGTCGGTGCTGATTCTCCGCTTCAATAGAAGGAGGCACGGCCGTCATGTTTGTCTAGACTGATCTGGCAGACTTCAACAGTTCGTAATAGCTCATCTAACCTCTATTTCCGCCTTTGGCATCATCTGACTGTCAGTCTACCCTGTAATAAGCGTGGAAAAGAACAAGAAGGAATAATTCAACCAAAAATATAAATTGTGTCATCATTTACTCACCACATCTTTCAAAACTCGAATGACTTTCCATATGACCACTTTTTTGATGCTTTTATAGTGTTTTGGAGTTGGTCCCTTTCCATTGTCACTGAATGGAAGAGCAGCTCAGAAATAGTTAAAATTGTCCTTCGATGCTTTACAAAAGAAAGTCATACAAGAGTAAATGATGACAGCATGTGTCCTTTTAGTTGAGGACTAGTGGTCATCCAATATGGATTTCTAAGGCTGATGCCAATATTTTAGAGAGCAGGGTGGTTGATGGCCAATAAAAAGCTGCTCCCACACAATTTAATTTAAATGTGCACATTTTTGTTACAATAACGATTAAGAATCAATTTGAAACATTTAACAAATTTGTAAAAACCTTTTGATTCTATTCTATATGTTAAAAAGATAGAAAAAAATGTTGTCAAATTCTATTTTTAGAATTTCTGTGTTTATTTTTTGTAAAATATACTAATATATAATATAATATACACTAAAATATTATATATATATTTATTTTATTTTTTTATGGTGGCCATTACTCCAGTCTTGAATCTAATTTCAATGTGCTAATATATGTAAACAGTTGCATTACTTAATATTTTGTGGTAACTGTCAGGGGTCACTGATTGCGTGACTATTACGCCTCTAGACTGTTTTGAAACAGTCTGTGTTGTGTTGGAATTGGACCTTTTTTCAGTCGTCTTTAGCAAACACTTGATTTATATAAGAAGTAGGAAACAATGGTGTTAGAGACTCACAGTGTGTTATGTCCATGTACTGAGCTGTTATTATTCAACCATGCCAAGGTAAATTCAGTTTTCCATTCTATGGCACCTTTCAATTCATTTTCATTTTTGGGTGAACCATCCCCATTATTATTGTTAAAAGTTTCAACTGAGGCATCTCCTAAATTTAGGGTTTTGTTGCAGCTGGTCGTCTGCCACTCTCAGAGTTTAAGCCGACCATCTTAAAGTCACAATAGAGATAGAGCCATGGCGCTCTGGCTGATCCTGGCACCTCATCCTCCTTCTTTACAACCACAATGGAGGCTCTCACTGCATCCAAAGACTCTTTTCTAAGCAGCACTGCCTCCTCTGACATCCCTAAACAATGGAGGGCAGTGATCTCTGACAGTGGCCCACAGGGCCATCGCCTGATTAAAAGGAAACAAAGAAGACGGGTGACCTCCGTCCAAGCATCTAATCTTAGAGCCACAATGAAAGCAGGCGATGTTTTTTTCAATGCTTGCTTTCTCGAAAGCTGACAGTGCTAGCTGAGGATGGATGAAGATGGGAGTGGACCAGCAGAAGTCCTGCAGAGTCTGGACCTGCTCCCAGCCCATGCTGCAGAGAAGTTGATTGCTCTTCATTACTCTATTAACATCCCAAAGACCAACCGACTACACAACACAAATACACATAATCACACAAGCTACAGAGCAAACACAAAGGTCATTGCTTCTAAAAGGATACTTCCTTAGAAGGTTATCTGTATGTTAAATTATATGTGGCAGACAGTGTGCAAGAATGTCAACATCACAGCTCTTCCCCTGCACTGCTGGGACAGCCGTCAGTTCACGCGGGCTTCTTTGAAAAGTGTTTGCTGTGGCAGCAGCTTCAAAGCAAATATACGGTACAGGAAAGACAGTAAGGGCATTTCCATGAAACTATGCATTTATCTGAGACTTCGTCAAGTTTTAACCACCACAGCTTATAGAACTCTCAGATGTGAAAAAGCTATATGTTGCTGTTCCTATTTCATTGTCCAGGTGTGTCTACTTCAATCATTTGGTCTATTATATTTGCACAGTTTTCTTTGCCATTGTTCCTTATCAGATTACAAGCGAAGGAACTTGGGAGAGTCTTTTTTAAGTTGGAAAAAAACATGAAAGTTGAAAGTTTCCCATAGGTTTATTGTTGGATTAGTTGATTTTGAGCTGTATTTCAATTAGGGATGTTCTAAAGCTTTGTAGCTATTGTTAAAATGTTTCGTTGGAAAGAAAGCTTAGCTTTTTTTTGTGATGCAGCTCGTTTCCATTGTGTTGTGCTAATTTTATTGTGTTAATTGTAACGGTCGGGTAGTACGTTCAATTTTAAATGTTTCGGACGCAGCATCAGTTTAAATACAGGATACAATCAAGGGATAATACGAAACACCTGGACACACACAGCTGGCAGGGCGTGAATACTAATGATGGGGCGGAGTTACCTGTTAAACAGAGAGCACATGGACAATGAAAACATCAACAAAGACATCAGGCAACACATGACGGCGTGACATCAAGTGGGACTGATTTTTAATCATTGTTTAATCTTATCAACCCATTACGCAATACATTTTCTGCCACAGTGCTCTACTGAGATAATAAGACAGGAAATAGCAAGTACAATGACTTGAGTATTTTTAGTAAGCTCACAGTACACAGTAATGTCAGACTCCATGAAAAGCCCCATCACCCTTGCCATATAGATAAGAGCGTTTGAGTGCTCTCGATAGAGATGCCATGAGCTGACTTTATTGGTATTTAGTGAAGGAAGCTCCTATAAGCACCGTCAAGCAAACAAGCCCCTCAGCCAGCATTTCCTGAAGACCACTAACAGCTGTTGCTAAGCAACTTGAGCATCTGCAGCAGGGCCAATCCTGGTAAAATACACAGGCACTTCAATTGGTCACTAAAACGTACAAATAAAACAAACATCTGCAAAATAGCATCATTACAATAACTTTTTGTGCCCATGTTGATGCATTCAGCTAATTAATTTCATTGCTTTGAAATGATGATTGTTTACGAATGTATCATTTTGTCTCATTTGCAGCTATAAGTATATATGCACATATATACAGTAAATATACACACACACACAGTGTATACATGGATTCCATTGCATGTATGTTCTCACCAAGAGAGTGAAACCAACATGTGTGCTTACGTCTGCTCATATGCCTGAGTGCACTTTCTTTTCAACTAGTGAAATGAGACATAAAGGAAGCCTGACTGCCGTCTCATTGTGCTGTTTATATCTATCAGAAAATTTCAAAATGAGTAAAAGGTTGTCAGATGTCAACAGAATAGTAAACGACAGTCTTATCACATGCACACGCAACTCCTGCCTGTCATCAAAGCTTTGGAAATAAACGCTCACACATCTTTTCATCAGTAGTGATCTTTCTGATGATATAAAAAAGCAATGCTTAAAAAGACAAGCAGTGACCTGCAAGATCTTAAATTTCAAATGGGTTTCTTCCAGGAGCGTCTCATTTTACCCAACACCCTAGAAAAAGACAGCCCTGCATATCTCTGGGATTTGCTTAATATTCACAGATAAAGTGAAACATTTTTATATTAATCATGATATGGTTGTCCAGATCACTACACCTGCCTCATATAACACCTTTCAAAAGTTTGAGGTCAGTTAAGATTTCTGTTTTTAACATTCACAATAATTAGAAAAATATCTAAATCAGCTTATCATTTCTGAAGAATTACGTGACGCTGAAAACTAGAGTGATATCCACTGAAAATTCAGCTTTTCCCTCAAAAATGTAAATTGCATTACATACAATTAGGCTATATAAACAAGATGTCTATTAAAAGGCAGCAGTGGATATTTTCATAAATTTAAACTTTCCTCAATTACCTCAAAAGGAATTCTATTCTTTAATGCAATGTATTATTGTGTGTTTGTCACTGTATTGTATATTATAAAATTAATCCTGGAACTTGTTTATTTCAAGGTTACTTATGACTGAATAAAAACGTCATAATATTACAGGTGAACCACTGATGGCAGAAGGAGTATTCTGACGATGTCTTTCATACTTTTCTGGGCCAGGACAGTGTTCATTACTTGGCAGTCACAAGTCTCCCAGTTTTCATCAAAAATATCTTCTGTGATCCGAAGATGAACAAAGCTTTTATGGATTTGGAACGACATGGGGGTAAGTGATTAATGACTAAATTTTCATTTTGTGGTGGTGTAACCCTTTAAGGATGTAACAGATATTCAGTCAATAAAATTTGGTTTAAAAAGTTTCTTTCACATAAACCAAAAGGTATGTCAGTACCTCACCTCAGATGTCTTTTCATTAGCTCTCATGGCAGGAGTCTAATGCATTTAACAGGTCTGGCCTTTTCTAGGATCTTTGCTTTGCTCTTAATGAAGAGCCACAAGAACGTTAGAAAGAAACCCAGGTGTTTCTGGAGTGAAACGCATGGCTTTGTGGCGTCTGTCATTATTTCTTACACTGAGAAAATGGAGAGCCACATTTTGAGTGTCTATCTTTAGGAAGGGCCTAATAATGAAACTCCTGAGCTATGAGATGTGACACATTTGCCCCCCGACTGTGTCGTCTGATGGAGGGAAGACAGAAAAAGAAAGAGAAAGAGAGAAGGAGAGAAGAGGAGAGTGTTCTGAGGGGGTTTAAGGGGAGTGAGGCTGAGAGGCTGCTGTCATGCTCTAGTTGGCCTGTTGAAAGATGGTTGAGACATGTTTAAGAGGGTGGAGGGGTGGGGGTGTTGTGCTGGGATTCTCCTTTGCTGAGCACGGCTCTGAGCTTGGACAGACACAGCAGTGGTAACAGGGCTGACTCACTCAGCCAACACGCAGGAGAACACTTATTCACCCAGAAAGGAATATTAACAGTATCGCAGCCTCATCTCAATTCTGCCAGACCTGTTGCATGCGCTCAGAAGCGTATGTGAAAACTGTAAAAATCATTAATCAGATGCAAATTCGGTGGACTAGGGGTGCCGAAATACAATAGTATGCCATAAATTTGGTCTATTTTGTGAATCTCTACTAGCACTCTCTATATTTTGTTTTGTTTATCTATTAACAACATTCAATAGTGTATATAATGTTCAAAGGATTGAAGAATGAATATTGTTATTCAGCAAGGACGTGTTAAATCGATCAAAGTTGACAGTCAAGACATTTATAATGCTTTAAAAGATTTCTATTTCAAATACATTTTGTTATTTGTTACTTGGATTCTTTAATTAAAAAAGTTGAACAAATCAGCATAACCATTTTCCAAACTGATAATAAAATTTAGACATAATATCAAGAAACATGTTTCTTGATAAGTAGCTAAAGAAGCACATAAGAATGATTTCTGAAGGACTTTGAAGCAGGGATTATGGCTGCTGAAAATGTAGGAATAAATGAAATTTTCAAATATATTAGAATAGAAAATTAAATAAAAATAAAAATTGTTTAAAAGAAATTACTGTTTATACTGTATTTTGATTAAATTAATGCAGCATAAGAGACTTCATTTAAAATATTTGTAATAAAAAAATCATGGAAAAAGCACATCTCAAATGCTGAACTGTGATGGAAATGTAATTTAATTAATTTGTATTTTTTTTATAAAATGGACTTTGTACATGTCTTTTTATGGCTACTTGTGTACAACAACATCAAAATACTTTGTTATTTTCAAATTGGATTAAAAAAAAATGTAATGGCTAAATTCACCCAATATTCTTTCTCGTGATTTTACATCAACAGTCGTCAATGATTTACTTCACTGACTTGGAGAAATCATGTTAGCTTTTAAAGCAGAAAATGCTTCACATTTACAGTAGAAATAGGACATATATAAAATAATTGTAGGTTTTGAACATCTGTCCAGAGACCCCCTGCAGTACCTCCATGGACCCTAGGGCTCAAAAACTCTGGCTTTGGATCCTTAAATCGATATTTTACTTCTCTGAGGCACTGTAGTGGACATCAGTGAAGTGAGCCTTATCCAGCTGATTCACTCACTCACATTTCACATTGACATGGTGAGAGTCTTTCTTCTGCTCAGCCCAGTTTCCATCACAATCCCATTATTACATTACAATGATGCACAGTGATATACTGAATCGTGTATTGCACTGCAACACCTACCCATAACATACACAACTGTTTACCACAGTTAAACTGCACATATACAACAGAGACAGCTTACCAAACTGCGCGTCCTATAACAAGCTTAGCTGGGACATGCGTGGACGATTCCCTCCCCCTGTAACATAAGAAAAAATATTCACGTCACTGACACAAAGTAAATATTCTCCTCTTTTTTTAGAGTCAGCAGGAAAGCGCTCTCAGACAGGGGTAATTTGTCTTCTCCTCAAGGGTATTCATGAAAAGGACTGGAAGGCGCGTGCAAGTGTCAACAGTAAAACTTTTGAGCTGAAGTATTGTTTGTAAGAGAGATGCCGTTCTGAGAGCCAGAAGCATCCGTTGTTCCTATCACTGATGCTGATGTGGACTGCTCTGACCAGCGACACCCACTCTCCCCTGCTGCCGTGGCAACAGAGCTCAGGATAAATGGTGGCATCAGTTGTAATAGAAAAACATTAGGCAAGGCTCAAGTACAAGAATGACATACACGTACACACACATATTTCTAAACAATGTGAAAGTCAGCTTCTGCCCCAGGCTACCAAATAAAAAAATATTAACTTTGAGAATAAAACACTTATAATGACCAAAATTAAAATCACACTTGATTATGAATATAATTAAAAATGACTTTCTTCTCAATCCAAATTTGATACAGATGTTTACTAGATAAGATTTACAAGGTTGTTGGCTGTTTACAGCATTTACTGTTATTGTAAATGACAAATGTTCATATATATGTTCATAGGGTTCATATATTTAAAATTTGTTGAATCTGAAATCGGACAAATTAATTTGCATATACACTTTCTAAACTTAACTACCGTGATATGTAAAGTTGAAATTGTAAGATATCATTGTATTCATTCATTTATTTATTTATTTTAAATTCTGAGGCAGAAACAGACTTTCATAAAAAAAAACAAAAAAAAAACAAACTTGAATTGTTTTATGTTGGGTACAAATAACACCTGTTTATTCTGTGAATTGACAACTGCGGAAATGACTTTAACATAGCAACACTTATACAAGAAGATACAAATATGCATAATTTAGATAAAATTTTGGATCAAAATAACAATCTTGGTCTCATGTGAAGCAAAACCATTTCCCACAAGGGGGAAGTAAAGAAATTCATATTTCATAGCCCAGCACTCTCGGTATAGAAGAACGGAGAGTCGATCACAAATCTTGCACTCTGAGTATTAGAGCACACACAAGGCAACGCTAGTTATGTTTTATTAAATGCTCTCTTCCAGAGCTCCCGCACCTATGAGATGCCAGTGCTTAATATTTTAGCACCAGACATTGGAATTCTGACTGAGGAAGGGGAGATGTGTGGATCCCGTCTCAGCAAAGTCCAATCGGAATGATTTATGAGCGGTTTGGTCATTGGCATCCCAGTCAGCTACAGGGAGGGTTTCCACAGCGATGTCTGCTTTTATAGTTTGGGATGGCGGCAAATTCTTTGCCCAGGAAAAGTGGCAATTTCTGTCATACCCTAAAGGTCTGGTCTCACCATGTCTGATGAAAAAAAAATAACACAGATATTTCAGACGATTCACACCAAGTGCAATACTGAGTTTTACTTACTGTCTTTCTTTCTGGGGTTTTTATTGCAATTTATATTCTAGGTGCATTACCATAAGGAAAGCACTAGCGCATGTCCTTAATGAGTTACGGGACTTGCCGTAAAAATAGACGGTCAGCATAAATGGAAGGATCTGAGAAAATGTAGATCATACATCATGTTTTGAACATTTTAAAATATTGTTCAATTATGTAAACACTGCATTAAAAAGATTCAATTTGTGAATCGCTACAATGCTCAACACAATGCAAAAACACATGGTAAGCACAAACCTTTAATGCTCACACAAATACGCGAGTGTTTAAAAGCAGCCACCTATCAGCTGGTACCGGATCGACCCAGTACTTTGTCTCAAAAAACTTGGTCCCAAAGTATCGACTTGGTCCCAGAGTACTAGCCCTTTTGTACTACTCTGTATCCTTTCAGTCCATTAAGATTTAGAATCATGCTGCATGTGCACAAAACAAAGTACATGTTATCAAACTCATTACAAACATTGACTTACTCAAGCTTTTACTGTAAGTCAGCAGTCTTTCAGATTAAAGGTGGAATGAAAGGTGACGTATCTGTTGGCATGTGATGGGCACCACTGTAATGTCTCCTACTCATGCTGGGCAGCAGCTGCAGGGTAGCAATGTCTCTACAACCACAAACAGTCCTGCAGTGTATTCACACTGTAAATGTGTGTGGATCTGGGCCAGGTATAAGCGCATACACACACAGATCTCGCTGGAGGAGGTAGAAGCACAGATGGGCATTTCTGGATGGCTGCGTCTCCTGGAGGGGTCAAAAGCAGTGGGAGGTGTTGGCAGGCCTGTAATGCTGCTACACCAGCACCTCAAAAAACACTCACACTTTCTCAAACATATGCTGTCACTGAAAAGTGTATGTGAAAATGACAAGAGAACTGCAGTCTAAGACAGCCAGTCAAGGCTGTACGCTGTGTGATTTTTTGCTGTTCTTAATGACAGCTGCTTGTCAGATTGTATAATGCTATGCTGTGACCCCAAAGATACCCTTGACAAACTGTGCTACATCAGTAATCTTTTATGTCACACTTCACAATGCGCATTTATACTAGGTGACATAAGATGCGTGCATGCCATGTCAGAATTACAGTTATCACAAGATTCTGATTGTAAAATGGGTTTATTTTTTCATTAAAAAAATACATCCAACTTATACCACCTGACCACTGCAACACTATGTGGAGAAACCTTCAAAATGCCACAGGCTTCAGTAGTTTAATTAAGTTAAGTAGGCAGTTATTTTGAAATATTTCTGTTTATTAATCCATTTAATTTTCTAGTACTGTCAATGTCTGAATCACGCAAGAATAATCGCAAAATAAACAAAACATACAATACAGTTTGTTATTGTTTCCCCATGTGCTCCGTGTGACCTAGTTTCTGTCGATTGTTGATTGCGTTCAGGTGTGTCTTGCTTGTTTGTATAATTACCTCCCCTATTTAAGTTCTGTCTCAGTGTCTGGTTATTAATGTTGGTTTACGTGTGGATTACCCTGCCTGTCTGTTTGCCCGTTTGAATTAAAGGACTGTTTATTCGTGAACTCCAGATCTCTGCTCGTGCTTTCCTGCACCCACACAGTTTAATGTAGCTGAATTACACATTTTCGTGCTAAATTAATTAGGTTTATCATTAGGGTATTTGCATATTAATCTTGTTTTAATATACTGGTCATTGTGCATCACTAGTCTGTGTCGTCACTCTTAGTAGGACATGTAAATTAAAAATGCCTAAAATACTGTAATAACACAACAACCCGAAAACACAAAACAAAACAAAAAAGTGAAATCAAGCTTAACAATGCACATAATAGCCAACATGCTCTGCAGATTTGATGCATAACCACATGAAAACCCAAAATCTCTAAGGTCAAAAGAGCCATCTGCATAAGGCTCAGCGTTTCTTACTCTGCCTGAGTTGCATCAGAAGCTTCACCACAAAGGCAATTAATCTGTAAGGAAGTCACACTAAGTAAACAAAGACTTTCTGACAAAGAAATCTTTTACAATCTGCAGATGTTGTCTAAGATAGCAACATCTTGAAAGTGTTCCTACAGTTCCTGAGTGTGTGTGTGTCTGAGGACCCTCACAGAAGAACTGGTGATACCAAAGAAAAAGGAAGTGGAGAGAGAAAGAAAAATGCAGGGTAGACTGAAATAGCCTGAAACAAAACTTTGTTTGGTCTCGTTTCTGCTCTCTTTCTCCCTCTCTTCCTCCCACAGACGCAATCGCAAGTGTTCACACTTTGATTCATTTCTGTCAGTTCTCTTGAGTTTTGAGGCTTTTAGTCAATGTCTATTAGTTTGAAGCCATCTATATGCTACTCCTACAATAGCATATAATTGACAAAATAACCTTCAGCAGATACATATGTCTAAATAATTTATTTGTTTTTTGGGAAAAAAATTATGACTCATCCTGCACTACACAAAATTTTGTCCAATAAAATTAACCATAAACCACACTGGCGTGTTTGAATCATGTCGGAAAGATTGTATTAATTGAGTAAACATGAATGTGCAATTGCAAGTCAGAAAATCGTTTAAGTTTTTTTTAAGCCAAGAATTTCTATATATGGGATGTCAGAGAGAGAACACGGGGAGACACATTTGATGTAAAGGGATGGTAAATTTGTTGAAATTAATAAAATTATTATGGTTACATTAACCTAACTACAATTTAATACACTCATTTGTTGCTTATTAATAGTAAGCATGGTAGTTGTTAAGTTTATGAATTGGTTAGGATTAAGGATGCAGAAAATGGCCATGCTGAATATGTGCTTTATTACCAATATGTTAATGATAGGCATGATAGCTTCTAGTTCATAGTAAGAATTAGTCCCTATAGTAAAGTGTTACCTAAAATTAAATGAATCAAATATAAAATAAAATAAAACAAGCTAATTATTATTTTTATTAATGTTGTGGTTAAAAAGTTTATTTACACATTATTTTACAATTCTCTAGCTTTTATTTGACTTGAAATAAGACCCTGTATACAATACATTCTGTGTTCAATGATTTTTAAATATAGAGAAATGTTCTCCACTACTGTGTTGTTGTTTGTGATTAGATTTGCATGGTACTTTGGAAAGTTCATATTCTATGCTAGAATTATGAGTGGGAAAGTATTATTTCTGAAAAAATATAGGGGACACAACAGAAGCAATGTCTATACTGATTGAAATTAATGAAATTATTACTTGTTTCCCATTAACAATAAAACTGAGTTGTATTTACAAAATATCACAGTACTACGATATAATATATAACAAATCAATTTACATCACCTTTAAGCAAAGATACATCTAAAGGCATTATTTCATATTTTCATATATTTCATCAGTTTTTTTTTTTTTGCAAGAATTGCAATCTTGCTCCAAGCAACATCATTCCTGACAATAATTAAAGCCTGCTAGCTATAAAAAAAAAACAAAAAAACAAGCTTCTTATTGGTATAGCAAATACATCAATATAGAAAATAAAATGCTATTTAATAAGATTTTAAAATAGGAAAATCTTAAGACTTGCAAATGAATGTGTAATGGCTGCGAACCAAATGCTGAATAGAGCAAGTGTGCAATATTTTAAACAGATCATAAATTTCCTCTCAAACTAGAGGCAACGTGTTAGAGGTACTGTTCCATCCCTTAGATCCCTGGAGGCAGTGCAGATCAGGAGTTAAAACACGAAGGTGGGGGTCTTTTGCTTAACAGATGATAATATGGATAAGCAAGAAGCCAGTGAGATTGTCAGTTCTGAATAGAAAAATTACGGGAAGGCGAACAGCATGGAGCCCCAAGCTAAGCAAGAACACAAAACCACATACAACATGTACCCTTACGCATCACTTCTTTAATTATGAGACTAACTCCATATTAATTAAGCTTCTGATCATGTAAATTTAGAGCATCAGAATATTTATGCATGGAAGCTCATAAATGCATAAACTCACATGCACATGTTCAAGCATTTATTCTCCCGTTCCTGGATGCATAGCTACAGTAGAAGGGTATGCCAACGTTATGTTACAGTAAGTGATGTTTGTATTTGAATTAAGTCAGTTTTAATGACACGTTGATGAGTGTTTTGTACAAAAAGCAGTGCTGTTAGCTGCCCCAAGGGTTAAAATACAGGGTGACAGAAGAGAGGAAGCTGTGGGGAAGGCTGTTAAAGAATAAACTCAGCTAAATGTGGTTTCTCCTCAGGCCATGTCCGCCAATTTGTTACATATTCATCTTGTGTTAGGGCTGGCTGGTAAACTGCTTTTTTTGGATTCGGCATCAGTGTTGTCAAAGAACTAGAAGGCTGTGATCTGACGCAGATAATACATGGTCAGTGTTAATACTGGTACATTAAAAATGAAAAGACACACGCAAAAGAAACTTTTTTAAACAACCTTGTCTCATAAAAATACGTACCTTTGTGCAACACTATCTTTATGTGCCTTACTGCATGTTTCGCCGCAGTTTCAAAGACAAATGTCTACTGAGTTGACACTAAAACACAGGTTTAATTCATGAACCCTGGCACTTTTTATTATGTTGATATTGGTACAATCCGGAGACTGTCACTAATAGTTAATGCTCTATCCATGTTGGAAATATGACCTACACCAAATCTAAACCCTAAGCCTACCCGATAGTGGTAACTGATATTAAAAACAGCAGTTGCTGATGCAACCATGTCATTTAAACTTCCTTTTATGTAGATTTGAACTGTTTTTTCAAACCGTAGTTACACAGGATTAAAACCAGAGCTCCTCGTCTCTCTGTACTCTGTGAGCTACCGAACAAACTTTCCGTCTATGAAAACCCATAGATATGAAGCTGGTATGTGTGATGCTAAAGTTCAAAAGCATCCATTTTCAAACCTCCCAGCATGTTAATATTTTTTTGAAGTCACATGATATTTTTCGAAAAATTGTGCGAAACTTAATTGTGTGAAAAGGAATAAAAAGTGTCAAAGTTTTACTGCCTCTAGTGCAGGGTCCGAAATTAACACTCGCCACTGGCCAAATGCGAGCAAATTCTCTGTCTGGCTGTGGCCATCCGCCACATGGCGAGTAAATCTTTTCACCAGCAATGTTAATCAGTATCACTTCTCGCGGATCTCTGTGATGA
>JAUCMS010000031.1:12282024-12299053 GCA_032357445.1 Enteromius radiatus | reverse complement strand
AATAAAAATTCTAAAATGACCAAAAAGTAGTTTTTCTTATTGATGTTTTAATTATATTGTCACTCCTCTCTGTCCGGAGAACACATAATATACAGAACAACATACTTGGGATATATCCGTGTTAAATCATTCAGAATTTTGGCGGGTAAAAAATAAGCTTGGCCGGTCGATTTTTTAATCCACCGGCCAAGTGTCAAAAACTTAATTTCGGGCCCTGCTCTAGTGTTCATTTCTTTTGAAAACTGCTGTGATATGTACTTGTTGGTACTTATTTTGTGTCTTGCTAACAATAGCACCCAGGTACATTTATGCCATGAGACCAAGTAGTTTTTAACTACTAGAGTTGATGTTCACACAAATTCCTTTTTTTTCTGTTAGTTAGTAGGGTGTTGCAAGAGCAGCAACTGCTTGGAATGATTCATAATTATATAAATACATCTAAATAAATCTAAAGAAATTCTAAAGCATATTACAAACTATTGGGAAAATATTCATAAACCTTCTGTCAAAAAGCACACTTAGCATGAGATGTCTTGTTTTGATTATGGATCATGGAAAGGAGTAAACCAATCTTGGGGGGTGGCAGTAAAGTAACATAAGGAGCTGTGTGGTCAACATGAATGAAAGTCCCAGTTCTATCATTATCGCGCCCTTGAGCGAAGTGTTTAACCTCAGGTTACATCGGATTCTAGCATAGAATGACTAGATCGATAATGTCCTGTTTGACAAATGACAACAACATTAGACCTCTAAGCATATAACACACAAGAAAGCAATTTAAATGCCGGAGAAACCAGAGAAGGCTGTAAAATCAAAACTACTCATTACTAAGAGAAGAGCAACCAAAAACTATGTATATTTTATGAGGGCTGTAAACACAACTATGAAAGAAGAATTAATTAACAAAGCAATACTTCAACAGGAAGCCCTAGTACAACAAAAAACAAACAAACACCAGTTATCTGACAGAAGCAACATCATTCACATAATGAGAACGACATTATCTAGTTTTTGAATAAAGAGATCAATGGTCTGCTTATTAAATGACATCACTGGCATGGACCCAAACAGCTTTCAACCCCACAGACAAAACAATTAGCATAAAATGCAATTTTTTTCCTATCTGATGACAGAAGCAAATCCAGAAAACACTGGCCTGGTTAAACCTTGACAAAGCTCCCTCCTTTAAAGAATCAATGGCCAAAACAGTTACAGTTACAGATATTATTGAGTGAAACTATATGGTGTGGAAACCATCCTCCTATCTAACAGATTTCCCTGATGGTCTGAAATGTTTTAATACAGTAGACCTCAACAACCAAAGGCGTAACCTGGCAGATCTGACTTGCAGAAGTGCCAGGCCTGACGGTTCTCCCTTCGCTCGACTTTTCTTCATGAGGGTGATGAGTTTCAGCATCATTAAGCCCTCACCATTCTGCACCAAATTACTGTGTTGAAACATAATTTAGCTGGCGGAGAACTAGGCATATTCAGTGATCAAGGAAGACTGAAGCGAACCAACAATTGGTAATGTTATGGAGACAGATTTGAGGGTGTGTTCTTGTGTGTTTGGGAGAATCTGTCTGACAGATGGTTGCCACTAAGTTCTGGGCAGGGACTCAAATGATTTTGAGATGGTCAAATTGATCTGAAGGCTGCTGGCCGAGGCTGGTCGGACTGAGGCAGAACGGCCTTGAAGGATCACTATTGGTCTGCAAGTCCGTCCTGGCATAAGGCAGCCATCTCTTAGGATATCTTTAGCAAAATAAGGTAGTGCTGGACTACTCTAAAAAAGTGGTTGAATAAACAATGACATGTCTGAGTCAGCAGCTCTTTCAGACATGTCCACAAATCTCTGTCACAATGCCCAAACCAATTATGCAGTCATTAAGTTAAGTTACTTATATAAAAGAAAGTATGTGAGCTTTCATTTAAATCAAAATGCTATTTTAACTTTGACTCAATTTTTTTCTTTAACAATTTGTATTTTTAAAAATGAACTTATTTTCTATTAACTTTGAAAATAAAAAGACAAAGTCAAATAAACTGATTCATTTCTACGGTGAAAAAAAATAATCACCTTATAGACTTAAAATCAAGTCCAACCAGAGTGTAGAGTCTATAGTCTTATATAAGTGTGTATTGATTTGTAGTGATATATCAGGCTCCAGCAGAGTAACAGACCAGGAAACAAGTGGCTGGAAACTCAAACGCTTGGCTGATATAAGAGAATGTCATTGCCTGGGCAATAAAAACGCCTCATAAACTATGTGCATGACTGGCACATTTTAAAAAGCTCTTACTGTGGAACAGCTTATCAGACATTTTATTAAAGCATGGATGGTATAATGAAGGCAAGAAATGTTACAACATTTGACTACGAAATGCAAACTGCATGGCTGCAATGGTTATACGACCACATCAAACTGAATAACTGACCAAATCTGCTTTCTAAACCCTTTTTACACAACAAAGTAGCATACCATTTTAAAAGGTGTCAACAATTTCCAGCCCTTTAGATCAAGGCATCTTTCACATTGTTTTCCTGACTGCACGGGATAAACAAACCTGTCATCTGCAATTTTATCATGCATCAAATAGTCAACATCACCCCGCTGAGGCTTTCAGAGAAAAGACGGCACTTGACATCTTTATATAGAGGAAGGAGAATGCAAGAATATGTTTTGCATTTTCTAAGACCACAGCTTGAAAAGTATGTGTAGCATGAAGAGGTTAAATATCAAACCAAGAATCAGGAATTTGACATGACTGTACAATGAGAATACAGTGAATGAGTTCTCTGTGCTCTAGTGTGTGTAGGAGTCCTCCCTAGGAAGCCCAAAAACCCCTGTAAGACAATTAATCAGAGACCAAAAACAATAGGCTTTTGTTTTGGCTTGGGCCATGCTCAAATTGGCACTGCAAAGAAAACACCTAGAACAACAATGTAAACTGCTACAGCAGACTACTGTACTGTAAAACTTTTTATTCATCAAAGAATTCTGAAAAAATGTATCACGGTTTTCACAAAAATATTAAGCAACGCAACTGTTTTTAACACTGATAATTATAATACATTTTACCTGTAATCCAAATCACCGTAGAGGGAATTCTAAACGATCATGTGACACTGAAGACAGGAAAAATGTCTGCTGAAAATTCTGATATCACAGGAATATATAGTTTAAATCATTAGACATGTAAACACACATTCCACTTACAAATAGACATGAGTGACAGAGCACCTAAAAACAGCGTATCAGGCATATATTGACGACTTATGCTTTGGCTGTTCATCAAGATGATAAAACATGTTTCTTCAAGCGTGTATGCATCTAAGCACGGCATTTCTTGTTAAATGTCAATCTGTCATGTCTCACAGGTCATCCGCTACAATGGCTGATAGATGAGCACAATTACCCGCCACTGCACAAAATGCACCGGCATTTGATTGGTGTTAATTTCACAACCTCAGCCACAGGAGCTGTATTATAAAGTCTAACCTTGACTAAATCAAAAGAAACCACCAGCACTTTGGTTCTGTATTGGATTCTCCAAGGCATATATGTAATGGGCCACAACTCTTTGTCTGGAGAAAACAAGACAAACAAAAATTGGAGTGATGAATCGTGGAGGAGTTCTGAAACGCAAGTAACTCTGACAGTCTGATCCATTGCCCAGGGCAAGAATGTGAAATGGAAAAGTTCTCATCAGGAATGGAGAGGCCTTCCTCTGAGGAAATAAATGGCACCCACACCTCCAGCTCGCCGAGAGGAGACAGAGAGATAATGAAACGGCAGGCGGATGTTTATCGACTTTTATGAATTCTATTTGATCTTGCTTCTGTCGTCACTTGTTGGCAAAAACACACACAACTCCCTTGTGCCGCTGGTGCCGAGGGTGGGCAGGACAGCAGAGGGAATATGACAAGGAATGCAAGCGAGCAACAGATGGAAAACAGAGTGGCCAATTACACCCTGCTGTAAAAATCGCTGGGTGTGCGGCACGAGAGAAGGAGATGAGGTGATTCATTCAGACAAATGATACCCCTCTCACAAGCTAGAACGGCGTATATGTCACGCCAGGTTTCCAGCTAGCTTGTGAGGTAAAAAGCTAGCGCATGAATGCAAGACATAAACCGTGCAGAGGAAGCTGCTAATGAATAATGTTGAGTGATTTCAAATAAATGTTGTAGTGCCATGCGGTAGGCCACAGGCATTCAGAAGCTTTTGCGGAGTGCCTCTGTGATTGCCTCCCAAGGGCATCTCGACTGCCCTGAAATTCTATTTCCCAATGCCGAAAAGCCTGTTTATGCGCGACTGTTAATGCTCACAAAAGACGCTCTGATCACACCAATAAACCGTGCAAATCACTGAAGCACCGAAACATCCATTCGCACCAAACTTGAGCATGCAGCAAAGCAGAGTCTGTCAGTATGCACGCTGATTAGCATGGATGTCAGTGGAGCACTAAAGAGGGCAGCTCATCCAGTGCTAGGTCCTCAACTAAACAGACCACATACAGTAGTGCTCTCTAATGATTCTTAACATTTATGTTCAGTCGTTCATACTCACATTCACATATATGATCGAAAAATTATAATGCATGATCCCAACCACTTCCTTCTTCTGTTGTCTTCACTCCTGTATTACGATCTCATAGTCATACGACTGAAGAGTGACTAGTGTTCAATGTTCACTGATAAAGTCGAACCAGTGGTCTTTCTGGCAAGTGCTTCAATGCTTTCGTTCCTTGCAAATGTAAATGTTTGCTTTTATATTATTTCTGTGAATCTTGAGAGAATCAATTAGAATGGGTTGATAACTATAATTATCAACCCATCACAGTATGCCATTGTTTTCCAGTAAATGCGTTTATGAATTTATAGCTGGCATGGGATTTAATTATAGCTCACTGAATAATTTGACTCTACTGTTGCAAATAAAAAACTTAATCCATTTGTTTTGTAAAAGACACTTTGAATGAAAATGATAAAATACACACTGTGTAGTTGATAGAATGTCAATGACTCCCATTGCGGTAGATCAACATCAAGATTTTTGGTCAAATTTGCAATTAGCACATTTATAGGCGAAAAGTAAATGCCGTCATTCTAATATTTTGGGGGGCTTCAGTTAAAAAAGATGGCCAGATGGTGTAACTGTCTGGAGATTGTACATAAGAAAAAAGTCTCAAACGCTAAAATTCTTGGTGAAGGAATATGTTGGCATATTGAATTATTTCTTCAATTTTATTGAATTATTTATTTATTATATTATTAACACCACTGTTTGCCAACTCAAAACCAGTGTGGGCTAACCACACAGCCATTTTACAAATATAATGTAAAATAATATAAAACACTTGGAAAACACTGTCTGCCAAATCAAAGTCAGTGTGGGTTTTAAAAAAGTAAAAGAAAAAATATGAGGACATTGAAAATATCAACAGAACAAGTGCAAAGCTGAACTACTGGCATTACTGAGCCTGGCTCATTAATGTGTTTGTAATCTAGATGGATTAAGCTTCTTTCCGTTTTGTTGTCAGTACTCCTCTGGCCAGTTACACAGATCTCTTGACTAGCCAGGAAAGCGAATATGTCTAACAAATGCATTAAAGGCATATAACCAGCAATACAACTGCACATACTCATTTATCAGTGTACACTTTAATGAAATAAAGAGTCAATATGGTAAAATCAATGTCCACTAAATCTTGTAACATATTTCGCTTGTGAAACCACAGCGTGTTGTAGTTAGCATGATCAGCAATCCAACTCTTGATCCCAATTAAGACAACCTGTGCCTTTTCAACACAAAAGGGCTTGACAGGACACTATGAGGATTAGCGAAAAATTAAGTCGACAAATCCACTGATCAGATTATCTCTCCGAACAGGATCTTCTCTGCCTTACACGCCTCTCGCTGGCACAGGCTAATGCTACTCCATGGTGTCTAAACTGTAGTCGATAGCTTGGCTCAAAGATGCTACTCTGCAAGCAGTCGATTTCAAAGTGAATGAAAGAAGAAGGACGGAAGAAGGAAATAGAAACTGCAACAGAGAGATGAACGGGAGGTTAAAGAAAGGGCAGTTCTACCAAACAATTCGTCACCTGCACAGTAAGGAAAAAGGGAAAGGGTGCTTGCTCAACCCTTTTACCGTTTACCAGGCTGTTCTTTTCCTCCACTGCTCACAAAGACTGAAGTAAAGGACAGAACCCAGAATGTGCCATATCTCTGCACAGCACCCTGTCTTTCTGTCATCAGTGTCACATGAGGTTTGCTCCTCTGGCTCTGTACCAAATTAGCATTCGACTCATCCTCTGCCCTGTGCTGCACTACTGAAAACCACCGGCAGCAGATAAACACGGTGATCACAGCGCTTCTGAGTGTACAGATTTAAACTTCAAATGGCCAGCGGTTACTTGGCCTTGCCATGCAACAGTTTTTTAAGGAATAACTGATGCAAAAAACTGCAAGTAGCATGCTGAAATGCTAACTGACGCATGGGAAATATAGCAATAGGCTCAATCGGAAGATTGCGATGACAACCTGAGAGCTGTCTGGCTTAAACCCAGTTGTGGTTTGCTGCAGGTTTTGTTCTGTGTAGGCGGCAGAGCCCACCTGAGCCGAACCCCCGGGCCAACAGCTACACTCAGTGGGTGAGGGGCAGCTAGGCTTCCAGCCAAAATGTATAGCAGAGATGTCCACACAAAACCAAAAGCAAGCAACAACATAAGTGTAAGCAAATATTTTACTAGTGCTCTGAGAGCTAAGGTTCAAATAGAAAGGTCTGGAAGGTTCTCATCAAGAATTCACTCTAATATTCCAAGGTAATTCCTTTGGTTTCACGACTAAGCAGTGAGAAAGCAATTTTCAGAAGGCAGAATGACAGAACAGGGAAGAAAGGAAGAGGCAAACAGATAGCAAGAAAGAGGGGGAAGATTGCGACTTACAAAAGCACACTCAATATGTCTGTGTCCCATGAGGTTTGGACTATCTTTTTTCTTCTCACCCCGAAGGGCAGGAGACGGAAAGGACAAGTCATTGTTGAGTGGGGATGGCATAAACCAAGTAATAGTATGGAAGCAGATGCTGCTACAATCTAAGTAAAGTGCATTACCCACTATGCCTCCTGCAACTGACTCCAGGCTGTATAATGCACTCCTACAGTCTATATGCTTGAAACGGTTGAAGATATCAATCAGCACGAGGTGAAATCCAATCATAAAATCCCCCTGAATCCTCTTAGTATGACAATCCCCTACCCCTACTTGGAGCATAAAGGGGATAAAAAGAAGCTGACGTACAGTCCAGCTCTGACAATCAACAATCCTAGTGGTGTTTGAGCTTGACCTACCTCAACCTGATGACTCCAGAAGACTGGTACTTAGTGGTTCTGATAGCCTAACCCTGTAATTCGGGTTTGTTTAATAACATTCCAATAGACATCTTGTCTGCCCTCTGATCCTACCTCATTTAGTCTTCATGCAGATCTCCATCCATCATTGTAAGCACCGCAGAGATGCTTAATTTTCCCAGAGAAGCCGTTAGCAATCCACAAGGCATTAGAGATGCTATTGAGCATGCTCCAGTTGAGCTGAGACAGCAGTCTCACTCAGGTCAGTGCTGAGCAATGCAGACTACAGGACTAGATGCCTCAAAAATGCTTCCATCATCTTAACCTCAGACACGAGTCCCCTGGGTATTCAGCCTAAAGCCTATTTGGATGGGGCTAGTTTTCCCTGAGAAGGTCAGGTACATTTGTGTTTTGCAGATGTACTTTCTGTAATCCCATCCAAATCAGACACTTCATTTTTTTTCCCTCATAACCAAAGTAAAACTTTTCTTGCAAATCACCTAATGTTTTACTACAAACCTTGTGGTCCTCTGAAAAACTACAGGAATGTCTGTGGTTGTGGCACATTAACCACGACCACTCTCTTAAATTGAAGTAAAGCTAAATTTTTAGCACTTTCATTATGTTTTTTTTGGAGGGGTTTTGTCAGCATTATGAGCAGGAAAACAGCTGTGGGGTCAAGTAATATTTTAAATATCAGATGTAAAAACAAATTAAATCTTGATTACAGTAATGGGTTTTATGATGAATGCACCTTCTGTAACACACACACATCCAGACAACACACACTCCCATCTGAGAAGAGATGTCAGTCTCATTCAGATCAGTACTCTGCTCCTTACTACAACTCAAACCTTATTGGGATTTGGGAAAATAAATAGAAACAGCTATTTACTGTACCTCTGATTTCATACAGTGTTTTTCATACATTGTCTCTGTTTCACTTGCTGATAATGTATACCAAAGGTGTGTCGAATTCAACTTTGTTCGTTAAAGGTGTGTTTGCTGGCACAGATGACGAAGCAAGGTGAATGATGGAGCTTAGAAATAACCAAACACAATATACTCTCTTGTAATTCGGACAGTCACAGCGTAAGGGCCTGGTGGAAGTAAAGTAAACTTGGCCTTATTGTCTGCAAGTAGCTCAAGAAGGACACAATTACTGTGAAATTGCGTGCCTCTGAAACTCTAAACAAGGTTTTCAGTTCAGTTTGTTGAGGACTATTTACCCCATGTTCCGAGAGAGTCTACCAACTGCCTTTGCAGATGTGCATTTGGCACAATCGTTCACGTTATCTGTCTGCTACAACAAGGGCATGGGGAACTCTGGGAGAAAAGCAGTGTCATGTGCAACAAATTTCCCCTGGTTTAAATGAAGCCCTGCGGTAGGTAATCATTGACTATGATGGCTGCAAATTTATGCACAGCTTCGAGGGCAAATATTCCCATTTAATCATTCAGACCATATGTTTGTGCAAAACGTGTCATTTTTCTGCAGGGGTCAAACAAGGTCTGTGGTTGGTGTAATCCTGACCCTTCCTCTCCTCGTGTGTGGGCGATGGCGGAGCAGTTCCCCTGCAGCTGCCAGAGCGATGCTCCACATTGCAGTGTGGTATTTATAGCCGATGAAACAGCTCCCTGTCGTTGGCCACTGTCAAGTCTGATGGGTGCAAAAGCAGTCAGCCAAGGACCTACCAGCAAAACGCACAAGCATGCACACACACCTAAAGACTTTTACAATCAAGGGCTCAGAAGAATGACTCACGGTCTCCCTCGTCCTGGGAAAGAGAGAGTTAATAAAGACAATAGCTGGGTCGATCTTTCTTGCTGCCCACTGCCACAAAACTAGAATGGGGAAAGAGTGAGTGCAAATGATCATCATGTGGAAAGCTACATGGCCTGCCATTAGGACCTCTGCCAGAGATTTTATCCATGTGATTATCCCACCCCACCGCAGCTACTCGCTTCATCATCCATCTCATGCAAACACTCACACCTGCACTTGTACACGCTAGTCCCTGCCACCCAATCCCACACCTCTCTGCCGTTCCAATCAAAACATATTGGGAGAGACTCTCCTGCTCAGAGAGGCAAACTACACTATCATTAAAACTGATCAGAACCTCTTTATCCCCGCCCACTGCCCACATTGCTATGGAAACTCAGCCAAGAGTAGTCACCTGATATTGGCAGAATAGAAGAGATGAGCACGGGGAGCGGGGGAGGGGAATGAGATTCCCTTCGCTCCTGTCTGATCCATGATTTTGAGCTTTATTACAGCCCCCGTCCTGACCTTCACTTCACAGCATGGGGCGAATGTATGTTAAGAAAGTAACAAAACCCTATACTCTATTACTCCTCCATTCAATCTCAATAAAATGAGCATAAACCAGAACGTCTTTTCCTGGATTAATAATTCTTCTTCATAATTCACCCCAGGAGACAATTATCTATTGAGGGCATTATTAGATTTCTCAGTTCATTACTCAAATATGACAAACGGGACAAGACAGACATGCTTACAATGGATTTCCGCTAGGCAAAGTGTGCTGTTACATGATCATGTGATTATGGCAACATGTGCAGTCATTGCATCAGTGTCATTAATTTAAAAAACACCAAACAAAACCTTTATGAGCAAAGGTGGCATTGGATCACGTGGGAACGTGAAGCTGCACATTATGAAAATCCCATAACCACATATTATGTCTTCAAGTTAATGTTTCACAACCAATAATTGTGTGAGCCGAGTGAGTCAGTGCAAAACGTGGAGCTGCAATGAGACTCCAGGGGCCTGTGACAAATTAATGCATATTTATGGTTCATTTGTGAGAGTTGTGATTGACCGAACAGAACGGAGATTAAAAGCAAACTTTAAACAAAAGAAATGATTACACAACATTAGAAACCTACATCAGTGTAAACGCTAATAAAATACAGGAGTAAAGATAAACTTCACTTATGGTTAACTTGAGCAAGATAAGGCCATATCACAATCTGACATATATCCAATTTCCCTTGTCTAAATATGAAACTGTGAACAGATGTATTCACTGTTCTCTTTAAAAATGGCATCTATTCAGAGATCAGCATTAAATTTGATACTGCACTGAAAAAGGAAGCATGTATGGTAATTGCTACCATAGCTGTTTGTACCTGATCTAACCCTAACCCTAACCCTAACCTCTAAACCCGAGTTGGTGCATATTAGACTTATGCATAAGGTTACATCAGTTGATTCTTTCATATTAAATTAATTCAGATGTTAGCACATTTTAGATTACCTGACAAAACATGTTTGAAACTCTATTTGTGGATTTGTTTTAGAGTGATTCCCTGAAAAAGGCCTCTAGCTAAACGAACCGCCCCTTAGGGAAGTTCCAGGCACTGCCATTGGCTAAGACAGCTCTAAGGACCCTGGCAAGTAAACATAGCAGAGGAGTGTCGAATTCATTCTCTCGGTTTGTCTGAATACACTGTAAACTGTGAGACGTGAAAGAGTGACTTTCACCTGACCCGTGAAAATTCATTTTCTTGGTCTAACCAAATATAGTCAGGCTGATTGAGTCAATACTTATTTACCGCTTTTTGGGTTACTTGACAGTGAACAATTCATAAACGCTAGTTTGAAACCTGGCATTTACAGTACAGCATATGCTAATATACAGTTTTTATGTGTGAAATAAAGTGTTTATATTTTATTTTTTGCTGCTCTAGAGCCAAACGCAATTGACCCAGAACAGATTTGGTTTAATGTTTTGATGATGACCATCCAACTTTAGAGGAATAACATCTCATCATCTTTATCCAGAAACCTAAGCTTGTGGAGGTATCAATTATCACAGCAGAATTAATTATATCATTAATTCCAAGTCAAGTGAGATAAGCTGCTTCAATGCAAAAAGCACTATTAAAGATGTATGAATATTGAAAGAGCGCACACAATCCAAGTAGATGTAATAACACACTTGACTATGAAAGCTCGTTATCGGTGTAAGCTTGGAAGAGCAGGGACTGGGCATTATGGCCGAACATCTGTAGAAGACATTGATTTTACAAGGCTCTTAAGAGAGGCAAATGTTTTCAGTGCATCGATTAAAACAGCAGACGACATGACGGGAGATAAAACCACAAAGTAGCCTTGAAAGAGTGAAGCCAAATTGTTATACGATGATAATTAATGGTGCCCATCCTGAAGTGTGTCTAATGGGTGTGATAGGAGTGGATTAAGTAAGGAAAAGCACTGGCAGAGACAAATAATCCCAGAGCTGTGATTTCCACATATATGCCTTCTAGGTAGGCAGCTCATTTTAGCTAATAGGAAATCAAACTGATACCAGCGCAGCTGAGAAACATAACCTTTGGCAGAAGAGCGAAAACTTCTTAATGCAGTTGTGGGAACTGGATTAAGAAAAACAGTCATCATCATAATGATGTTTTATATTGCTGCAATAACAAGCTTTTTTTTGCCTTTATTAGGATGGGACAGTATATAGACAGGAAGTGAAGTGGGAGAAACAGTGGGAAAGGTCTGTGAGCCTGGCACTCGAATTTGAGACGCCTAAAGCACAACGTTGCTATAAGTTGGCACACTGCCCACAAGGCTATTGGTGCCCATGCCTTCATCATTTGTATTTAAGGTATCTGCCAGATGTTTATTTACATGCAATTACAGTGAATGGTGACTAAAAGGGGTGTAAAAGCAGCATAAAAGTAGTCTACTTGATTTATTGCACTATATATTCAGAGTATTCTCAAGTCATAGAATTAGCTTTTTAAAAGAAACAGATTTGTTATATTTGGATTAACTGATTCATTGGAAAGATATGACTTAAACAAATTGATTATTTACAAACTATTTCTTCTCTCAGGGTGAGCCAAGGCGGGTGTGGAGATTTTCTGTGAATAACAACTCAAATTCCATTTTGTTTCTCACAAAATTGCCATCTGCCAACACTTTGAAAATAGTGTATGAGATATGCATACTACAACTTTAATGACACATTTATTACAGTTCACAGACTTGCATTCAACCCCCATTCAATCATTTGAGTATTGAAACTACATTCGTCACAATTTTCATAGAGGTTTAAAACAACAACAACATGGAAGTTGAATTGAATTGTATTTTGGCTGAACAGCTTCTTTAAACATCATTTCGCAGTGTTCAGTAACTCGCTGCCTTCTTCACAATGGTCTAAAAGTAAACACGATTTCTGCAGCGGCTTCATGTTAACTTGCCTTTCTCCTTTCTACCCACATAAACATGGACACGCTATTGCTGTCGTTATTCCTGACTAAATCTTCTGTAAATCTCTTACTAACATTCCGGGCATTTACGCTGCACAGCAGTCCTGAAACAAACCATTTATTGAGAATCTCGTCTGGTGTATTTGTTAACAGATTCGTTTGCGCTATATGGCGTGGATTCGCTGAAAGTAGGCTTCCTATATTTGGCACTGCTATTCTCATTCGCAATCGCCTTCATCTCTTTCTAGTACATAAGCACGTTATACAGTGTGCCGCGATCGTGATACCCACAGAATGACTGTCTGACCGGAGCATACTTCGCTATCACGGCGCGAAAACACAATGCGCTCGAGCTGCAAGGCTGACCGTTATTTTTGCCGTTCAGCGGTCGAGGCAGCTAGCAACAGGCCGGGATGGAGCGAACTCACCAGCGAGGAAAAACGTCGTTTTCCTGAACATAATGCGGTCGTATGTAGGGGCGACACACTTACCTTGATTTGGCACTGGCGTACTTGTATCTCCACAGCGCGTATGTTTTCACGAAAGGGATGCTTGGCGAGTCGTGGCGGAAACAGGAACTAGGGAGACTGACTGCTGCTGTCTGAATTCTCGCTGCTGGGCTCTTGAGGAGGCTGCTCGGCTGTCACTGGGCTGCACTGCGCATGCGTGTGTCAGATCGCCACGATACAAGTGCTCCTCGGCACTGAATACAATTTCTTGGATCTCATTATTCATGGTTTTGCTAGGGTAATGCGACTGATTTTCTCCCCACAAATGTGACAAATAGTCGTTTCACTAATGAGACCGCAGACAAAGCAATTTAAAGCGACCGGTCGTGTGGGATTGTATTAGAAAAGAATAATAAAAAAGCCTACTATTATGCAAAACGTAAGACACTCTCGGGGTAGTTCAGATTAATGCATATTAAATTTCTAATAAACGTCTAAGGTGCAGGCTCGAAAATGTAATGTTCAGTGTTTCTGTTCTGAACATGTACTGGACACTGAATTCCTGTTTGCATTTTAAAGTATAACTTAGGAAAAATATATTAATGCGTTGAAAATCATAATTACTGTATGACATAAAACGTTTGGCATACGTAGTTAAAAATTATGGCATAAGCAGTTATAATAAACAGCTATGAGAGGCAGTCACAGTTGTGAGATAAAGATTGAAGTGAGATAATAATGAGGTTAAAGTTGCATTTTTGTCACAATCTGATAATTATGACTTTTTGTAATGATTAGGACGTTTTGCCCCTTACCAAAATTTGTAATTTTATTATAGTAAAAGTGTAGTAACCATGGTTTTGTATAACCACAGTTTCACTCCAAACACAATGCTTATACTATGGTTAATCAAGAAAAACTACTTCGTTTGTTTGTTGGAGATTGTTTGTAAGGGGTATTATAGGTCTATTATAATTTACTAAAGCATGTTTTTTTAATGGGTTCCATATTGGACTGCCATTAAAGGCATGTAGAAGAAAGCTGATGTTTAGGATTCTAGTCATTTGTCATATGCTCTGTTTTGTTCTCTCTCTGTCTGTCTCTCCCTCTTTCTCCTCTCTCTCTCTCTCTCTCTCTCTCACACACACACACACACACACACACACACTAAAGCGAGGGCAGTTTGACTGTAATCATTGTTACATCACTCCCACCCAGTGGTCTGAATGTGGAATCACACCAGGGGTTTTATAAATCTGAACCAGTGCATATAGAATACACTATTATCAAGTATTAAAATGGACGTTTAAATAACATGGAATGACTTTCGCCAAATATAAAGATCTTTATCTTGTAAAAAATTGAAAATAGCATTGTGAGATAAGCTGTTGTTTATCCTTGATAGCCGCTCTCATCGTTCTCTTGGCATTTTCCTTTTTTCTTTCCCTGTGCTATTCGGCTTGTTACATGATTCGATGGCAACGCGATCTGTGATGTTTGTGTTGTCACGCGGATACGCGGCTCTTGCCACTCGGAAACATCACTTTGCGCACGCGCGTTGAGTCGGTCACTTCCATAGCAACCGTAAAGAACAACATGGTGAGTTCCAATCTTATTTCTGCTTTTTATACACCTTATCACGTTATGTTACTGAGTTTAATTTTTTTTAATTTTTTAAAATCAGGAAATAAGTTGTTTATTTTATAATAAAACGAGACCATTACGCTGGCTGAAAACAAGCTGCATCAGTGTTCATGTGTCAGGCAGTTTACAGCAGATAAACATTTAGCCATCTCGCTAGCTGTTAGACGTTAACAAATTACATGTACAGAGTACAGAGGCTTGGGTTTATTACGTATTAAACAGGCTACAGAAGAAGCGAGCTTAACAACTGTATTATTAGTTAACGTTGAAGCGGGTGATTTTACTAACGTTATACATTAACGTTACATACAGCATATTCGTAAAGATAACAGTTACAGAGAAAAATACATTTGTATAAATTATTTAAATACGTCGTACTTCACATTACGTTACAAGTTACAAGCATAATCTTATCCTTCTGTGAATCACGACTGTACTACTTGTGTTTTCAGGCAAAAGCAACAACTATTAAAGAGGCCCTGGTGAAATGGGTAAAACATTTGCTGTTAATTTAGTTTGTAGATTAACTTTTCCCAGTTTTAATCCATTAAACATGTCCTAGCTCTGCGCTCTGTCAGTCATATTATCTTAATTGATTTCACTTTGTTGTCTAAGGAGGAGAAAACAGGGGAAAAAGCGAGCGAGGCAACAGCAGTAAAGCTTTATGGTCAGATTCCTCCCATTGAAAAAATGGACGCATCCCTTTCTAATCTTGTCAACTGCGAGTGAGTCTAAATACACAGAAACCAACTTTTTGTTTAATTTTGAGGTTGGTTACACTTTATTTTAAGGTGTCCTTGTTACAGTGTAATTGTACATTTAAGTACTAAGTAATGATAATTATAACCTTACTATATAGTGTGGGATAGGATAAGGGTTTGACTTGGGTTTACTTGCATGTAATTATTTATTGTTATTAAAATAGTAACAAGTAGCCTTAAAATAAAGTTTTCTTATAAACCATCATCATTATGTGCCAGATTTAATAATACTCTAATACATCTGCATTGTATTTTCTGTCCTGCCTAGGAGATTATCCTTGTCTACAAACTGCATTGAGAAAATTGCCAATTTGAATGGTCTAAGTAAGTACACTCCTTAAACCCATACCTGTCAAGTGCGTTTGTCATGATTGCTAAACAATTTATTTACATTCATCTTCTAGAGAACCTTAAGATATTATCCTTGGGGCGGAATAACATCAAAAACCTAAATGGACTTGTAAGTTAAGAAGCAGAACAGTGATGATAGCATTAAGAAGTGGTCATCTGCTTTCTTCTTACTCATCTTCTGTTCCCCACAGGAGGCAGTAGGTGATACTCTGGAGGAGCTGTGGATCTCTTATAACCTCATAGAAAAACTGAAGGGAATTCACGTCATGAAGAAACTCAAAGTCTTGTACATGTCCAACAACTTGGTGAAGGAGTGGGGTGAGCATGGAAAATAAGTTACTGAGAGACCAGTAGCAGCTTGGTCATGGTACATCAAATAAGAGAATTTTATGAGGCTGTTTGTACCTTTAGGGGAGTTTCAGAAGCTGGCAGATCTTCCAACATTGGTGGACCTCGTCTTTGTGGGGAACCCTTTAGAAGAAAAGTATTCTGCAGATGGCAACTGGATAGAGGAAGCTACTAAGAGGCTTCCCAAGCTTAAAAAGCTAGATGGTAAGAAGCATCATTTTCCAGTAATTTTGACAATCAGTTAAACATGAAAAAATGTTTGTATGTTTATGAGACCATGGTTGCAAAAATTACCTTTGATGATTCCTCGTAATTTTCATTTTTAGGAAACCCCGTTATCAAACGAGAAGAGGAGGAAGGTGAAGGGGAGAGCTAATGCAATGTTTTTTTTTAATATTCTGAAGTTGGTGCATTTTTATTGTTCAAACACCAGCAGTTTAACTATTAGAAGTCTGTGCAATATTTGCATTGTTTTATTAGGTTTATTTATATGGAATGAAGCTTAAAAGCTAAATCCATTTTCTTAAGCTTTAACACTATTTGAATAGACCTGAGAAGCACACACTTGATGCATTTTGTTAGCCGTAGCACAAGCAGTGAAATAAAATCATAATTCAAGGGTTATGCAGAAGGATATATTGGATGATAATATTCATTCCCTACACTGTCAAAATAATTGAAGAAATCCATTGTTACCTTAAAGAGCTATTTCTTTTTAATCTGACCTGTGCATAAAAATAACTAATTAATATGTACACCACTATAATATTTAATAATTTAATGCAACCTTCAGTAGGGGAGAGTGGGGACAGTTGCAACATTTCTGATTTCTCCTATCAGGAATGAGCTAGAGCCATGATGCTCCCT
>JAUCMS010000031.1:12266819-12272452 GCA_032357445.1 Enteromius radiatus | reverse complement strand
ATATATATATATTTATTTATTTATTTATTATTTTTTTTTCTTTCAAAACATGATCCTTTGTGTTCTGCAGAACAAAAGAAATTCAAATAGGTTTGGAACAACTTGAGGGTGAGTAAATGATTACAGAATTTTCATTTTTGTTCATTTCATTCAAGTTTAAAACTATAAAGTTTTAATAAATCTTCAAAAACAGTATGTGATTACTCTTGGTATGAAAAGCTTTTACACTAAGTATTAATCTTAAGCATGTTTGTCACTTGTGTTTTTCCAATTAGTTTGGCCTTGCTTATATGAACACAACAATCTCAACCTGGGACTTGTTTTCCATACAACCACATACTGTACGTCACACAGAAACGTTCAGATGAGGGTGTAGACTGTTTGCTAACATTTTACTTTTATAAATTCATTTTGGTCCTTTTTAAACAAAGCAATGCAACAGTTGGCTCTGCTTGTAAAAATCATAATTATTTTCTCTGTAGAGGAAATGAGTTTTAACATCCCACCCTCCAGCCACCCACCCACCATGATTTTGCAAATTGTACTTAAACTCTTCAGTGACCACCCGCTCCCATGAATCACTGCAAATTACATAATCTAGTCAGTGTCACTACAGTCTCAAATTAAATGTTTGTATTTATATGAAATAAATTGTTTCTATATACAACATAAGCAACTTTAGATCAATAGTTCTATATTTCTTTGTCATTTTTAATATGATTTATGAGATTCACAGATCTTCATGGCATTGTATTGTATCTTTATTAACACAGTATTGTATTTTTTGTCTTTTTAAAGTTCCTATTGGATTGTCAGTAAATACTGGTTTGGCACTGTTGCACTTCTATTTAGTTTGTTTCAAATCAAAAACAACATACAGTGCAGACTTCTCTGTATTTTGCATCGCTAAGCAACACTCATTTTCCTCAGGAAAAAAAAAGCAAGTTAAATTGTGATTGATTGCACATTAAAGAGAAACCTGACAAAAACTCTACAGTATGCATGTTGTGATTGTAAATGAGAACCAGCAGCAAAAAAAGGCTTCTTATAGCTCTTTAGTAAATGAATCCAAAGACTGTGTAATTCTTTTAGCAGATCCAGCTGATTTGGCATGGCTTGAGCACAATGCATCTCAATTGTCTCAGAAGGGGTTCCTGACAGACCTGTTGCACTTATGCCTTTGTCTCTGAGCAGGACAGCGTGATTGACAGCTCCCTCGCCGATGCATCTGAGGAGGAGCCCGTCGATTGGCCACCAGGGGAGCGGGCTGTCATGGTGAGGTGTCCCCACAGCGTAGAGACCAGGAGAGCAGTCAGACAACTTGACAAGATGTTGCTAAGGCTGCAGACAGAACTCCGAGCCAGAAGAATAGAGAAGTCCACTCTCACACTCACCTCACAGGTAATGACCGGCCAGCAGGTGAAATCCACCCGCATAAGTGCCGACGGGAAGGCTTCAACTTATAATAAGGTCAGGATTGCACTGCTTGAAGTTTATAAAGTTTTGAAATTCAAGCGCTGTCACTTTTGGTGCCTGAGATGTTGACAGGCGAAGTTTTAAGATTTCTCAGTCCTACCACATTGATATGTTTATCACATCATCCTTTACTTCTTGTTACCTTCCATTTTTGATTTTGAATTACTTTTATTTCACAGAATATTGTAAAAACAACAATACTCATACATAAAAAGGAAAGTGTCAAAGAAATTTGTAATTATTAATTCAAAATATGATATGCTTATACTACAATTAATTATTGTGGTAATTAATTATTATAATAATAACAACAATATGTCTTTACTACTACTACTACTACTAATAATAGGTCTGAAATTGCCTAAAAAGCATATTGACCATAATTAAATTAAAGGGAAATTCTGTCATTATTTACTCACCCTCATAATACAAGTTATTTTAGTTTTTTTGCGCGCAAAAATTATTCTTGTCACTTCATAAATTTACAGTTGAACCACTGATGTCACATTTTGATGATGTTCTTGGTACTTTTCTGTGCCTTGAATGTCATAATACCCTTGCTGTCTATGGAGGATCAAAAAACTCTTGGATTTCATCAAAAATGCCTTAATTTGTGTTCCAAAGATGAACGAAGGTCTTATGGGTTTGAAAATACGTGAGGGTGAGTAATTAATGACAGAAGTTTCTTCTTTGGATGAACTATTCCTTTAATAATAATCATCATTATTAGTATTGCTTTTCTTTGGGTTTCCATAGACACCAATTCCCCATTTGTTCTGTGCATGTGGAACTTTCCTCATCATGTTTTATTACCTGTTCAAAGGTTCTTCCAGCAGATTCAAGAGGTGTTTTAATATCTCTTATAATGAGGGACGATAGTGCTAAAAGAATTATAAAAACTAGGTCGTCTCATCATTGCATTCTTTTATTGCCTGAATAAATTACACTTCATTGTATGAAAATTCAATGTGGTTGGTCCAGTGGATAATTAGGTGGTCTTTGTGATATGGTAGATCTAACCTGTTATGATACATGATACCGCCTGCCATAGAGACACTGAAATTTCTTCACATCAATTCTAAAAACATTCTTGTGATGCAAGAGATATACACTGACATTTCTACTCCCACGTACTTATTCATCCGGGTTACCGCAATACCTTTCTTTTTGATATTAGTATCCATTTGATGTTTGATCAGTATTCCAGTCTGTCGAAATCACCAGTCTTAGCAAGCTCTCGTTCTCATTAGGGGGGACGTCAAGGGGCTTCTCGGCTCTCTGAAAGTCAGAGAATGGAGGTGGAGAAGAAGGTTTCAGGCTATTTAGAGGGTCTACGTCTTACTAACACCTCCGCAATGGCATCAAGAGGCTTTTTGCCATGTCTGCAGGATCCACAGCCCACAAAGCCACCTCACAGGTTCCACACCGGAGAACCTGGCCTGGCGGTGACAGCTGGGAAGCTCCAGGCATCGACGGCTCTGGATGAGCTGAGGGAGAGGGAGGCAGTACTGCAGTGGCAGCTGGAACGGTTGAGGCGAAATATGAAGATGGAAATGCAGAGACAGGCCAGCACAATGCAAGGGATGGTTCTCATCCCACCACTTAAGAGATAAATACACTTTTTGTGTCACCATATTCTGACATGATGCTGAACAAGCTGTATTTTGAGTCCCTGAATAAGGTGAGCATATTAGGTTTTTCGCCTTTTCAGTGGAATTAATACTCTAAAGCCGTTTTGAATTAGAGAATGGAGTTTTTTTTTTTTTGTCCGTTTTTATGTATTCAAAAAGACTGCCGCTATCTGAATGTATATATGTATGCATGGAAAAAAGAAACTTCAAGGGCATTTCGTCTATACTTCAATACTTGCACTGAAAATATTATTTTGACTACTCAAATGCATCAAAAGCCACACTCTGGAAAAACAACTCTAATGACTCAGACTCAAGCAAATGGCTGACCTCTGTACTTCCGTGTACTTTGCGGTGTGCTAGAGAAAATGGAAGACATTTGAAATCATTTTTTTAATGCATGCCACTTCTAGAGAGCAGAACAGCCTGCAGTTTCCAAAGTAGGTCATTCTTTCAGTTGCTTTCCGAAATCTGTGAAAGTTAGGATCGACATTTGGGGGAAAAAAAATGAAACCCCAGTCATGATTAGCAGCTCCCTGCAGAGATCTGAACCCAGTTTTACTTAGCGGTTCATAACTTGAGAGGATTTCGCCTTTCAAGGCCAAGTCAGTTACTACCAGCCAATTGGTGTGGTCTCAATTACATTTGGAAAGCTGTAAACAAACTAGGTGTGCGAGATAACATGAGCTGTTGGGCAAACTAAAGACGCTGGCACAGGCTGCTGTATTAGCTGATTAAGAAAGTCATTTCCAACACCGATTTTCATTAGGATTATAAGCAGAAATTCTAATCTAGACGCTGTACAGAGCATGACGAGTTCTAAAAGGATTTTCTCTCCATTACCTTCGGCCTTCTTATCTAGGCCGGAATTGCTGTTTACAACTGAGGGAACGCAAACACACAGACTCGGCTGGTCCATTTCCCTGATGTTTGATGTGTGCTGTAATTGAACTAAGACTCATGTAGCTGGAATTCAAGGTTATAAATATGCTATTGTCAAGAGGGTCAACCTGTGTCAAGCCAGGAACTGGTGTTGGTGGGTTCCTCAGTACCTGGTGCTCTCTGATGAATATTTCAATAATTAGATCCTGCAGATGTGTGAACCGGGTCTAAGTGACGCATTTTCTTTTTTTGGCATCAATATTAATAGGTTGCAGTTTTCACGCTTCATATGTAAGGTGGTGTTGCATGGCAGAATTGTCTGCAGAGCTGAACCTGTGTTGTTTTTGCATGCTGAACGCACAATGAAAATGTAGTTTCACCTATTTATCAGCTCTTAATTTTACAGTTTGGTCTTTTAAAAAAAAAAAAAAAAAAACTAAAACTATTTAAAATAATAACAAAGTGAACAACTTATTTGTTTGATTAAAAACACATCTTTTGGGGTAAGTCTTTATATTTACATAATAGCCTTAAGATAGTAAACACTCTGACAATGCAGACTTTTTAATGCATTTGCTGGCAAAACTGGAAAGTACTTTATCATCTGGCAAGCTCTAATCTGATTGGCTGGTTTGTATACAACTTCCCTGATTAAGTGCACAGAGATTTTTTTGTTGTTGTTGTTTGTTTGTTTTGTGGAAATCTTCCAAATCTGAATTATCCAAAAAATAAAGTGTGTGTGTGTATATGTATATCTATATCTGTATGTGTGTGTGTGTGTGTGTGTGTGTGTGTATATATATATATATAATATATATAATATATTAACCCTGCTTAGTACCAAGTCTTCTAAATTTCATAAGCCCAATTGTATATTTTAAAATGTATGTTATTAATGTACTGATAGCATAAGCATTTTTCATATGAAACTTTAGGAATGCACAGATGTTGGTTATTGAAATATTTAGTTAATGGAATAAATCATTTTAATGGAATTAAATTTGTTTCCATTTATTTAACACATTCACCTGATTTGATATAAAAATGTCATTATATTTTCTACAATATCAGGTGCTACATTCGTTTTATCCAAAACTTTAAAAATGAATAAATTCCTTCATCGTTTAATCATTTATATAATAAAAAAAAAAGTGTTGTTTGTTTCAGCGCATATCCAAATATACAAAAATGTATGCGTCCATATGAAGTTCAATAACCTACAAATCATAATGAGATCAGTCTGTTAGGATTTGTAAATTATTTACTATTTGGATAAAAATAAAGTCCCTTGCCTCATGTAAATAAATTTTATGATGATCAAGTGCAGTCTGTAATAGTTTCTCCAATAACCACTTAATAATTTATGTCGGTTATCAAAGGAACTACTCAGTGTGGCAACCCAGAAATCACAGTTGGCTGTCTGTGTGAGAGCTCATGTTGGCGTTGCACTAATGTGCTGCAGATGCAGGCCCAAAATCACTGCTGTCTGCTAGTCCTCTCAGTCAGAAGCCTGATTAGACCTTTCCCTGGAGCTCCAAAGTCATTCTTCCAGTACACATCCAAGCCAGTCCCAGCACTCTTTACTTATTACAAAACGGCAACTTCCATCTGGGGATGAGCATGGTACCGTAGTGTCACAAATGA
>JAUCMS010000031.1:12261819-12264319 GCA_032357445.1 Enteromius radiatus | reverse complement strand
CAAAAATGCATTATCTGTGTCATTTTAAGACCAAACAATGGCAATGATGTATTTTAAGATATCTCAGTGGAAGCCTTTTCCAGTTTAGACAGCTCTTAACATTTATTTTAATCTAAACCCTGTTTGGGAAACCGGCCCGTTGTGTTGCGTTATTAGTGACAAGCGCAGAAAGAGAACAAAATAAAACACCAGTCTTGAGTTAGAAGCAAAAAAACAAGGATTTGTAAAGAAAAATTTCGATATAAGCCAAGAAGAGAATGGTTTTCCTTTGAAAAAGTAAGGAAATTCCATTTCCCAGAGGCGCATATGTCCTATGACATCAGCTGGGACTACTTCCCGTACCTACAGACAGCAGACGTGAGAGAAAAGGATATGGATATTTATCGTACAAGAACACGTTTGTTTCAATAATGTTATTGTCTTCCGAAGTGTAAACCCATTCAAAGGCTTGGAGGGGTCTGGACAATTTTTATTAAAACTCGGATTGGATTTGTCTCATAGTCTCATACACCTAGGATGCTTTAAAGGTGAGTAGGATAATTAAAATTTTTGGGTGAACTATCCCTTTAAAAGAGAACATTTTATGGTTAAAGCAATTGTGAATTAGAAAATAAAAACCGAGAATATGTTTTACTAAAAAAAATTAATTATGCACTGAAAGTGATTAAAAAAATAATAAAAAAATAATTGTAATTTTGGTAGGTTGTAAGTTAAGATGGACAAAATTCACAAAACATGTTTATTTAATAGTTGGTTTGAAACCAACTAAACCAACCAACTAAAAACTCCCAACAGGAAACAATAATTTGTGAAAATGTGCTTTTCACAAATTTTGTCAGTGAGAAATGGCTTTTGTGACTAGCTTTTTGTAACTTCTCTCTCATTATTTATTGAACAATTCTCCTTACTTAATACGTATCCTTTGGGGGAAATGAAGCCACCAAGATGTGGCTAGTGAAATCACACTACAATTAAATAAAGATAATTCTAAATTCAAGATCGCTCTAATTAACTGAAAGAACTGAGATGGAAACTGTCCTCAGGCCAGCAAAATGGACCCACGTCCCATTTGACTCACTTTTCAAGTAATTATCCAAAAGGCTCTTTAGTCCATGGGCTCTAGTGGGCTTCAGCAACAAAGCAGTTTTATAGAACAGACTAATGTGATGTTGTGTCTGAAACAGACAGAGTGAGTGCTAAAGCTGGGAGATCTCACCCCAGGGCACATCAAGGGCACATCAATGGCACATATGAGAGAGCTGGTCTGTGGTAGTGCCATGCAGCAGATAGCACAGCTTCTGAGCACTAAATCAATAACCATCACAATGGCTGGAGGATTTACAGCTGCCCATTGATCCCTCCTGTAACTCCTCAGCGATCTTCAGACCAAAGCAGCTGAGCGTGAAAGACTGATCATGTTGACCCCAGAACGTGGCCTGCAGGGATCTAAGATACAGACCAGAGAAGCAGACTGCTGCAGATCAAGAGAAAGGATCAGAATCAAGCTTGAGTAAAGCTAAAGCTCTTTATAAGCCAGTCAGTTTGCTCGGCAGCCATCTTGGTCAGGCCTCCTGGCAGATATTTGCTATGCCAGTATGCTATTACTTGAATGGGCTAGGACTGACATTTTTCTGAAAATCTGAAATTTTGGTTGTTCCAAATTTTTTCCACCCTAAAAAAAAGTTGTATACTGTTGGAAAATATTGTTAATATCGTGAAACCCTTCAGGAAGTGAAAATAAAAAGTAAAACAATGAACTATTACATGAAACTGCATTATACAATGATAAATATTTTAAACAGTTGTATGCTTAGCACTGTATTTTGGTAACACTTTATAGTGAGGTATAAATTAACAATTTCTTTTAATTGATGCTTTTTTATAGCTTTTAATGAAATAATAATAAAAAGAAACGTTTTATTAAATATGAACTGGGCTGTGCTGAAAATGCCTGAACAATTAGCGAATGAGGTATTTACTTTTGGAACCTCATTGATCTGAGGTTAGGCATTTCAGATTTGTGTGAGAAAAAGCATTATTCGTGGATAATTATGTCAATATTCACTCAAAAACTGTATAAGCTCAGATCAGTGAATTTAGAAAATAAATACAAAACAAAACCAAAAAAATTGTAAGTAGTTTTTTTTTAGAGAATTAAGTTTCAGTCTTGTGCGATAACATTAACTTTTAACATTAATATTAACAATAACTTTTCATTTTCAGAAAAAAGAAAATCCTCTCTGGGTCAAAATGTCCAGAACACAACATCAGGATTAATACATTTCGGGGGAAAATGCACTATATAACTAATGTTAACTATTTTAATATACAGTACTGTGGAGAAGTCTTAGGCCACTTATTATTTTGACCAACAAAAAATGATTTTAAGTGGGTTATTTGTATCTTTTGCAGTAGCGTGTCATTTGGAAATATCAGTTTACATTTCCAAACATTATTTTTGTCATTAATTGTAATAATGCAGTGAGATTATTGTCTGATA
>JAUCMS010000031.1:12242985-12259145 GCA_032357445.1 Enteromius radiatus | reverse complement strand
AGACTTTTATTGCACTAAACTCAATAAATACCCTTAACTTACCTGCTTGCCTCGTCCTCCTTCCTGTGAGCGTTACAATTGTGCACAAGTAATACTCCAAATCAAGTTTAATTAAAATTTGAACTATATTTAGTGTGAAATAAATATATATTACTTTTTTACTAGGGTAAAGGTCCGAGGACCATGCCTCTGAACTTCAGGATGATCGGGAGTGTTAACTAATTGGCTTACTCGTGCAGATTTTTTTATAAGAATAAAGAGAGTGAAAAACATTTAGTGTAAACAGACAGTTCCCTTTCAAAATCTTTAAAAAAGGACTAATGATCAAGTGCAGGAAAATATGTTTAAAATTTTTTTAATAAATTGCCGCCTGCTTCTGTCATCATTCTTCAATGCAAGTGCAAATTCAGATACTTCTAATTAAGGCTGTTAAATTAGTATGTTAATTTAGTACAATTGAAAATATGCATTCAATTATAGCCCCTGAGCCCTGATAATAAATCTTCCTTACTTCACCTATATTTATCAGCTTGTATTTAATGCACTTATGAGTTTTCTCAGCTTATACTGACGTGTAGTTTTTAATTCATTTAATTTAATCTACTTGATAATTGCATGAATACAGAATCACAAATTTATGAAATATATTAAAATAAATGGACTCTCTACAGGTATATTATTTATTTAATATAAAGTTTTTTTTGTTTGTTTGGTTTTTTTTTATATTTTATCTCTGCACTTAAAGTCTAATTTCATGAATTAGCATACAGGCCTAGATGGAATCTGTGTTGAATTTGCAGGGAAATCTTGGCAATTCTAAATAGTAAAAGTACTTTAGTACTTTCCTTACTGCGTAGGAATTAACATAAACAACATAAAATGTACTTTTTATTCAAATTCTCCAAAAATATGATTCTGTTTTGGCCTGTTATCTTCCTTTTTAAGTTGCTAGATAAAATATTTGTTATAAATATAAATAATTCATATCCAAATCAAATGTAGTTGTTAACCTTGTAGCTAAAAACATCCATGTTCTTACAATATAATGTGTCTGCATCTATAACCTTCTAGAAGAAAAGATCTGAATTTGCCCTGCACCATCTATTTGCTCCAGAAACAAATACAACGGCAAAGCCTGCCAATCTATCAAAAAGAGGACATGTCAAGACCCTGGGGGAAAGAGGAGTATTTTTACACAGAATTGGGGTAAATATTTACAGTTTAATAGGCTATCTAAACTTCCCTCCCATCAGCCTATCTCTTTCATAAATGCTGACGTCCTGCATATTTATCAGAGCTGGAATCTGCCATGCAACTCATTGGGAATACTGCTGATATTCAGCACTTTTCTGCCTCTTCAACAGAGTTTCCAGTTTGCTTTCTTTTAAATACTTACGATGAATGCTCAATGGGATTTTCTCCCTGAAAAAGATCAAGTGACAGTGGTTGGACACTCTGTCAAATGGTAGGTGGCCTTTTCTACAGGCCATCTATTGTATTTCCATAATGCAGCTCTTGGGATTTATTAAATGAGCTCACAAACACCGTATTTAAACCTTTCATTTCTATCCTGTCAAATTACTGAGAATAGAACCTAAAACCTTGGTACTAAGACTATAACCAGCTGTGAAAATCACCCCGTACAGTATAATCCAATGGAAAAATATGCCAAGTAAATGTGTTCAAAAACATCTGGCAAATGGATTTCTTAAATATATACATTAGCGCAGAAATGTGCTAGATAAAAAGATGCTAACTAGATAAGCCAAGTGGACTGGACCAATCTGTCTGGTTTTCAGTTAATTATACTTGCAGAACAGTTTAAATGAGCCATTGTTTTCCCTTCAGCTTTTATTCCAGCAGAACATCACAAAGGAAAGATATAGATGTGCCAGCTGGGATTTTTTTTTTTTTTTTTCTCATGCATTTACTTATGAACATGCGCAAAGTGTCAGATGATGTCTGTTAATGAAGCATTGTGAAATCAAAGAGCTTGATTCATACGATTACGCTTGGGGAAATCTCTGAAGAAAAAACAACACCTTACCCATGAAAAATGACACCTGTTGCTGTGCCTGATTGAAATATGGAATGCAAATTGAAACTTCATGCAAGATGTGGGTAATTAGCATAACTAAATGCCCAGAAATTGCTGGAAGAAGCCTGATTTAGACTGGAGAAATTAGCTTCTCTTTATATCTTCAAAAAACCTTTGAAAATAAATGCTAACACGTCTGGGTTTTTTTTTTTCAAAACATGTTTTGCCTAAACCCGTGTTCAGCCATTTTTAGCCCAAGGCATGTTCTGCTGAAAAAAATTTGTATTCTAGATATAAAAAATTTAATGGCACTCGCAGGCGTTTAAAAAAAAAAGTATGGCTCTAGTCATATCAGTAGCCTAAAGGAGATCGCACAACGGACAAGACGTGTACATGCCATATCTTTAAAATTCAAACCTCACATCTGGCGCCTAGCTATGACTACGGAGGTTGTACAAAATCCTGCATTGCCTCTCATGTAGTTTCCCATTGAATTACTTTACATGTGTCATTGCTAATAATAACTTGGAAGATTGTGTGTTCTTTGGCTTGTCTATATGCCTCATATAGAAAGCTATGATAATATAGAAATCAACATAAATTCAAACTTTGCTCTTCTTCAAGTAGGCCTGTCGCGATAGTTGATAAATCGATTAATCGTACGATAAAGAAAATGACCTCGATAATTTTTCCGGCCACGATAATTTCATTTGCATACTTGTTTGTTATCCGCGACTGAATGACAACTCTCGTTTCCTTAGCGTAGGAGAAACGAACCCTCTTGTCAGTTGCATTGTCTTTTGTGTGGGGAGGCGGCGTTATCGTTTATCGCGATAATTTCTCGGACAATTTATCGTCCAGCAAAATTTGTTATCGTGACAGGCCTATCTTCAAGTGAACTGTGGCCTGAGTTGCAATTACATACACTTTTAGATATATCCGGTGTGCAATACTGTACCTGTGAGAAAACAAGTATAGGAAATGATTGGAGTAACTGTGTCATGAAAAATAGGCAAAGCATACTAAAAACTAAAATGTATCCATGCAAGTTTGGTGAACATTATATGATAGCTTGGATGTTTTTTTTCCCCCTGTAAAATGACATGCAATTATGAATCATTCATAGTTAGACCAGATTTTGCATTAGGAAAGTAAATAGGATCATTTCTGGCTTCATGTTGAATTTAACATCAAGGTCTATAATAGCTTACTGTTTTTTCTTTCGGAATTACTTGCACTGATGAATGATTCACAGTAAGACCAGGAACATGCAATAGGAAAGTAAATAGGATCATTTCTGCTTCTATTTTGCCTTTAATGTCAAAGGTCTATAAAAGTGATGCATTAAAAAGGGCTTATCATAAATTAACCACAATGGCTGGGATATTTTTTCAAATAATATTTAAATGGGTATCATGAGGTTTGCTGGCCAGTGGTGTGTGGATGTGTGGTGGTTTGGGGTGACCGAAATGTTAAGCACACACTTAAGATGCAGAGTCATGTTGCGAGAGCTTTCGGAGTTCAGGTGTGAAGTGCATTCTGGGAAAAGTAGGGCTTTCTGACTGACGGGTCCCTGGTGATCTCAGCTCTGTCGCAGCGTAGGTGAAATCGCCGCGAGTGTGACAGAAAGATCAAGGGTGATGGTGAAGGGGATTAAAAACAAATGATTTTCTCTATTCCTCTCTGTTTTAATGTGATTCAGCCACGGCACTGCCATCACTAAACCAATGGAATGATTCACCAAAGCAATGTCAATGTAATTTCACCTCCACGACCGCAATTGAACTGAGGAACTTTCAGTCTTGTTTGAAAGAAGTTCCTGTTCTGAATTTAACTACATAGATACAGAATGGATGGCCATGCATCATAAAGCGTTTCTGGCCATAAGAACGACGAGTGTGGCTAATTGGAAAGCTGTCGGGTGCAATTTAGCAGATACCTTTAAAGAGCTACATTAACGGAGCACAAACTATGAACTCAATAACAGTCTGACAAAATTCCAACATGCGATCAATGCTGTGATGTGCAATCAATTTTGGGAAATGAACTGGAATTGAGTGTGAATGTAGAGCTCTGGATTCCAAAACAGTGGATTAGGTAACAGTTATGTGGGATGACGGTTCACTAGTTTGCAGTCCATCACCGAAGATAGGTTGCACGTGTTGAGGGCACGTCAGTCTCTGCTGTCAACCAATTACGACACTGATGTGTTGAAACTACAGATAATTTAATCAAATGAATTGCATGATAAGATGCATCTTATTGTGTGCCTATAGAATGCTTGATTCTGACTCATCATTTCAGCAATCAGATATTTCTAAATAATGATGCTCTTCTGGGTAATTCTGTATAACCATCATCATTATTTACCCCCCTGATAATGATAATTTAGCACATTATAATAGGATATTATATTAGGAAATGTTTACACAACAACAATGAACTAGAAACTAAACATTTCTTGTTTGTTTTTGAAAAGTGTCACATAATACTTATTTTCAAAAAGTTTGAAACACTTTTTTTTTTCCTTTTCAACATGTCCTCACACTAATACGCCTGGTAGGTTGTTGTGGCAAAATACGACCCATTAGAGCGTATATTACACTTGCGCCCCATTGGCAACAGAACATTTGCATATTAATGTTTTTCAGGGTTGTGATTCAGGGTTGGTGTAGCTCAGGTTAGAGGGCGCTTACCTTTAAAACGTAAATATAGGTTGTAATAAGGTACTTGCACAAATGACCTATAGGGTCATTTTTTGGTGTAGGACAGTTTCCCCCTTTTATATGCAATGTCACCATTTTGCAGAATTTGAATTGAACTGAGGATTAGTAAGCCATACAGTATGTGTGAATCTGAAATCTACTCAATTTTAGATTTTTTTCACTGTTGTTGATGATTGTTCAGTACAGCATTTTTTTTTCACTTTTTAAGCTAAATTTAAATGTGTTCTATAAATAAAATGTAATCATCAATAGAGTTGCTATTTGAATTTGAGTTGTTTTATGTTTGATTGTGAAGTCTTTGAATGTTGATTTTACAAAGCTTAGTTTCAGAATTAAAACAAAGTTTTAAAAGTCTAAATTTAAATTGCATTTCACTAAATTAGTTCCAATTTGTTGTTCCATAATGTTAAAATTCTGATTTAATTTTTTGTGTGGTTCATCACCAATTCAATACGAATGAATCTACTAATGACCTGAAAAGGAGCAATTTTGGACATAACTGAACCTGTATGAATGGCTTTAGACATTATTAAATTAGTTAATTTTTATAACATTTTTAGTAACTAAATAAACAGGAAATATATTGTAGCCTATTTAAAAAGCTACCAAATTTGGCTTAAAAACAAAAGATCAAAAAGGACAGTCTAACTATAAAGTCTCCAACACATAGACATCAGAGAATAGTGACATTGGGCAGCGCTGTTGAGATCTAAGAACGTCTCTGTCAGCCCAAAGGACACTTTTATTTAGGTCTCTTGAACATGGCCTGGCACCAAACCCAAAGTCCGCTTAGCCTCGGGCAGCCCCTGAACGGTGCGGTTGGGACATGCTCTGAATACATCATGACGATTCTAATGACTGTGAAGAAGGCTCCATTACCTGGGAATCTGTGGGAGGCTGATAATTACCAGACACACTGGCTCCCATCATTAGCCTTACTGCTTTAATTCTTCATGCATCTGTTCTCTCCCGTATTAGCATTCTCTCTGGCTCCACTAGCCCTGACCATATGCATTTACCCTCTGAGGCAATGTCCGAGCCATTGGCGGCTCTCATTTGGCGTGTTAGATGATGCTTAATGCTGCTAATATGAGAATAGGTTTTAGTGTTTCAGGTAGAGGAAGAGCTAGTGCATCGCTGCTTCTTTTACCAAACAAAAGCCACACCTTCATTCTTACCCTGCAGTTATGCGTCCCTGGATAGTGGACTAATTGATGTTTGTTTTTCCGTCTTTGGAACTTTGACAGAAGGACAAATGATCTTATTATTATGTAAATTGCCTTGCTATCTCATCCCAGTAAAAGCAATGGCCTGAGCTCAGAGCAAAGAGAGTGCCTGCAGTCATTGCCCGATCAAGCTGCTCCACCTCGGCCAAGTCACGCATGCAGAGGAACCCTCGCCTGAGAACTCGCCGCGGGAGTCCGCCTGGCTCAGCAAACACGGTATGTACGCACATACAGGCACTCAGTTAGTCTCACAATCCCCCTAATTCATAAGCAACAGAGTGGAGTGAGTCAGAAAATGTGCAGGAAATAAACAGGGGCATCTACGGCATATGTACCGTGACGGAAATGAACGAGCTACTTTGACACTCCAATTAGGAGCGGAAGGGTGCATGGGTGAGTCTGACTAGATGAGTAACAGGGGAAGTGTGACCGTAATCAATTCCCTTATTGAAGATAATGTGAATAATTCTCTGCTTGGAAAGCACTCAGAGGATCCAAACTTTGGAGCCTATGTACCCGAGATGAAAACAAAATCACAACTGGAGAAGCTGCGCTAAAAAAACTAATTACGGGCAGATATCAAAGGCTAGTAACTTGCATTGTCTCGGCTGCCGCTCTGCTGTTCTTAAAAGCTTCCCTCTGAAGCTTCTTTTGTCATGCTGTGTTGTCAACAAGTGGGTTGTGAGATCAGAAAAAAAGTTATCAGCGCATTCAGTGGTGGGTTACACGTGTCCAATTAGAGCTAGTGTTGACCGGCTTCCTGTTTGATTGCAGCACTCAAGAAATTGGTCCGTATTTCATAGGCGAAGTACAGCAGTAAGAAAATAACAAAGGAACTGTCGAACATTTAGCTGTGGTACTTGTCTTTTTTCATTGGAAAATCATGCTTAGGGCGACATGATGTACATTGTTTCTTGCATGTTTTACTACACTTTCAAAATGAAATGTCCAGTAAGTGGTAATAAAAGGGCATTTGGTTTTATCAGATACAGAAGAATGTGAATCTGGCAGCGATTTATTATGCTAATTGCTAGCAATCCATAAATTAGCACTAAAAGGTTAATGCTGTATTGCATTTCAAAATAAAGTACCACCTGCACTAAATCCTACCCTTAACCTATGATATTGTTGAGACAAAAACACATTTTCTGATGCAACTTTACAATATTATCTTGCTTCTTAACAGTGTCTTATGTATCATAGGGGTGTTCCGGATCGCAAGCGCAATGCTACCAGGTAAGCTATTGAGCTTGTTTACTGCACCAGAAAAGCCATATATGAAGCTAATTATACATAAGCAAATGTCAAAATGCATCAGTTTGCAAATATGTTATAAGTGTTTGATCATATGATATCAGTGCAATGGACTGTGTGGAATCAAGTATTTATTATTTGATATTCTGCTCTTGTATTCACATAGTTTTGCTATATTACTTCTAATAATAGCAGCTAGCAATGAATTGCATGTATAATGTATAATGTTATTGGACTTAGTAGTAGAGGCACATTTTTGCAATAAGCTTAAGTTGCATATTTAGGCTATAATATTTAAATAATAATTGAAACAGTGTATGCTGTAAAGATTACAACTTGTATTTGCATTTCTGAAACTTGCAACAGAGGCATGCTCATGTGGGCAGTGTGAATCCTTTAATGTTAACACATGTATACTTTGCGTGTGCTCTGTAAAATAGGCCATAGAGAAGCAGTCTTAACCCACTTTAAACTGAAAATACTTTAATTATAGAGACTAACTAGTACACAGCGCTTCAGGACACTTCAGACTGCCTCATTACAGCTAGATTCCTTACAAATTATTATTATGCTTTGACTGGGTTTAGAAAGAGCCCTGGAAATTTCATTCGAAAACATAATATATTATTTGTTGCTTAGCTCACAAAACAAACTGCACATATTTTTGTGATATTCTGACTTTATAGTTATTTATTTATTCAACTTCTGTGAAAGTATAATAAAGCTGCTACTACACACACTATATTCAAGTCTTCTGAAGCCACAGCTTTGGCAGAGCAACAGATCAGATTTACTCTCCTGTGCACATTTATTAGTGAATTTGCTATGTCTGTTTCATGAATGAACTGTCCTTTTGAGTCGAATCACTCAATGATTTGTTTGATCCAGTTCATTAAATCAGTAATATTGGCTCTCAAGTTGACTCTGTGATCTTGCTGCGATGGCTACAACCCACTAGAGGAGAGGATTATCAATGAATAATAATTTAAATGAGTCTTTTTCTTAACCAGATCTATCGTATGACTTCAGAAGATTTGAAATAAAGCACACAAGTTGCATGGATTATGTTTGTAATACTTCCATGCTGCTTTAGCCATTACTATTCATTGTAATCACTCGAAATGTGTGACCAACTACATCTCCTCTTATGTTCTACAGAACAAAGAAAGTTTGGAATGAGATGAGGGTGAATACATGATGACAGAATTTTCATTTTTGGCTGAAATTTTTCTTTAAAAAGGGACTTTTGCAGCAGAACAAGTGCCTGGAAGCCATAATTACTTATTTATACGCAAATGTAAACCACCAAGGAGTTTGTCAGTCATTACTGTGGTTTTCATCATTGTGTCTGAGGGTAATCTCATATTACTCCTGCAATTCCTCAGAAGGGCACGGCCTTTCTATGAGTTTAATTACTAATTAAAAACTACCATCTGAAGTGAATTGCTCCATTACCAAGAATTCATGTTGTTTCCAACCAAGTTTCCAGACTAAGCTCGTATGAGCTTTAAAGTCGCGGAAGGCAGGCTAATAAAATTAGCTATGCTTCCCAAATCCAGCACTTTGACAGAGTTTCGCATTTGCACAGATCTTATGGCGATATGAAGGGAAGAAAAATGAACATCACCTCTTTTCATCTTCTTGGGAAATAACATACATATATGAAGTACAGTATTGTATCTGTAGAGCTCTCTGCAAATTTTCATGAGAATACTGGGTCTTGCCTCCATTAATGAAGGGCTAACTTTGCATACTGTATATTCCTCTTTAACAAGATAAAACATCACATGAATATTCAGTTGCTCTATTTTGCAGCGTACTTTAAGATCTGTGGGGAGAGATGTTAGGTTTGGTGAACTTACAGTAAACACTGTGTCAAATCCTAGTGGGTATATGAGCACGTAAATATATACAGTACAGTATAAGCGGTCATCACTAATGCATATTTGCAAACTTCTAAAACTTTAAAATCCTAATTTAAATCTTTGAGGTTAAATAATAGCATAGGCTATGCTATAATTCTTTAGACCTTTTTTTGCTATGATTTTGTGTATTTTGCTCTGCATACTTTATTCATTTTTAACAAGATGTTGATTAAAAGCATCCCTGCGGCATGATGTTGCCACCAATATATTTCTCTGATAAATATCACTAAATTTATGTAAACTAAATTCAACAAATCCTCAATGTAGTATGTATATTTCAAAAAAATCAGTTCGAGTTCAGGGTTTGAAGGGTTCATTTAGAACACACTAACGAGGAATCGCAAATGCAAGTATATATTTCACTAAAACATACAAGTTGTTCCTTTAGTGTAATTACATGACATGTTTGTGCTCAGGGGTTGGACAGCGCTATCAGACTCCAGTAAATGAGGCTCGTTTGATACCCGTTGGCATCTCCTCTGCATCCATATTAAATGTAATGTAAGTAGTCAGGCGAACAGCGTGTGCTCTGTGTGGTACGGGTATACGAAAATCAATAGAGCTCATCTAGCATTAGAGGAGCTATAAAAGGTCAGTGTTAAAGAGCACGGATGAAAGTGGGTTAATAGCATGAGCAGTGCTCGTGAGGCTCTGGGTGGGGCTAGCATGAAGGGGAGGAGCAAGTTGAGTGATAAATTATGACAGTGTCGAGGAGACTGCTTTATGTGCTGTGCATGTTGTACTGTATGATGCTGTATGCATGCCATGGTATATTCGGATAACTTACATTTGCTAAAATATTAAGATTTATTAAAACAAATTGCATATTGTAACCCACAATGCAATATGCTCAGCATGAACTTCCAAATTTAATGAGGGAGATCTTTGTGATTGTGAGGTGATGGGAGAGCCTGGCCGATCCGTAACAGCATATTAAGTAACATACTTTGGATTTATATATTGTGCATATTCTGTTACACTTTGTGTTTTTTAAATAAATAGTAAGCTATTCCATTCTGAGCTCTTATGATGGATTATTACAGGTTTCTTGCATAGCAACAGTCTTAATTTATTTCATACCTAAAAAATCCCTTGAGAACGGCAATTAACCCAATATGTTAATTAAATGTACATATTTCTCAATATATCAACACACTGAAAATAAGCCATGTGTTGGTAACATCACTAATGAACATCAATTAAAGTAGGGCTGAATAAATTGAATCCAAGTTGCAGCCAAAGCCATCTGCAACAGCCTTCACGCTGTTTCCCAGAATGCCAAGAAGAACCCCAAGGGATCTGTTCAGTGGCAATGACTTGCATTAACATGATCCATTTCTGTGCTTTCCTGTGCTTAGGGGTCGTACAGTGCAATTCTGACCACCAGCAGACGCAATCAAATGCGCATAATGCATCAGTCCGATATTTTATTTGAGCCTTCAGGAACTATGGCTATTCAAAGCAATCTGAATAAGCTTTTGGGTTATTCTGAGCCGTATTTAAAAAATATTAAACTCACAGAATGTTATAAATATTAATTGTTGTTTATGTAGGGTGACACAGAGGAGATGAATTGTTGAATAATGTCATTATTTTTGGTTTCTTTGCTCATAAAAACTATTCTCATAGCTTAGTAAAATTACATTTGAACCACTGATGTCACATGGATTATTTTAACAATTCCCTTGCTACATTTGCCTTGAGCCTTGATCGTGTTAAGATCCCTGCTGTCTATGGAGAGTCAGAAAGCTCTCGCAATGCATCAAAAATATCTTAATTTTGGGTTGTAAAGTTGAACAAAGGTCTTATGAATTTGGAATGACATGAGTATGAGTAATTAATGGCAGAATTAAGATTTTTGGGTGAACTATCCCTAATACACAGATCTAAAATAAACCGCTGTTTACCTTCACAGACATAACCAACCTTTTTGTAACTTATGTGTGTTTTTAACATAACATGTTGTTTAATTGACCATTTAAGTGCAATTAGACGTGAAAGAAAAGTTTAAGACTCACATGCCATGTGAAAGCCGCTTTCTGTGCACGTTTCCGATGTGCAGCCAACTCATTAAAGGATTTGCTTAACCAGTGTATACATGAAACTATATTACACACTTAATTAAAAATCTGTAATATAGTTTGTTTACAATTTCTCAATGGTAGTGTAAAAAAAACACCCCTTTTACCCTGTCAAAAACAGCCCTGTTTTGTGTACTTCCCCTTTAAATCTTCATGAGGTCTGCTGACCCCGCCCCTCTTTTCTCTCAGAGAATGTTTATTTAGCCGTATTCATTGTGAAACTTGCTAATTAGCACATCATGCTCACTGCTTCTGTAGGTGACGCTGGATCATGAATGATTTGTGGGAACATAAACACATTTAGGTAGATCAAGGGTGCATTCTCTTCAAAACCAAACATAACTTAACATTTATCCTCTGCGTTTTCTGTCTGTGTGAAACGCTGCTGTCAATCACTGGGGAGGGGCCTCCGACCGTGTGACGTCACAAGGTCAGATGGCTCGATTTGAGAAAGGGGAAAACATTTAAGGAGATTATAAAGAAAAACACTGAGTGGATTTGTATCATTATAGTTGTATAGTTGTGTAAACCAACTGCCAACACACATTTCATTTCAAACTATAAAAGTGCATCTGGCATTATATGACCCCTTTAATTCTATGATGTTTGTGTGGTATATTTGTCTTGTAGGATTATAAAACTTTCTACCATGTTTAATAAAATTACAGACTGCCTAAATTAATCCAAAAGCTGACACTCTCATGTAAGCTAATGCTGTTGAGCAGTGGCTAACTTTAGCCTTTATATTTACATCCCGTTAGCTTCCATCCTGTCAGGCGTCCTTTAATTTCCCTCCTACTGTGTAAATAATCAACAACAAAGTTTTATGTACCTGAACCGGTATTTCTGTATGTCTCCCATTATCTTCCTTACATTACAACACATTCATTTTTAAAACGTATGATTCTGCATAAGAGAAATGGCCCTGCTATCACTGACTTCAACCCACAAGTCAATCACTGAAGCAAGAAAGCAGGATGGAGAGTAAGGCTCTTTGCATTTAAACCACGGCAGCTCCAAGCGCTGATTAAAAATTGCTCATACCGTGCATAATGAGTGTCTGGAGAAGACAAAGGCAAAGACAGCTAAAACAGCGCGAGCGACAGACAGAGAGAGAGAGAGAGAGCGGTAGAAAGAACGACACAAAACGGCAACATGTGGCACTTCACAAGAACCCTAACCATCAGTCATGTTTCATGATGTCACAGAACAGAGTACATAATGTGTATAATTATAATCAGGTCTGACAGGCCCACACACAAGCGAGTTTCAGGGGAGTTTTATTTAGCAGTCTCCGGTTCTTCTGCTGCTCTCTGATCTATCATTATTCATCTCCCAGGATTTACTGAACTGATATAAATCTCGTCAGCTTTTATGAGTACGTTCACAATATCCCAACAAAGTGCTTACTTAAACTGCATGGTTTATCTCAAATTAGCTGTGGTGAGCAGATTGAATCGACTGAGAGTGTACTTGAATTAGAGCAATTTGAAGACTGCATAATTCATTTATAATTGATTGCAGATTGATGGGAACTCCACAATACAGACAAAATGTAATCAGCTCTTCTGTTTGGAGTGGATGGGGTAAGTATTGGCTATAGTTATAAGTATCTGCTCATATTAGTAAGGCTATGTTTGGATTGCAAGCAAAAGTGGTCCAAATCCGCTGGGCTAAATTGTTGCTGCGATTCAGTTTTGTTTTTCATAATGGTGTGAACAACACAAACCACACAGAATCGAATCTTTTCGATTCAGCTTCCATATGTGGTCCTAAATCAAATTCATACGACTTTTACTGCAGTGGCTTCTGCATTTACTTCCGCATGCAAGTCACTTCAGGAGTGTGACCAGTTCACATTTGAATCTGATATTAGCAACAATTATGTGATCTGAGAATGAAATCAAATTTGAGCATGTGTGAACGTAGCATACATTTTACTTTTTAAGGTAATGTGTCATTAATAAGTGGAAAAAGAGAAGTTAATTTACCCTTGGTACATTAGGCATTATTGTTTGAATGAACAAATGTGTCTACTGTAACAAAACTTCTCATTGTATGTGGCTTCTACTGTCAATCAGAGCACAGTGACTGCCTCACTTATCTGTACAAGCCATACACATATTTAAGGTATAATTTATTAGAATATGGCACGGTTTTAAGCATTCGCCACTGCTGTGTTGGATTGTAGTTTCTTTTCGTTTATTACCTACTGCAGAGGAGAAGTGACTGCAAGGCCAACTTTCAATTTGGATGATTGTGGGTGGAATCAATGCAGATTTGCTAAGACTTCTTTGAAAACGAAGTCAAATAAGTATGTCTTTTTGTGGTTCTGAGTGAAGCATTTACTAAAAGGACACAAAATTGCCATGTAGAAGAATATAATTCATTGCAACAATTTATTTGGTTGAATATTGGCTATTCTTAAACTATATAGATAGCTGTATTTATAATATAGTTTTTGAAGTTGCAAATAAAGATTAATGGGGTATGTTTTACAATGCCATTTCTACTTCAAAATTAGATTTTTAATTCTTGCAGTTTGTAAATGGTTTGGGTTTTTTGCCTTTTGCTCTAAATGTTTTTATATATAATAAAAACAGTTAATTATTTTATTTTATTTTTTGGGTGATGTCATCATTAGTGTTTTCTCTGAAGCACTTGGACCCGGGTTGAAATCATGTAACTTCTGCTTTATGTGCACTTGTAAGTGTTAAACGGAATAAAGTGTCTTAACAGCTGACTGGGTCTGGTCCAAAAAATTCGCCTTTGTGCACTTTTTGCAACTTTGCATTGGTTTGCATTTTATCTTGATCCCATGGCATTAGCATTATAGTGGCACGCTCTGCTACTGTATCTGAGCTACAGAAAAAACTAGGCCTGCTAAAAGCATGTTAATGCATATTAATTAACGTACTGTATGATACATTTTGAGCTAATTCTATTTGAAAAAAAATAATTTCATATCTGAAATCACTTGCTAATACTTAATTTAAATAGTTCTGTATTTAAAAAGACCCCATTAGTTGAGTGCAGCTAAGACATGCGATTCCTAGTCCCCTTCAGAGCCAAAGGCATATTTTGCATGCTTTTTTTCTTCCAAAATCAATCTATTAGATTTTCTGAGAATTTTCAGTGTGGTCCGGGTCATGAAGGCAGGACGAGGAGCATAACATTTACTGAGAAAGAAAGAAAACATAGTGAGAGTATGTGGGAGGTAAAGGCTGGTCTGTGTGTGTGTGTATCAATGTGTCATACATACTCTGCCCCTCAGGATATATGACTGCTGCAGAGTCATGGAATGAGAAATATACTCGAGCACAAAAGGCTGCAAATGCTCACCTGGGAGCAAACAATAAATAACCTTTAACAGATATGGACAACATGCCAGAGAATTTACTGCGTTTATAGTCTCATTTGTCGAGACTGGACTCTCGGCAGGCGACATTAACAAGATTTTGGTAACAGTTAGGGCCTGGACCTCTGCACGTCCCTTGGGGGAGAGAGTTTAGTGTCCCGTTTATTTACCAGCTTTGACTCTGACGTCTCTCTGCACTACTTGACCTCAGATTAGGACATATACTGTGTGCCTGTTTGTGTAGAAGTGATCACATGCAGTCTCATTTTACAAGCCTGTACGATGTGTAGATACTGTCTTGCTCTGTCGGTAGAATTTAGATGACAAGTCTGTATCGGTTGCAAGCTGTGAAACAATGTCACCACGGCAACTTGCACAGTAAGTGCAAGGACCTTCACGCTGTTCTTTTGAAATTACACAGATGTTTTCCCTGTCAAAAAGGATTATGATTCATCGCATGAAAGCTGATTAACTAACCAGTGCTGTCCAGGCTATTTTAATCTTCCCCGCTTCCCAATGGAGGACTGGAGCATTAATAGAGAATTAAAGTTATTGACAATCATTGCTTACAGCTGAGGGTAGAACCGGCACTGATAAGGGACAGTAGCATCTGGCTATGTTTACACTGACAGTCATTCATTAAAACCACACCAGACCGTTTTAAATACATAGGGAATTTTAGATATACAAAGAAAAGCAATGATTAGGGAGCCATAGTTGGCTCTTAAAATGAAACATTAATTGGCCACATGACAAATTACAGAATTGTTCGGTAAAGATGGCTGGACAGAAGTGGTTTAGCTCACACAGAATGTAAGTGTAGTCACCCTGGCTAACTTGAATTTAATGTGTCTCTAGTTAATTTAACAATTTCTAGTTCCTAGCAAATGACTCACAGTTTTAAATGAGTCATTTGAACTCAGCAATGACTCCAAACAAATCATTAACTGCATCTGAGAGCTGAAAAAGCTCATGGATAAAGTGGATATTCAGAATGGTGCTAGGTACAGTGCATTAAAGGGTTTTTTTAGATTTATGAAAGTAGGGTGTGGATTAACGTCTGTGTGTGATGTTTTTGGTCTAAATCCCAAATTTAAAAGTATGTGACGTCCTACATTTCATCGCTCAATTGTGGTGTTTCCCAGCTGTTCTCCCCTGATAAATGCTTCTGTGTGGTTTGCTTCCATAGCTGTCTGTTTGTGTAGGTGAGCTGGGCTTCCTTCATTGGTGAGAGCACCACTCTCTTTGAAACTGCGGTGAAACGTACAGTAAGGTAGGTGTTGCACAAAAAGTGCACAGAGGTACATATTTTTATGAGACCAGGCTTCAAATTAACATACTTCACTGTATATCCCATAATTGATTGTACAGTATATGTTCCTCAGAGATATAGAGAGGAGAGCAAGCCATCCGGATTCAGGAGAAGAACTGGGACTGGTGTGCCAAATGGTGCATTTGACATAAACATGTAAAGTTGTCACGTTCCCACTCTGTGTTTGTTGTCATTTCCCCATGTGCTCTCCCTGACCTAGTTTCTGTCTTTCGTTGATTA
>JAUCMS010000031.1:12229826-12242885 GCA_032357445.1 Enteromius radiatus | reverse complement strand
CAGTGTTGAATCTGTGGCGGTCCCAATTTAATCTGTGGCGCACCGCCACAGATTCGTCTATGTGTGGGAAACACTGAGATCAGATATCAGATCTGAATGTGTAGTATGTGACAGTTGCTTTGACACATTTTTTTATATCAATTTTATTATTATGATGATACTCTTTAGACAGCTGTTGATAAACAACTCTGCAACTACATGTCAACTAGCCTTTATTAGACTATTGGTAGTGTTTCTGCTAAATATATGCTGACACTTTATTTTGATGGTTCCTCTACAGACGTACTGAATACGGGATACTTTGCAAGTATGTGAACGTTCTACCTACCCTATCTAAGTCTATAATACTCTTAGGCTTATAAACATTGCATTTTTTTTTCGATTAAAATTATTAGCTAGCTCATGTTAGCCTCACAGGAAACACTCAAATAACACTCAGCACCTAACATTCACAAGATGTTGTAAGGTACTGTGCAGATCTTAAATAAACAATGTCAATATATAGTATAGTCCATTATAAATGAAGTAGATTTAATATGTCTTAAAATGCCTTCAGAATACCCTTATAATGTATTATAAATACTAGGGGTGTCCTCGAATAGTCGACGATTCGATGCTTCGATTCGAGGAGCTTGATTTGACCCCCGATCTCACAGTCGAATATCCGCGGGGTGTTATGATCATACCATTTGGCTATATGGGGGTGCTCAATGTCTGATTTCACATAGAACCACCGTTTCTCTCCCAATAAGTTAATATACATCCTATTAAAATAATGCTGTAAATAAGAATCTGAAAAGACAAACTTTAAATTAGGGGTGGGCGATATACCGGTAGACACGATTAACCGGTAGAAATTTGAACTGATAGAGATTTTGGTCTATCGTCTTAATCGCGGTTGAGATCATGTCACGCAATACACATTATCTTCGACAATGGAAGAAGCAGTGTTGCCAGCTTATCGACTTTGTCACTAGATTTAGCGACTTTTTAGACCCCCTTTGTGACAGTTTTCCAAAAAAGCAACTAGTGACAAATCTAGCGACTTCGTGGACAAACCTCAGCGAGTCTCTGGTAGTGCCGCGCACGCGCAAGCTCTTGTTTTCCCAGCGTGCGCACCCCTCGGTGCAGCAGCGGTGAGTTGACTTACATGTGACGGAACTAACATTGAGGAGATTGTAAAGAAAAAAGGTGCATCGTCTGTGGTGTGGAATTGGTTTGGGTATAGGAAAAGCGATATGAATGAGATGAACGTGATTTGCAAGGTATGCAAGAGCACTGTTTTAGCAAGCGATGGAAATGGGACATTCTAAAACACTTAACGTTAAAAACGCTTTATGTGGCTTAAAGCACCTAAAAACTGCGCCACCGTCTGCAGGACCCAACGAGACACCTTCGGCAGCAGTTTCCACGCTGCCAAAAATTGTACTAAGGGAACCAGCCGCTTGAGGCTGGCCTCTGGGTGAGAGGGAGGAACCGGGGTGTAATGCTGCGAACCACCCGCAGGTGGCGCTGCGGTTCGGTCGGGCTGAGGCTGAGGGAGGCACTCGCTGGAGGTATCCATCCCCTGGAGCTCTGGCAGGGTAAATGGAAGTGCCTGAGGGCACTGTGGGCTTATGGGCACCGTATCGACTGGCGGTATAGCCCGAGCCCAACGGGGGGCTGCCCTCTGAAGCCCTAAAGCCGTGGCTTCAGGACTTCTTGCGAGAGGCTCCTCTAGTCTGAAGTACGACCCTCAGATCCTGCTTCGGCTTTGAGGGCCTCTCTACAGAACGCCGCCAGCCTCTCCTCTTTGAGCGGGGAGGAGCGCGCTCGGCGACGCTCTGCTTCTGCGCCTCCCAGTATGAGGAGCTTCTACTCGGCCAGGGCTGCCGGATACTGGGAGGCGCAGAAGCAGAGCGTCGCCGAGCGAACTGGAGAGCGGAGAGGGAGGAACCGTATTAACGGCGTCGCCGAACAGGCCCTGGGGCGACAGCGGGGCGTCCATCAGGCAAGCCCTGTCCTTCTCTTTAACGTTGGACAGGGTTAGCCATAGATGCCTCTTGGCGGCCACAAGCGCTGCCATAGATCTACCTATGGCCAGCGCGGTCTCCTTAGTGGCCCGTAACGAGAGGTCAGCTGCCCTCCTGATGTCATCGGAGCTCACTCTCTTGCTCTCATCCAGTTCGCTCAGCAGGTCAGCCTGATATGCCTGCAAAACCGACATGGTATGCAGGCATGCAGCAGCCTGACCTGCTGCCGAGTAGCCCTTACCGACCAAGGCTGAGGAAGTTCACAGCTGTTCTGAGGGGAGGGACGGAGCCTTCAGGGACGATGCCGTGGCGGGGGACAGATAGCCTGCGAGTGTCTGTTCTACCCGCAGCATCGCCCTGTACCCATTCTCCTTGTGAGCTTGTGGAGGTGGTGACCCGGGCGGTGGCCAAATTAAAAATCGAGTGGCCGGAGGAAGTAAAAACTGAGCCCCGCACCAGTAAATTAGATGAGCGGTACCTGCGGGCTCGGGCACCACCTTCAAAGCGGAGCCTTTCATGCCTCCACTGACGTTTATGGGAATGTGGCTGGTATGAAGGAGAATTTTCTAGACAAGAAAAAAATATTGTCTTGTTTTTAGAAAAAAAAACAAGCTAAAAATAAGTGTCTTTTTGCTTAGTACAAGCAAAATAATCTGCCAATGGGGTAAGCAAAATATTCTTATTTCAAACAGAAAACAAGATTATTTTGCTTACCCATTGGCAGATTATTTTGCTTTTTTCAAGTAAAAACTCACTTAATTTTAGCTTGTTCTTTCTGAAAAAAAGAGTAATTTTTTTCTTGTCTAGAATTAACATTTCTGCATTTGAGGGCCTTATAGGGCCATATAGGACCTTACAAATGAAGATGCCAAAAGGGAAGTTTATTCAGACCATTAAGCATTAAGATATCTTTAACAATTTTTGAGTTACAGGTCTGCAAACTTTAGAGAATAACCTTGAGATGTGCTATTTCTCCATTTTTTTAAATGGTCACCATTGGCACATAATGTAACAAATATTGCTGAAGTCAACAGCTTTTAATAACAGACCTACCAATCTATGTGTAAAAATAACATTATGATGCTGCCATCTTTTTAGAAGTAGTTTTACCCCCCTGTAAATTGGCTCTTAATCTTCTTAATAAATATTTATCAATTACATTTAATATTTTGGCTTTCATCACTAAATATGCTTATCTTTATTCAGAAAGAAATATTAGCTAAATCAAGGGACCTCTGGTTGAGTTGACACAGAGTGACCTTGATGGTGATACAGGTTGCAAAGGATACAAAGGGTGCCAGGACATCCAGGTTGGCAGGTTTAGTTTAGTTCACTTTATTACATGACATGCTTTGTTGTTGACTCTGTAAATAAGAAGAATGCTGCTTTGACTGGTATTAAATTGCTTTATGTGGTATTACAGATATCAGAAATATCAAGTCCTGTTGGAATCATAGCCTTATGGTCAGCACTTTGTCATTATGAAGCCATTATAAAGTCACTGCAGTTTAATTAGGCTATACCAGATTGAAGTTCTTCTTATGTGAAATGCTTACGATCTGGTGTTTTAAGCAGCTCAGAGTAGCTCAGATAACAGTAGACAGTTTCATCTGCACTGCATTTGGGTTACTAAAAATGCATTTTGGGAACGCAGCATGTGCTAAACATAAATTGAAAAGTGCCTATACACCGGTAAATATTAGTTTTGTAATTGTAGAGAAGATGTGCTCTAAATACTACATATTTCTTATTTGTTATTTTTTATTAAGCAATAATACAGTCAATATTACAATTAACAGTCATTATTATTATTATTATTATCCCTGTCCTATCCATTTGCTTCCTGTCTTGGTTCAATTGCAGAATACTATCAAAAACTAAAATGTCAAGCCCTAGCATAAATACACAAAAAGGAAATTATGAAAGATGTGTATTATCTGGATTTCCAATCATCATATGAAAGTTATTTTGAGAGGTTGAATGATGCAAAAGTCAAAAGGAAGAACATTTCAGACAAATTAAATTGAGACTTTCGAAGACTGACGCCTGCAGGAAAACTAACCTGTAATCATGTCTGAAGGAAAACAGTATTTACCTACAGTATTAGAGTTTTGTCCTAGAAAGGGTGACTGGGATTTCTGATTTATGAAAGGCAATAAAAATTCAACTTGCTATATTCCAAAGAACTGTACCTCAAACTCACATGTGTCCTAGTACTTTGACCAGAGCAGGGAAGAACGAAGTACAAACACTGTACTTGGTATCTGTACTTTACTTCACAATTTTTTTTCTGACTACTTTTTACTTTTTACTCCTTACAATTTTACACAAATGTCTATACTTTCTACTTAATACATTTTCAAACCAGGCTCGTTACTTTAGTTTTGGTGGATTACCATTCCATGGCAAATCTATATTAAATCGTGAATTGTTAGTCTTGCCTGGCAGCGTGATTCAGTTTGCTATCAGAGTAATCAATGCAAGAGTCTAGAAAATGGAGTGGATCAGTGAGGCAACTGTTCAGGGTTTCAAGTGCAGAATTAAATGGCTTGCAACTCTTAGCAATAGCAGCCAGATTATTAATAATAGTCTACTGTAAACTAAACTAAATTACTATCATCACTCAAAATACTGTATGATGTTATTTTATAATGTGTGTCCTTACAGAACTTCAAACCAAAAGAATTACTAGTTAAACCATGGTAACAACAAATTAACCATGGTTTTGCTATACTAACCATAGTCTAACCATGTAATGTGTAGCAGTACAAGTGTACAGTAATCATTTACTGTAATAAACCATGGTTAATTTTGGCAAGAGTAATATGCTTTCCTATTATAGACAGGAAATCTAAGCAAAACCTGGTAACAGCCACACAGTTTTGTCCTCTTGTAGTCATATTTGGTTTTTGATGTAATCCATGAAAGCACGCCACCTGGCCTTGAACTTGAACCAAATTGTTGTACTAATTTTGACTTTTGGCAATTAAGAAAGTCTAGTTTCATTAAATCTGTGGTATTTAAGTCATTATAAGATAGAACAACATTGTGACACAAAAATAGGTTGTAGTAATGGGTACTTTTTACTAAAGTACATGTCAGGGCCCATACTTTTTTACTTTTAACTTGAGTAAAAAAGTGTAGTCAGTACTTCTACTTTCACTGGAGTATTTTTAAACACTTTTACTTGAGTAAAGGATGTGTGTACTTTTGCCAGCTCTGACTTTGACTCGCATTCTTCTAGAAATGAACCTGTAGGCTATTAGTAAAATAAAGGTTTTTAAGATATCGGTCTGTGAGATTAAGTCGGTTCATTGTACATGTTACTACGTTCGATGTGTGTCTACCCTTCTGCCTACCTGCCTGTAACCTTTGTGGAATTAAACAAGTTGAATTTGAAGAAGCTCTGAATCATTGTTCGTTCTTCCAGCACTAGAACCGTGACAAAAGTCTACAAAATGGTAGGGTGATCTATTTTGTCTGTTCAATCAATGCAGATTAGAATTTGATGGTGGTGTTAAAAAAAACAGAGTAGGCATATTTACTTGGAAAAACAAGGTTATGTAGGAAGACCTCATCTAGCCTGTGCCAGTTTGTGTATTTGGAGGATGTTGTTTTGTTTTCCGAACCATCAGGGGTGAAAAGAAATCAGCATTGAGGTGATAAGTGAGGTTGAGTGAGTGTTTTGTTTGAATCAGGTTGTTGGACCAGAAAAAAAAAAAGCTATTTCACTTGACCACCATAGCCAAAGTAAGCTAATTAATTCTGATAGTGCAAGGGAATTGGATCAAAATGTTAAATCAGCTTTCTTTTCTTCAGACTGTCTGACTGGAGTATGTTAATTGGTTCAGCACATGAAAGCCAAGGGTTATCCTTGCCTGTATTGCTAGTTTAGTTTAGGGTGATTTTATCTAAACCCTTTACTGACACTAAACAAGTACATGTACTTTATAAAAATGACTCTAGTGGGTAAAAAAAAAACGTCTGAAAAATGAGAAGAAGAAAAAACATCAGAATAAAATGATAATAACATAGCAAATAATAACAAATAATGGTAACAGTTTACAATAAGCTTCATTAGTTAACATAAACTAAGAATGAACAACACTTCTAAAGCATTTATTAATGTTAGTTAATGCTAATTTACTAATGCATTATTAATATCACAAGTAGTGTTTGTTAACATTAGTTAACATAACCTAATAGTGAATGGTTGTATTTTTATTAACTAATGTTAACACAGAGTAATAAATGTATTGTTCATTATTTGTTCATGTTAACTAATGTTAACAAATGACACCTTATTGTAAAGTGTTACCAAAATAATAACAACAACAGCAACTATAATAATAAAAAAAACAATGAAAAATCATTAAAAAAAATAATTTTCACAGAATAGATTTTGAAACTATTTCACTATCTGTTTAGATTTTCATAGTTTTAAATGTACTGTAATAATTAACATTGTATGATGGATTTTCTATTTTATGATTTAAAGTCTAGATCAGGGACAAGGGTTAAACAATAAAATCTATAAAAGGCATAGGATCACTCGGTAAAAGTTTCAAAGACAGATTTCATATGACCTTTAGATATCAAAAATTATTCTAGTTGTTAGACAAGGACCTTTAAGCCAACAGTGTGCGTATGTGTGAATGCCCTCTTAAATTAACAGCTCACCTCCATCTATAATGAAATTTTAATAGAAATATCAAGTGAGGTAGTCTGATTCACAGCTCACTTAATAGTATAGGAGGTCTGCCATGCATCACATTCAGCCCCTGTGTCCCCCAGCACAGCTGCTGATCATGTGACCACAGTGTGGCAAGTGATGGGCAGCACACACAGTCTATTTGTTTGTTTGCTCTGAATTCCAATTTCCTGCTTGAAATCACACCCAGGTTGCCCTTTAGTACCACAGCAGCTAATCGATCACATAAAATGCAGACAAGAGCCCACCCTTAGAACACATTTCACTTATGCCGACACACACACACAGACTCACACTGGTACTCTTGCATATGACCACTCCAGCATTCAACTTTTGTGGTGCTGAGGCAAGCCAGACACCCAGGACGTTAATTACCCAGCATGCCTCATTAATCCACTGGGCCAGTTTCTGAATCTAAGGGATTTCCCATATTAAACGCATGTACAACAGACATGCAGACAGATGCCGGTCATGAAACATAGAGTCTTATTAAAGATATTGTCAACAAGAGTTTTTCATTAAAGGACCTTCTGATAAATGAATAAGTTGTTATGTTTGCACCGACATAAACAATTAAATCAATTTCTTATTGCTACCATATGGATTTAGGGTTTAAGATTTACCAAAATCTGAAAATAAACAAAGGTCTTGTGGGTTTGGAACGACAGGGTGAGTAATTAATGACAAAGCCTTTTAACTCTTCATGTTCGCATAAAATAGAACCAGCTTTGTTTGTGTGAATATTCACAGACAGATATTTTGACACATAAGTTTGTGCTTCAAGTGCAATAAGCTGCAAAAAGGAACTTAGCTTGTGTTTTGCTGCTTTGATGATTGTAAATCACTTGATTTTACACCGCAAGGCTAAAAAGAAATTTAAATAGTAAACTTGTGAAGCACTACAACATAACTTTACCTTAAACACGATACAATAATCCCAAATATCTACCGTCTGACATATTCCTATTGGTTTATCATGTCTACTTGTATACATTGCCCTACCCTGGAATATAGCACAGAAATTATTGACTATATATTTCATAGACTAGTACATTTACAATTGTACAATTGTTGTGGATATAATGAATTCAGTATGGGATGTAGAAACCAGTATACCTAGTGACATTTCCCGCATAATTTTTGGGAGATCATTCATGGTATATTTTAATAATTTATTTTTGCTTGACTGCATTGTAAGAAAAAAAAAAATGGTTGAATTAAAAGACAAAGCTGAAGCCTCCCCATGCGCGCTGTCTTATCCCGAGATGGTCTTTTGGAGTGTTCACATACAAGCCAAAAACTTTTGTAAACCACCCTGAAAATAACCAAGTGTCACCCAGAGGCTGGCAGGAACTATAAGCGAGTAGTACATATTTGATTCAGGCAGCACCCACATCATTTCAGCTACACTCTCCGTTCACACACCGCTGGATTTGACAGAAACGGCAAAGACCGCTGATGCTGCATGGCATTTTGTCATTTACATAAAGTAAACACTGGCCTGCTGACTAGTCTGCAACTTTTCTGGTTGACTAATCGACTAGTAAAAATGTGTAGTCGTGCGAGCTGTAATGGATTGCTTTTATGATGCTTTTTGCTCTGTAAATTTTTACAGTAAACATGTCTAAATAAGACTTGTCTTTACTTGACTAGCAATGTCTTATATCTTTTATCAGTTTTTATTTGAATTTGTAATAAAATAATGTAGTAGTCCATGTCTCGATTTACATTTATTTAATTAAAAAAATTGTACAATCAAATGAAACACAAAAAAGGGCTTGTTTCGCAAAGTGATCCTTGACGCACTTGTTGCATTGCATTTCATTTTGTGTGCCTCTTTCTTATAGGAAAACTCCAGCAGAGGATCACAGAATTGTGCCGTGAAAAATGCTGTTTGTAAGTGTTTTGGCAGCTGGTCCCTTCACGGCTGTAGTGATCATCCTGAGCAAATGACCTAACCTCCAGGCTCCCGGGGCGATGACAGAGCAGTTTGTAGGGCAAGCAGTGACAGCTGGATGTGCCCAGCAAGGCAAACACACCTCGGAGCTCGTATGTCTTTCTCTGGGCCACAGCGCTGACGGGAACAGCATTGCAGTACAAGCTCAGCTGCTTCACCTGCCATTTCCAGCACACAGTGAGACACGACAGGAGAGAGAATGTGAGGTTAGACAGAATGTAATTCAAAGTGAAAATTCACCCTTTCAGTTTTAAAATGCATGTTATTGGATTTATTTTGAACAATTAATTTGTGCATATCTCAAAATCTAATCAACAATTGGTGGATAAAACCAATTACCCAGCCAATTAGAACCAATTATTGTGACTTTTAAGTTTTGCAGCATTACATTTTATGCCTAATTTTAGCCCCTAAAGGGATATTGAGGCCAAAATGAAAATTTTGTCAATAATCATTTACTTCCATGTCATTCCAAACCAGTTAAAGCTTCTTTGTCTTCGGAACAGAATTTAAGATATTTTGGATAAAAACCAGGAGGCTTGTGACTGTCCCATTGACTGTGTCCCATCAGTGGTTCAATCTGAATGTTATGAAGTGATGAGAATACTTTTATTATGCAAATATTTTATGCAAAGTATCCCTTTAATTCAACTTAACTGAGGATTAAATATCTTATATCACAACCTTTTTTACTACAAGTTCATAAAAATATATATAAAATTCTCTCTCTCTCATACACACACACACACACACACACACACACAAAATGTTGCAGTTAACTATAAATTCATCCTAAAAGCTTGGAGATGTAATTAATTAAAGAAAACAAAGTTTTGATATAACAAAGTGCTTGAAATGTATTTCATGAGTTCACACTTTCTCATTGATAATAAAATATTAAGCATGTTTGGCGCGCTGTCCGGGGAGCAGGCTGGGAACCTAGCGGGCCCTGAGCCCTGGGGTTTTTACCCCTAGGAGGCTGGGGTTGGGCAGAGCCCGGGGCCCGGCCTGGTCCCCGCGTGCCCCCCCAGGAGGAAGCAAAAAGGAAAGTTCCAACTGGGCGTAATGTTCCTGGGCGTTTAGATGCGAGGTATTACATGCGAGACTAAATATATTGGCGGAGCCGTGGTGGAGTAAGGGGCGGCGGAGGGATACAAGGAACGAAAGTGAGAGGGAAGAAGTTGTTTGGAGTATTTAAAGGAACGCTTTGAGGTTCTGATAGGATAATCAGGTTATAGGGAGATCGGCGGCAGCTGAAATTAATCATTCGTGCGTGATCCTCCCAAAACTTGTTCGAAAACATAATTTAACCCGTACACCTGTTAAATTAAAAAAAGAGCATCATGATCAGGAAAATAGTTTCCATGGAGAGGCAGAGTTCTCTTTGTTAATGGTAGCTTTTGCTCTCATGATGAATAAGACATGACTGTGCTTACTTGCAACCTCGCTGTAATTGGATATCAGCTGTCTAATTGGTGAATGCTTAGGCTTCACTCTCACTAATTACAAATACTAATAGGCTCTCCAGCACTACCCATCCTCTTATCCATGTCACCCGACAAACCGCATAACGAACAGAAAAATATGTTGGTGTCATCTCACCACAAAGGCTCTTCTTTACCACGGCTGCCTCCTTCAGGCTCATGATAGATTCTGCTTTCCACAAGAAATGGCACTGAAATGCATTTTGGTGCAGAGGAAGAAACATGGTAGCAGTTTAGACAAAAAAACATAGCTGCTTTTATTTGATTCCAGCAAACGTGTGCCTGGAGAAACTGCAGGTTGTTATTTTTCAAAAGAGCCTCTGATGTGAGATTCTAGTTCCTATGGCTTAGGTCACTATTTCAATATACGTCTGTAGGAGTGTTTGCTCTTTTGCTGGGTATAGTCTCTTTAACAAGCTCCACGATTTAAGTTATTAAACATACAAGTTTAATACTAGAGAATAAGCATTTATTCAAATCCCTAACCTTAAGAATGAGCAATAGTAATAGTGACGCTTGGCTTAGCAAATACCACCGAGAAGTGATGCAACTGAATGTTGATGCACATTTAGCCTTAGATATGAATATAAAAAACACTGCAATTTAAGTCTGAAGCCTTTCAGGGGAAAACACAGCGGAAAGTTCTCAACTATTCATTCAGCTTTGTAAGTATCCATATGTTGCTGTAACTCTCATGATTTCAGCACTTAAATCTGCTCAGTCACAGACTTCTCCGGGGGTTTGGGGACCATGTTTTACATGTGGGAAAATGCCAATTGGAGCTATACTGAGATCTGCGCTAAACGTGGCTGAGATGATGCCACTACAATTAATAGGCCGCACAGGTTCCAGTTCAGCCTACGGGAAGAAGAAAAAAGCTGATAATAACAGCCCATCTGTTCTCTAATAGCCAGCACATTGTGAAGATTTCAGATCACACTTTAAGAGACTTTCTGCTGCACGTACACGCAAGCTCTATCCAGAGGGAAGACTATAGATGCTGGCCACATCTGCATCCACTGGCTCCATATTATGAGGTGTTGCCATGGTAACTCATGATCCCTTTTCCTCAGACTCATATGTGAGAAGGACACCAAACCACATGTGTTCTGAAAAAAAAAACCCTCTGAGACAAGTAAAACAAACCACATTACACCTAAAACCTTCATGAATGAGTGAGAGGTGAAAACCAAGGAAGGCAAAATGCCATCAGCTCAAACTCCTCTCACATGCAATCCATCAACTCTCAGAAAAGCCAGGGAACCTTTTCCTCCCAAATGAAAATGTCAGAAAGGCTGTGTGTAGAATGGAATAGTGGCTTACTATTTCTCAGTGATGCACAGAATGCACTGTAAATGGGCTTTGCATTATTTCATGCTAAACATTTTAAACATACATTTACATTTTAAGTATGTTTTTTTTTTTAAATATCAGCATTACTTTATCATGATGCATGTATAGATTATAAACACAATTAATATATTTGTAATTAAAGGGTTACATTACATACTCACCTTCATGTCATTCCAAACCCATAAGATCTTCGTCCATATTCAGAACACAAATTAAGATATTTTTATGACGTAAGTCATAGGAGAACAATGGTTGAGTATGATGTTATTTTTATTTTCTTTGCGCAAAAAAGTATTCTCATATCGTCGCAAAACTGAAGTTGTTGTCACATAGACATTTTTACCTGTGTTTTTTTTTGGGATAATTTCCATTGTATTGCTGTCTATGGATGGACAGATGGCTCTCTGATATCATCAAAAATATCTTAATTTGTGTTCCGAAGATGAACGAAGGTCTTATGGGTTTGGGACGACATGAGGGTGAGTAATTAATGACAGTATTTTCACTTTAATTGTATCTAACTAAACATGTATAGTTTATGCTGTATTTTCTAACTTTTGTTTAAAGGAATAGTTCACTTTCAGTTTTATAAAGCAATGAGAATATTTTTTGTTAGCAAAGAAAACAAAACCTTGATTGAGGTAGTTGCGTTATTGTCTACGCAGTCTCAGAAAGCTCACAGATTTAATCAAAAATACAGTATCTTAGTTTGTGTTCCAAAGAAGAACAAAGGCCTGACAGGTTTGGAAGGTCACAAGGGTAAAATTAAAAGTAATTAATGTCATAATTTTCTTTTTTGGGTTTAACTATTGCTCTAAGATTAGATGTAGGAAAAAAACAAAACATCAGTGCAGTAATTAATTTTTCTTCATCCAAATGCATGCATGTTATGTACTCCAGCAGTAGTGTACTAGTACTGTATGCTATTCTGCTATGTTTATGGTTGATGTGTGGAAAACTCAGTTGGAAGACATTCAAAACCACACTGTTCTGTTATTGTAGTCATTCTGTGCCAGGGAGCCATTGTCTCCTGCCAGGTCATTAGCACATTTAATTAACAGAGAGAGTAGAGGAGAAAAAGAGCTGGAACTGTGGACAAAGATAATTCTTCAACATCTATTTGCTTTATTCCATATGCTGCACATGGTAATAAGATTAAAATGGCCTGAGTTCCAAAAATATGGCCCAATTTAATGAGCCTATAGCTAGCTTGAATGCTCAGAGTGTCTCTTCGTTTCCCTCATTTAATCAACTTAAGCAGGGGTGTTGCGATCCTTATTACATACATAAATTTCTAAATTTGGCCTCTCTTTTCTGGGTGATAATGCTTACATTTTGCGTTTCTGTTGGCACAAAGCAAAAAAAATTCATCCACAGTAGAACAAATACACAAACAGTATGTGGTTTTTGAAAATGCCATGTCAAGTAAACAGTAATTTTGAAGTCAAGTCATTTTTAAAACCGTTTTTGGACCGTATATATGATATGAACAGCCCTCATTTACTTGCATGCTTTTCAGCAAATCATTGAGGACTACTTGGT
>JAUCMS010000031.1:12175673-12213172 GCA_032357445.1 Enteromius radiatus | reverse complement strand
CATAAACGCATATATTATGTAAAGAAAAACTTTTATTTTGGATGCGATTAATCGCGATTAATCATTGCCCAGCACTACTTTTAAGATTAACAGCACTTATACAAGTAATTCAAAAACAAATGGTCCACTAGGTAGTGCGCATACACCAGATGCATCCACCCAGTCAATAGAATATGCTTCGAGGGGCTTGCATGCTCAGTTGTGCGCAACTTTATGAGAGCGTGAAAAGTATTTTTTATATAATTCCAAGCGAGTTTACTTTTTATAAAAGTCCACAGGGCCAAATGTACCTATAGCGGATGAAACAGTGTATATGTAAAGTGGTTTTGGCTGAATTGATTGCAGAAGTGTAATACTTAGGGTTAAGGCTTTAAAAAGAACCTAAAACGCAATGTCTAAGAATATCAATACAGTGCTGCTTTGTAAGCACTGTAATCAATAGCATTAGTCTAAACCCAAAAAATGCACTCTGCCCAATTTTAGCAGGGTAATTCATTGTCCCAACTGAACATTAGTTCCCATGACAACCTAGTCATCTATTAGTTCTCTGGCATTGTGACAGTGGTACAGTAGCCAACATACTTTCACATGACAAACGTTGTAAAGCAAATAGAGTTCTTTCAGTGTGCGAGATGTCATTTTAGAGCTGAAAAGCTCATAGCAACTGCCTTTGTGTCTTGTTCTCTTTGAATGAACGTACTCTGCTATGACAGATATATTAGTCAGGTTTGGTCCTCTTCCCTGATGCCGGATGACAGTTCATAACACTTTCTTCCTTATAAATATCAGACAGCGAAATCAACTTGGGAATCCAACATGGCCTGAAATACTCCTTCCATCTAGACTGACTTTGTTCTACTATAAAAATTCAACATGACACTTTGTCTTACTGTACTGAGCACTACACTGAGTCGTCCTTTCAGAGTCACCTAAAATATAGCTATTATAGTTTTACACCTGAATGGAGCGTGGCTGTGTGGTGTGTCTGTTGATCTACCTGGACAGGAGAGTGCAGCCCTTCCATAACAGCAGCATAAGGGCAGAGACCGCCAAGTCTCAGAGCAGGGAGCGCTTAAGAGCGCGTGGGGCCCGAATTGAATCACCTTTCAGAGAGGGAAAGGGAAAGATAAAGTGAGTCAGAGAGAGACAGAGGCAGCAAAGATAACATCTGTGTGCCACAATGTGTGATTGCACTGGTTACTGCCTCTTTTGTAGCAGATTTGGAGCTCTAAGTCATTCCATTTTTTGCCTTTCAGTGTAGCAAGCATAAAATTGGTGAGGCTTGTGTAGCCAAGAGTCTGTTTCAAAGCTTGCTAAGATGAATTGAATTGAATTATTTTACTTTTGTTTTATTAACTAATTGACCTTAAAATAAAGTGGGCCTGAACTGGGTTGCAATGTTTATAGAATAATATCATATATTAATTTACTGTAATTCTTTGTAAAACTAACAAGTGTTTCTGATAGCAACATAACATTAGAAAATAACAATTAGGATGCTGTGTCCAAATTATAATACTTAAAGGAATAGGTCAACCAAAAATGAAAGTTTTTCAAAACCAGTATGACTTTATTCTGTTGAACACAAATAGAGAAGATTTAGGCTACATCCATACAATGAAAGTGAATGGTGACTACAGCAGTCAAGCAAGATTTTTAGCGAGTGATAATAAACATTTCTGATTGTTTCTCCCATATGGCTTCAGATGACTTGAAATACAGTTTTTGAGTAACATGAACCACTTTTATGATGATTTATTGTTTTTTTGTCACTTGTAGAGCTTGACAGCCCTTGGTCCCCATTCACTCAACATGGTATGGAAAAGAGCAGCATGAACATTCTTTTAAACATCTGCTTTTATGTTCTACTGAAATAAGCAGGTCATATCACAACTCCAGGTTGAGAGAAGTATGTGCTTATATTCATAGGCTTCTGATAATTAATCCTTACTGCCATTACACATAACTTGCCCTGATGTGTTTTAATAAAATATGATGCACCTGAAGCAGTTATTCTTTATACTTAGCCATCTGCTTAGGTAAATATCATGAACATAATTAAAATACTTTTTATTAGACCCTACGGCAAGAAATGTAAATGTGAACCAGACTGCAGTCGAAAACTAAGCTGAGGTGAAGTAAATGACAGAATGATTTTGGATTTTAACCAGCGGCCATAAAAGGTCACATGGATTTTCCTCAGTCATTGTGGGCTGTATCAGTTTCTACTCTTTCAGCTTTACACAATCCTAGTCCTCCGTCTCTCTTTAACGTGTCTAAGCTGTTGTGCCGCAAACACCTTGGGTTGCTCAAAGCTCCAGCTCTCATGTGAACAGAGTAAAAGAGGCACAAGAGTGGAAGAGAAGAGATACTCTCTTCTCCTTCTTAGCACAGCACTGGGGACAGTTGTGTCACGCTGAGATAAAGAATCTCATGGACGTGAGAAGACTCCCAATGCCCAGCCTGCCAAAGTTCTGCAGTTTAAAGCCTCCCTGTCATCTCCGACCAGAAAGACATAAATAGTAAGCACAGAGCTTTCTGGGTCTCGCCTCATGCCTTTGCCTGATTCTGTGGCTGAGATTCCCATGGGAATGACTGAGACAGTGGAACAATGCAGCTGAGAAATTAAAAGATAAATCCTGCCAGTGAGACAGGCTCTGCATTCTAATATCTAATATCTATTCTAATATCTCAGAATGAAGTTGTAAGGAAGCCTCTCCACCGTATGTGCTTTTGAGCTTGATTTACTATTCTGGGCAAGATACAGCTATTAAGGGAATAGTTCATCTAAAAATGAAAATCCCATCATCATTTACTCATCCTCATGTTGTATGTATGACTTTCTTTCTTTAGTGGAACACATTTTATTAAGCTGAATGTCTAGGCCGAGCTCCAAAACACTAAGTGAGGAAAGTCAGAAAACAGTAGACTTTAAGTCTTCTTAATCATTTTTAGTATTTTATTATTTATTTTTACATAGGGGGCATTTACATAACCCTGTTTTAAACTAAATATGGATAATTGTTTTGCTGTTTATTAGCTTTAATTTAATTTAAAGTGAAGTGGGAGAACGAGAGATGGACTCTATAGTGCGCTGACAGTATAGAAAATCTTTTTATTATTTACATGATGATGTCATTTTTAGGGGCATGGACATATGCCATTATAATTTTCCTGTAAACCACGAAAATGTAGATTTGTGAAATCGTTGATATAATCGCATGCATATTACATGTTGAGGCTATACAGTAGGTGCAGAAGTGTATAGTGTTTCTTTACAAAGAATATGTGTCACAAAATCATGAAATATAAATTAATTTGTATGAAATTGGTATATATAAATTTGTATATTTGGTGGTTGTTGGTTTCTAGAATAGATCATTTTTACTGTGCAAAAGCCTGATCAAAATACTGATGTGCCGCAGTAAAATTTAGTATGTCAGTGAAAATTACTACATGCCAATTTAGGATTTTTTTTTTTTATTTAATCAGGTTTTTTTTTTCAGGACAGTTCATTCACATACTGGATCATTTTAATGGTTCAGTACACTCTGTAGTGAACTACTCTATAAGATTTATATATTCAAAACAGTATTAGAATATGGGCCCCTGGTTGGCATTAAAGTTTCAAAACCCCTGGTTTAGGAGACTTTAAAAGCTGAAAACAAAAGAGATTTTATACGTGAGAGAAATACAGATTGGACAAGGAATGACCTGAGAATACTTTCTAACAATGAAGTGATGTTAGGATTAGTCGAGTGGAGTGTCAAAGAGAACAATTTGCAAAGGAAAGAAGTAGTGAAAAATATCAGAGAGAGAAGTCAGATAAGAACAAAGTAGGACAGCTACAGTATATACTTAAAAGGAAGTGTCCTGAAAATCTGAGAATTAAATAACGTTCTACACGTTTCACTGGGAAAGCAACCTGATCTTTTATATGCCATTAGGTTCTGAATCAAAGTTTTTGTGAGTCTCTTAGCACCAAAGAAAGCACAACACCTATATATGCTTTGCTTGATTTTTCTTTTTCACAGAGTAGCACACAGCATGAAGGCAGCTTATTAAGAGAGGTGCTTGTGATTGCTGTTTCCACTTCCAGTGAAATGAAATGGCAGTGTTCAAAGAGACAAATCAATAGGTTAGGGGGTAAATGCTAAGTTGAGAAGAAAAACAGCTGTTTTTGACTAAAGCTCTCCATGGATTCGAAAACTGTCACTGGAAGCTGCTATTTTTCATGGCTGCGTTCAAACTTGATGGCTCTTTAAATTTCCATGTAGAAAGTGTCAAGTACTTTGTGAATAATTGTTATAAAAAGAGACATTTTCTGTGTTTCTATAAAAAAAAAAAAAAAAGGACAAATCCTTTGTTTTGGTTAAATGGTGTGAAATGTCTTCGTCTGATATTGTTTTAGAGAGTGCCTTTGGGATTTAAAGTAATTTTAGTTAATTAACCCTGTCTTGTGATGTTTAAGCCCTGATTCTTGTCTAGCATTAGTGCACTTATTCAACTAAATGTGAACTTTTTTGGTGTGCTGCACCATCATGATGTCAAATGCTTTAGGGCTTGCTACTGTATATGGATGCTAAGTCAAAAAGGCCATTCCTAAATTTCTGTGATATCTCTATTATATTCTGATTCCTACATATCACTGAGGTCTAGTGATTATTATTTTGTCTTTTTTGTCTTATATTTTGCTAGTTGCCTGAGCTGTACAGCAAAACTAATTTTCTTTTTGTAAAAAAAAAAAAAAAAAAAAAAAAACATATATACATACAACTGATATTTAGGCCAAAGTGAGCAAAGATTTATCTTTGTTATTAGAAAATAAGAACAAAAGATATACATTACAACTACACATAATACACAAATAAAACATTGTATTTTTTTACAAAAGGAATTAGCAGTAACATAAAATAAGACACTATATACATCAGCTATTTTTTAAGCAACTGTACTAAAGTTCATCAGTCAAGAGCAGTGAGTGTTTTTTCTCTTTTTTATTATTATTATAGGAATAGTTTTGTTACATGTCTGTATTTTGAGTTTCTATTGTGACCCAGTTTTCTGTGTTTTGATCAGTTCATTGTTTCCACCTACAGTATTATGTAATTAATTATTTCATTAGTCCCTGCGTTCTTAAGTCCTGAGCTCTCTCCAAATTATTTTTATTGTTTATTTTACTTTATTATGAAGATTTTTCTGTTTGACTTTTTTCTGTCTGTTTCTGGGTGGATTTATATCAAAGACTGTTTCTGTGGATTCCCTGCTCTTTGTGTGTTTTGTCTACCAGAGACTGTAACAAGTCAATCAAAAATGTCAATTCAGTGTTTAATTTTTATAATATCATTTATCATAGTTTTTTTCAACCTAAATTAGTTTCTTCTGTTGAACATAAGTTATGTAATTTTAGGATGAACTATCCCTTTAATAACAGTTGGCAGCATGATTAGTTCTGTTCTGTTTAAGATCTCCATGCATCTGTTTCTCTCTTAACTGTTTACTTTCATTTTAGACATAACTGACTGTGTTTATATGCAAACCTTGTGTGCTTTTGACAGTATTATACATTAAATCAATCAGACAGACAACTTGTAAGTGGAGTTAAAAGCATAGTTCACCCAACAATTTTAATTATCCTCTCTTTTACTCACCTTCTAAACATCCTAGGTGTATGCAACTTTCTTCTTTCAGACCAATCCAGTCGGAGTTATAATAAATAAAATAATAATAAAATAAAGACGCATACACATAGGATGCTTTGAAGGCAAGTTATAGGCAGGATAATTTCAACAGTCTCAAGACCAATTTGTAGGTATTCGTACAAGGTGGCAAAATCGTGCTAATTCATACAAATTCGTACAACCTCACAATTTTGTACAATTTGTCTAAACCCCAGTGTAGGTTTAGGAGTGAGGTTAGGTGTAGGTCATTCATACAAATCCATACGAATTGGCAAATCAAAATACATACGATTTAGCAAAAGTTGTATGACTTTGAGTGCACGCTTTGTGCAAGTGAATTAAATGTTTAATCGGCAAGACTTGCAAATAATGCAATATAAGTGCACAAAAATCTTACTGAACTCTGGTCACTTGGAAACATAATTTAGCAACCAAAACAGCACTGTTTGCCAACTTTCTCTTTGGAATGACTAAGTATTATGTATTCATGTATAGTATTCATGTGATGGTTGTTGCCTTCTGTTTAAAACAAGCTTGTAGAGTCTGTTTTCTTTGCGCACTCTGCACAAGCACTCCGCTCCTGCTGAGAGTATATGCTGATGCAGACTTTCTATCGTCTTCTCATCTCTCAGTGCATCTCTCTCCCAGTACCTTACCGTTCTTCCCCGCTCCAGCAGATGCTGCAAGGTCACCCATCCTAAGGCACCATGGAGGCTGCCAGACAGATCTGGCCGGCACCCGTGGAGGTCTTACTTTGATTATTTAGGCAGATGACACGCGTTTGGTGGTTAAAGCGTGGAAAGGGATTCAACATGGCATCACGTCTGCAGTTTCTAGGCTGTTAAGAGGGCTTTGAACATGCAACAGTAGTAAGCAGCACCCCTAAGGGTCCCCCTCTCAGAAGCAGTCATCACAGATTCTCTTATTGCACGCTTGATAGGGTTAAAGCAGCTCTGAGTGCAGCCAAAGAGACGTGAGGAAGTGAGACAAGTGGAAGTGAGGCATTTAAAGGACAGAATGAGCAAGGCCATGGCAGAAAGAGGGAAGCAGGAGTAGTGCTTGGGGCATATCCCCGACAGAAGTAATGTACTCTCTTTTGCACTCTTCTGTGTTTCAATGTGCAAAATATTGAAAGCTCTAGGCATTCTGTGCCAAGTCGGAAACTCACTGATCTGAGAACAGCTGCGTTTTCTTCTTGTGCTACTACGCAGTTGAGCTCAAAATATCATATGTATCCGGCTTTTGGTGGCGGTTGGCATGTCCTTGCTTTCTCTCTCTCATAAGAGTCGCTCATTTGATTTTCTTCGGGCTTGGACACAAATTGATGTGTGATTGATCTTGTTCTGTACAAACAGTTACTTCCAAAATTTTGCAGCGTCTAAATGCCAGGATTTTTGCTTTTAAAGAAAGCAACGTCAACAGTTACAGTAGACATTTATAATGTTACAAAAGATTTCTATTTCCATTTAAAATGCTGCTTTTTTTGGATTTCCTATGTATCAAAGAATCCTGAAAAAAGGCATGGTTTCTACAAAAATCAGATCGGCATATTAGAATTTTGTGACACTGATAAACAGATAAATTCAGCTTTGCTATCTCATGCCAGAGGTGTTTTCTGTTCTTTTTCCAAGATTATGTGAAAATAATAGCTGTACAAAATGATTAGAATTGTATATACATTAAAGGACTTGCAAAATGTAGCATTGGTTGTTTGTTGATAGAGCAAATACTGTTCAATGGGCTTTAACTCAGAAAGCATGTAAACATCATATGGAACATGAACTGACATTTTGCACTAAAATAGCCCAAACCCATAGAGGGGGGATTGCTTCATCATTTGGGAAGTGCATGTGGCATCTTTGTCTTAAAGGATGGGTCTTGGCCTGTCTCTGGGCAGAGACAAGACAGCGTTATGTGTCTGTTGCTGAGCTCAGACTGCTCTTGCTGATATTGCTCCATGGGGAGCTCTTGCTCATTGCAGCTGCCAGGCTGGATGAACATGTTGATATGATTACTGGAGAGGCCTTCAGGCCGTCAAGCTCTCTATCTGATTCTGCTGAGCTCTGTTTCCTCCCCTATGGTCCTGTCTGTTCCTGACTGACCTACTCACAGAGTCCATTCACTGTGCCAATGATATGTACTGTACACGGTCACATGGGGGAAAAATTATAGATGAAAGGGATGTCAAGAACATGTCTGCGACATATTTCTTCCTCAATATCAAAAAGGAAAAAAAAACAAGAAATATTGTTTACTTTAAAAATATTTTCATACATTTTGACCTTATTTTTGTGTTGTTTAAGCTAGTTTCTCTGGGCAGATTTTTCTGATTTAATAAGAATAAAAAAGTAGAAGAAGGGGAAAGGATAATCATATAATAATTATTATTGGAATTATTTAATTATTATATTTTTAAAGTAGTTTTAATTGCTATATATATATTTTTTTTTTTTAAGTATAAAGGGGTCCATGGACTGCCGGGGGGAAAAAGGAAAACAAAAAAGTAAGAAATATGAAAAGGATTTCATATTCTCTTTCAGTATGTGGCTTAGCATAGTCCTGCTGATATACACAAGGCCTTCCCTGAAATAGACGTTGTCTGGAGGGAAGCATATGTTGTTCTAAAACCTTTATATACCTTTCCATTCATAATGCCTTCCAAAACATGCAAGCTGCCCATACTGATTTCACCAAGTACAAGATGTTCCTGGATCAACATCCTTCTTGATCCTGGAACAACATTCCAATCAACCAATCAGAATTGAGGAATAACTTTTAGGCTTTAGGCTTATAATCATAGTTGGGTGCTTCTACACCCTTTTTAATCAGCTATCATTTCCCACTGATTTTAGGCATACATTTTGTGTTGGGGTAGGTTTAAGGGTAAGGATTGGGATAAGTATATATTTTTGGAGTAGTGTTGATCCAGGATTGGTAAAATCACGGCGACCATACACTTACACACCCTCTTATCATCAGAAATGCTGGCTTTTGAACTAAACGCTGATAACACACTGGAAGGTCTACCTCCTCTTTAGCCCAGAGAACATGGTGACCATGATTTCCAATCCAACAAAGGTCTTCAGTCTTGTCCCTTACGCAAAGAGCTTTCTCCAGTTTCTCTAAATCTTCTGATGATGACGTAATGCACTGTAGATGATAACACGTTTTACACGCTCTTTCACAGATAGGAGAACATCTGCCCACTTCTGAAAGACTCTACCTCTCTAAGACATACCTTTTATAGCTAATCATGTTACAGACCTGAAGTTACTTAACTTAATTAGTTGCTAGATGTTCTCCCAGCTGAATCTTTTCCAAATGTCTTGTTTTTTCATCCCTTTGTTGCCCCCGTGACAATTTTTTTGAGACCTGTAGCAGACATCAAATTCCAAATGAGCTAATTTAGTGTAAAATTAGCGTAACATCTTTCAGTTTAAACATTTATGTTTATCTAATAAAATAAGCAAAACTAGAACAGGTCTCATTTTCTTAACAAGCAAATATAACATCCTATTTTGGTTTTGATGTGAAATGTGACCTGGATTTGTTTTTTTGAGATTCACCCAACTAGAGCAGAATGCATGCTCATTCATTACCTTACAAAGCCCCTCTCAGATTTTCAGACACTCGCTGTTTTAATTAAGTGAACGAGGGGGAGGAATGCAGTGGAAAGAGGGAGAGAGGTCAATCAATGAGTAGGAGAGTTGAAAGAGAGTATGAAACAGCCCTGGAGAGGACTCCAAAGAAATGGAGGAGGATGAGAGACCTGGCTCATGAGGACTGAGGACTGGGGGTTGACGGACCAAATGAAGGCCAGGAGATACAAGGACAAGCTCACTTCCTGTGTGACAGAAGTCGTATTGGTAGAAAATCTGTTAGAATTAGGTGGATTCGTTTTCTATAAGGAATACTGAGTGCTAAATCAATTTCTCTTAGAATAATTGATGGCTGAATCACTTTCTATAAGAATAACTGACTGTTGAATCAATTCATATAATGATTAGTTGACTCTCTGTGTATACTCACAGAGAAGCTGCATTTTCACAGAAAACACAAATGCACTGGGAATGTTCAAACAGCAGTCTCTGTTTATGTTTTGCAATATCAGGCCATATATCCATGTGTGTCCACGGGAAGGGGCTTCAGAAAACTAGGGTACTTCTGATCTCAGAGTCTTTTGCTGTAATAACACCAAGATGAAAAGAGAGAAAGAGCACAAAATCCTCCACTTCAAGGCAAGTTGGAGCACAGAGGCTCTTTTTTTATTTTTCATTACAGAGCGGAAATAAGAGTCACACTCATTATTGTTTTCTTTTATTGGGGGTCTCGGACTGACGGATGCCTGTTACCACAGCAACTTCTTTGCAGTTATATATATATATATATATATACACACACACACACACACACACACACAGTATATCCGGGCCCTCACTACTTGCTGTGTTATCTGTGAATGTGTGACAGAGCCACAGGCTTCTGGCGGCTTTTAAATGAACTACTTTGTTTTTCTATTTGTTAAGTATGTATGAGAAATGAAATATTAAACAGCATTTATAAACTTTCTTTCGAAAATATCTTTCAGGAAAGTTTGTTGTGTGCTCATTGAAAATTAATAAAGTGTCTCCGGCTCGATGCGGAATGCAAATCACCCCATGTTTAAACTGTTTAGTAAGCTTTGTCCATGCTTTCTCTGCTCAGCTTGTTTGGATGTCACTAGATCTGTGTCAGCATGGGAATCAGTGGCACAAATAACTAGATAGATGCTAGAAAGCTTGGTTTGAAAGTGGCAGGCCTGTCATGATGTATAAATACTTTATCTATTAAATAATAGCCCTCTCTCCCTCTCCCTCTATTTTTTTATTTTTTGGGGGGTCGATCATGATAATTAAAATTTAGAGGGAAAATGCATGAGAATAAATGTTATTTTGTGTTACTTTATTTTGTCTCAGATGTTTCTCCTAAATTTCTTTAAATATTTTAAGAAATAAACATTTTATGGAACAAAGTGAGATTTACAGTGATTACAATTAGTATTAAAATCATTAAAATAATAGTCAACTTAAACTTAAAAATGTTAAATCTCTGCAAACTTTATTGTTTGATAAAGATATTATAATCTATTTAATGAAAATAATGAATACGGAATCTGAGAATCAGAAAAGTCTTCAATTATTCCCCTTGCTGTCTAAGCGAAACAACTGAGATATATTAGAGATTTAATTTGATATTTATGCAAATTCATGTACAATTTATGTTCTGTGCGACTATGTTGCATTTTGAAGCCATTAGCAGACATAGAGTATACTGCCTATATTGCTTTGCCGTGTGGGCTCCTGTGACTGCTTCACAGGAGGGAAATATTCCTCATGTGTGTATTGATTGGGCTGATGAGCTCGCTCTCTACTACTCCAGACACTTATTTGCTCCCATGTGTTTTGCCACTTTAATTAAACTCTTGATTTAATGCTCTCACTCCATTGCTCTCTTCACTTACAGTACAGTACATTGAGAGAGGAATGTGTGTGGATGTGCTTGTGCATCTTAGAAGCAATACAGGCTATGGAGCTATGTTGTTATTGTTGGATTCTTTATACTCCTTAATATCCCTTATAATTTGACTTTATGTTTCACAATTGCGACTTTATATTACACAAAGCAACCTTATTCCTTTTAACATTTTTTTTTTTTTTTGTAATTGCAAATTTATATCTCCCAGTTCGACATTACATTTCACAACTTCACTTATCTCAAAATTACCTTTTTTTTAATTGCCATTTATTTTTTACTCTTAGGCAGAAACTGACTTCTTATAGAGCCCTAGGATAGAAACTCAATTAGATCAAACCAAACAGAAAAGTACTTAAACCATAGATTTAAATTACAGCATTTTATCAGAATTTTATTCTTTGTGTCCTAAATGAAGAATTAAAAAGTAGGAGAATAAATGGAAATCATATAAAAACATAATGTCATTTTAAAAAGTTTAACATCTTCCTTATTCATATGTATATGTTCAAGCACACTTTTAAACTACTGAAGCAAAATGCATTAAACATATAGGGCCGGTTTCCCGGACAGGAATTAGATTAAGACAGGACTAGTCCTTTGCTAATTTTGGACATTTAAGAATTTTTAGAAACATGTCTTACAAAAAAGACCAAACAATGGCAATGATGTATTTTAAGATATCTCAGTGCAAGCCTTTTCCAGTTTAGACAGCTCTTAACATTTATTTTAATCTAGGACTAGTCTTAAACCCTGATCGGGAAACCGTCTCATAATGTGCAAAGCATGCTTTGTGTGATGCCCTACACTCTCTCTCCAAAATAAATAGTTCAATCTTCCGCTCAGCTGCACCTTCTGAAACTGAACAGATGAGAGAAGTTCACAAGGTCAAAGAGTCTTGTTGTCAGAAATGAAAATCTGTGCACTAGAATAGAAATGAAAGAAAGGAGGCCGGAAGCAGTGTAGAGGCACAATGCATAACCAAATCCTGTTCTGAGGAGTTTAACAGAGCAGTCATATTGAAAGAACAGACAAATGAATGATATTTTGTCACATGCATTTATTTTTATTATTATTATTTGGGATTAGAAAATTAAACATGATTTAAACTGGGGTCACTCAATAATGTGTCACAGGGCAATTTATCTGCACATGTCCATCAGGTCCCATCCCTGCTTTACATAATGTTTCAGAAGTGGTATCGATCCACTGCACAATTCACACTGAATAGAGCCAGAATTCCTATCCAAAGCTAAAAGCTTTGATAAATGCAGGTAAAATTATGATTGCAGAAACAGCAGAATACACAATACAAGATATACTGCCACATGCCCTCTATATATTTCTTCAACATCCATTAGTCCTCCATGTATTTCTCTCCGTGTAGCGATTTATTGTGTAAGATTGCTATCTCTTTGAGATAAAAATCAATCACTTGAGAAGACGTGTGAGCAAATAGTCACAATATTTGCTTCCATATATATCAAACATGAGCAGCATTGACGTGAAGTAACTAGCAATAGGAGATTGTGAAGGTCGGCTGCAAGAAATGTTGTGGCCGTTGGAATTTCACAGAACAGATCAACGCTAATCTCTTGATCAAATTTATGTGCCGTTCCTTAATATTCCAGCTATAGAGGAAATCTAGTCACGATAACATCCAGATTGTGACCGTGAGCTGAGTCCTAATAAGAACACAGTGCAGTCGGAAGATTTTCTTGATCTTATATGCCGGCATTTCAATGTTATGCATTTCTTTTACACTTTGTGCCCACCGTGCATACTAAAACTTGCAAGGAATCAGCTGAAAATCAGATTTTTTAGATTATTGTCATTCCCATCAATACACCTCACACTTAGATATCAGAGTCAGAGCACACCCTCTGCCTGTCGCACATCCAACAATATCTCGCTTTCCAGAAATCTGAGGGTTCCCTGCTGCGTTAGACTCATCATCACTTATTATCACTCTCTCAATAGAAACCGTTGCTATGGAAGCTGGTGACTCAGAACTCATAGGAATATTATGGAATGATATTCTAACAGCTGACACTGTCATGCCTAAGTATGGATAATACTGCATAGCGAGATCTCGCTTATAGAACCCAAACAAAAAAGAGGAATTTTCAGTTAAAAATATTCAAAGGTGTTCAATCTCTGCGAGAACTTGAGGAATGGAGTAAGGGAAAAAATAGCCTGAGATCATAATACATGCTACATTGCACCAGCTCTATGTGCTGTAAGTGACTGATTGCTTACTTATATATATACACACACACACACACACACACACACACAGTATTTCTTTTTCATATTTAAACATTACAAAATTCAGTGTCCTTCAAAACAGTTAAAGCCTAGTCAACATTAAAGGCTTTAGAAGAATGTGAAATGAAACCCAGGACTCGTGGGATGGTTAGTTACATCTGATTGTGCTAAATTACCACAGTGACCCCTAGTGTTTTGTTTTAAAGCTTCATCAGCTGGAACAAGGTCAAAAACATTCTCTGAAGAGAACTAATTTTTCTTTCTTTAATCCTCAGGCGCTCAAAGCCGGCAGAGCATAAAGAGAGCTGTGGCCACCCATTCCGTCTTCCCTACTGACAGTACGACAAGAGACCAGCACAGGACCCAGCCATGCTGTTTATATGGGTCAGCTGACACAGACAAGCAGGCCCATGTCGGTAAGGTCAGGAATTCGACAGAATCTGGCTCAGCAGTGGATACAAATACAGATATATCAAAGTCCCATCGAATCAAAGAGATATTGACATACGAAACTAGCGTGGAGGCCATGTGAAGCTTGAAATGCGGTAAAGAGCGGCTGCGTGGAGCTTTGCTGAACGGGCTCCTCAGTCACCAGCATCAATGGACAACAGTTTCACACCATGAACCAAGCCTGCAATTTTTGAAGGATACGATTCGTTCGTTTTTTTTACTTTGATAAACAGACAGCACCATGGTTCTGCCACCACCTGACAAGCGGCATGTGTGTTTAACCACCATTGTAATCATGACCAGCATGGCCTTCATGGATGCCTACCTTGTGGAGCAGAACCAGGGCCCACGCAAAATCGGTGTCTGCATTATCGTCCTGGTTGGAGATATTTGCTTTCTTATAGTCTTGCGGTATGTGGCGGTTTGGGTGGGAGCTGAGGTAAGGACTGCGAAGCGTGGCTACGCCATGATCCTCTGGTTCCTCTACATCTTTGTTCTGGAGATCAAGCTATACTTTGTCTTCCAGAACTACAAGGCTGACCGTAAAAGCCTGGAGACGGTAGCTCGCAAGGCATTGACTTTGTTGCTATCGGTTTGCGTACCTGGACTCTACCTAGTCCTGGTTGCGCTCGACAGCATGGAGTATGTAAGAACCTTCCGGAAGAAGGAGGACATGCGGGGTCGACTTTTTTGGGTGGCACTTGACCTTCTGGATGTCCTGGATATCCAGGCTAATCTTTGGGAGCCACAAAGGACAGGTCTGCCCATCTGGGCCGAGGGTCTGATGTTCTTCTACTGCTATATCCTGTTGCTTATCCTGCCTTGCGTTTCTCTGAGCGAGATCAGCGTGCAAGGCGAGCACGTGTCACCTCAGAAGATGATGCTCTACCCTGTCCTCAGCTTGGTGACCATCAATATTGTCACCATCCTCATCAGAGGTGTCAACATGGTGCTGTTTCAAGACAGCAGAGTCTCGACCATCTTCATAGGGAAGAACGTTGTTGCTATTGCCACTAAGGCCTGTACCTTCCTGGAGTACCGGAGACAAGTTAAGGAGTTTCCCCCACAAGATCCTGCCGGGATTGCCATGGAGATACAGCAGAACTCTGTTCCACACAATCAAACTCTACCAAACGCCACGACCACCCTCCCAGAAGAGCCCTCACCGGCCCGTGAGGTCATTGACACGTGACCAGAGCTGACAAAAACTAGTGTTAAGGGGGAAGAAGACAACCTTAGTGAGTTCAGACTGGGACATGACATGATCTTTCTGGTCTCTTTACTACTGAGCAACGAGCCCTAAGATTACGATTTTGAAGAATTTTTGAAGTCCTACTCATCTAAGCTGAGTGTTCAAAGGCCATTGATGCTCAGATGCACAAATGGTGGCTCACAAAATCCTGATTTTAAACCAGATTTTGTAATTTCAAGCAGCTGTTTTGTGATGTTAGATATGGGATGTTTTTTACAGAGATTTGTGTTATGGTGGCTCTCATTGCTCTCCACATGGTATCCGCAGATTTCTGTAGAATCTGAATGCTCCTCGTTTTCAAAGTTCAAAGTTGCCTTGCCCCTCGTGTGTTAATTTATGAAATATTTTGGCTAGTTTGAATATGCTTTCAGCTATAAATGAGAGTCCACTACTCTCAGATCACCATGTTTAAATGCATTTCAAATAAGTGCGTAAAATGTGAGGAAATCCAAGCTAGGCTTGCTGATGAGCAAAGAATGAGAAACGAAGCATACTAAGTTCAGTCCACTTCTCCTACCCTAATCTGTAAACAGAGCCGAGGCAAGAAGTGAACTTCAAAATTCAGTTTTAAAGAATTATGTAATCTGAAGATGAAAATGATTTTTTCTTGCGTGTTAAGAAGTGAGCATGTTTTAAAGTGAAACAACTCCCACTGGATTCTTTTCGTGGGGATACAAACGGGAGCCAGAAACTTTTAATTTGCCAAAATGAATTTTCAGTCTTTATTAGTTTTGTACGTCTGTATAGAGAGAATAGAAGACAAAACGAAAGTGATTTCATTAAAAAATTATGCTATTGGATGGTAATACATGAATTAATATACAATCCAGTTGTTTTTAAGATGATGTATTATTATTATTATTATTCCAATTATTAGTATCTTGTTTCTTTTCTTTGCTGTGACATTTTAAATGTTGCAAAATAATAAAACCTCCATAATCTCAAAACTGTTGGACATTGACAGCTGAAATATGCCTTTTTTAAGCAGCAAACGTAGATCCAGCTAACATTGAACGTCAAGGAAATCAAAGTCATTTTAACTGGTAAACACAATACACACAGCACTCACTCCCACACCCAGATAACACTTGTGCCAGAACCGCTGAGAAACGGCAGGACTGGCTGAGTCTACATGAGCTTCGAGACGCAGTTCCACTTGGTGAGACTGGGGTGCAGAAAGCAATTTGGCTACCGCTGATTGGCTTTGGCTGCCATGTAGGCCAGCTGTAGGGAGTGATAAATTACAGTTCCTGTGATCCTCAGCCCTCTCATCCATCTCACCGTTATAGAGTTTCTATAGGCTTCCCCACCACAAGGCCTGAGCAGCAGGAAGATTTCCTGTACCACTATTCTCAGTCCTAACAGAGATGACGGTACGTTCCATAAGAGCCATAAATTGTTCCTCGGCGCTCCTGTTCTGACACACAGACACTTTTGACACCTGGAGATAAATGTTGAACTGTGTGAGTCAATCACTTTCTGCTGAAATGTATTATCTCCAACAAACAGCTTATACATTACTTCTCGGAGGCTGAATACATAACCATCTACGCAGGATTCATGAGAATAGTTTTTAACAACTCCTCCTGGCGCTACTTGCCAGACTTGACCTTTGTAAAACCATTTTTGAAAGGTAAAGGAAATAAACACTGAAAAATTCCAACAAATGACCTGAAGCAGCGATTCAGCTTTCACAGTCTCTGCCGTCAGAGATTTTCCTCATACTTCAAGCCTCTCCAATCAGTTGATTAATCGCCTGCTAGCTCGGGGCTAATGAGGTCATGAGGGTGTATTTAACCATGGCCCTATTTAATTTTCTGCTGTCAGAACATTAAAATTTCCATTTTAAGCACATCATAATTCGGCTTGGCGATAAATTACTAATATCATCATGGGAGGTCCTATCTCCTCTGACACACAGCTCAATTTACCAACTTGGTTCACTTCATGGTACCTTTACAGCATCTCAAAAAATCTATTCACCCAGAAAATGTAATCCACTGCTATCAAACATGTAGGCAACCTGTTGTGTTTTTTCGAACCTGTGTTAAATTATACTAAAGCTTGTAGATATCTTTAAAATTCGTATAGGAAGTATATGGCGTATTTCATCATTGGTATCTGCTATGGGCTCCAGAAGAGGAATAAAATGATCGACAAAAGTAGCAAAACATGTGCTACAATAATTTCATATCTTGTCGTCATTGGAAAGCTTTACGTTTATGGTTTAATCAGACATCATTCATGCACATTAGCAAACAGCGCAAACAATAATTAATGACAGTTTGAGGCTTACATCATTCTATTGAGTAACTGATTGTAAAGTTTGCTTTATAAATTAATAATGCTATTCTATAACACGTGAATGAAAACTAATCATGTATTATATAGAAGAACTGAACGCAAAAAGACATTCACTTTTGCGTATATATGTAGAAGCATTTAATCTGTTGACAAAAAAACTAATGTTAAAAAAACTATTATGGCAGCTCATACTCTGTGCATCCAATTAAGCCATTTGAAAATTACTCAAACAGTCATACAAATAGTTTTCAGTTGTTTATTCAAATCATGATCAGACCAACAAACACATCATGCATTTTCCTTATTCAAAGATCATCTAAAAGAAAGAGAAAACATCTTTATCTACATACATTTTTTAAATATTTGTGTCAAGTGTTTTTTTAAAGGGACAGATCATCCTCCAAAAAATAAAGTTCTCATAATACACCATCACGCCATTTCAAAACCATATGATTTACTTTCTTGTTGGAAAAAAGCAAGTGTGGGACATTGTGCTAAATATCACTTTTTGTGTCCAAGGCAAAAAAGAAAATCATATGGGATTAAAATGCATGAGTTTAGAACTTGGTTACATTGTTTTTCTCCCACATGAAATGTAATATTTTTTAATGTATTTTATATATATATATACACACAATTACATAAACACTCTAATTACTTAGAATTAACTACTAAGAGTTTCTGCATATAGGAATTGAGCCATTTCTGTCTTTCCATTGCTGTCAGAAGCTTACTCTTCTCTCTAAACGCAGCGTCATCTGCCACCACTATGTTTCTCTTCTGCTGGTGACCCACCCGTGAAGGCCAGTTTCCTGGCCAGCCCTTCACCAGCTCCTCCTCCATCTGTGACTGGCTGAGGGGAAGCCAGTCATCCTCCACCAACTGTTCTGTCCCAGCCTTAACTGCACCAAAATCTGGGGCGGTCAGCATCTGAATGCTCCAGTCACGGAGTGAGATGGAGGGGTACAGAACCTCCCACTGTTCACCTTTGGAGTCCTCTTGACTTATAGCAGGCAAGTTACTATTTAGGAGAAAGAGAAGTATCATAAATTTGCCTAGTGAGCAATAGAAAGCTACTGTAAAAAGTATGAAATTATACACTATAATGATAGATTTATAACTTTCTGTTACAAAGCAGTTGAATAAAAATATATTTTTACACCCATAACTGGAGTTCTATTGACTATCTGCCAACAAGAAATTGGAAATATATTTGTTTTTTAAGTTTTCCATAGCAGAACCTCTGGTACTTAAACATTCTGTCTATAGCCAAAATTCAGTTTTATGTTTTGAATACTGCAAATTTACCAACTAGTTGCTAAGTAACCACACACCTCTTCCATCCCATAATTACACAGAATACAATTAACTACAGACTCGTCATGCATGCAAAGTTTGGTCTTTCACCAAAGACGTTCAACATGAGAAATAACAACAAAATCAGTAATAATATAATGAGCAGTTATACCTTTGCAGAGGTCGAATTTGAGGTTGGGGATAAGCAGATGTCATCAGTGTCACACTCATCAGGACTGAGAACAATAGGGCAGGATGAAGATGCAAGGGTAAAGCCACCATCTACAAACGAATATGTTAACCAGGATGTAATATTAGGCAAATATTTCTGTACCATTGCAAGAATCAGAGAAGATACATGCCCAACATTCAGAATGTATATTTGTAATGTACTCAGATATGAGAAATATGAGGACTATTGCTAGAAGATAGTTCTCACTACAGGCCACTTTGAAATTAAACTCGTATATCAGCCAATCAGATGTATATTTCAACAGCCATTATAAATTATTCATTCGTTATACATTATAAAGCAGTGTTTTAGAACACACTAAAAAGTTACATATTAATAACTGCGTCTTTTTTATATTTTTAAAATACAAATCAGTTAAACTTATTTGGCTTTATCTGTTGTCTATTTAAAATAAATAAATATTTGAATGAAGACATAAATATACATAATATTTAAATAATCTTGAATTTAAAATGCCTAAAAGCCTCCTAGAAAAAAACTTACATTTTTTAAAGAATCAATATAAATGCAAATATATTTAAATGATTTTAGTACATTACATTTTAGATTTATTTAACAGTAATATATTATTATTAAATTAGCATGCATTTTTTTAAATAATCAGTATTTTAATATGTGTTTGTTTAATTCCAATATTATAATTTACAATTAGAGTGAAATTAATATTTAAATGTATGGTACCTTTGTGGAGTAGCTATTCCTCTTGGCTGTGGGTTCCTGTGAACGTCTTTGTCTGGAGTCAAAAATCCAATCAGTCTTGTGTGACTCCAAGCTGGTTTGCTAATTTTCCACGCAATTTCTCCAAAAAAGGTTTGTGATTGTCCAATATTTCTGTCTGTCACTCTAGGTAGGTGTTTAATTGTTGAGAAGTTGCCTGTGGTACCTCTTGCTTTGTCAACTTCTCAGATTGTAGCTCTACCCCAAACTCTGTTGTCAGGTGTCAGTGAAAATATATACACGCTTTGCTTGTGTGGGATTATATATACCTCTCTTTTTGTCAGAAGTTGTAGAGGGAAAAGGAAAAGATAAAAAGGTATGTGTCATTCTTGAAACTGAAACAGAGAAGGCCACACCCCTGACTGTCCTGTTTGGATGGAGTCTTAAAATAGGGGAAAGAATCAGAGAAGAAAAGACAACTGTTTGGACGTCAGAGCACCTAATGATGTCTCATAACAAAGGAAAAAAGTAAATCTGGAAAGTGCCACATGATCAAAAATACATGTTCTAGCACTTCCATACTATGGCGTATAATGTCCTTGACTCAAGCGCGTGACCTGTCTGTTACTGGGCGTAACCTATAGGATCATGAGTTAAGATAAGGGTCTGTAATGAGGATCCTCAACTGAATTCGAAGTGACGTGTTTTATGTCCTCAAGCAGCCTACGCACACGTTTGGATTCTAGGCCAAGCAAGACGTCACTCTCATTAAATTTGAAAGGGCCTGTCAAACACGCTGAAACCCCCACAAGACAATTTGTCGCATTTTACGCAACCACAGGTAGGCTTTTGTTTCAGAAACACTCCACACAATCTGACACCTGCTAAAACGCTCTTGTGCCATTACATTGTTTTAGGTACAAGGAACACCTTGTTTTCTAACTGTGTGTTTAGCTATACTATTTCATGGTTATTTAATACAAACATTAATTACACACTCATTCAATCTATAGGCGACATCCGGCAAACGAAAACATTCATTTTCATTCAGCACAGGAATGCTTGTTACCGAAGCGGACTTTATAGCGAGGTCTCATTTAAAATAATGGGCAGCGGTTGTGAGTGCAAGGTTCAGACGAGCAGGTCCTGACAGTCATTATACAGGACATGAGCGGAGCGACAAGTATGAAAGCGTCGGAGGAAAGAATCAGGGCGTGAGGCAGACGAGGTCCAGGGACTCAGTGGCGAGAGGCTAAGGAGATGATCTGAAGCGCTTGGTAAACTTTTGCCTCAGCTTTGGTGGTAATCCATAGATCTGCAAGTTTTACCACCGTTAGGCGCGCAATGTGAGTCATACGTGTTTTTTACACAAGCTAGCACTCTCTCTTCTCTCTTTTCCCACAGCTCTTGGTCTTTCATATCCTCATCTAAACCTCTGTTTTTGTGTGTGCTCACAAACTACATAAAGATCATCAGGAGAGCATTTTTTGGTGGAGAGGTGATTCTTAAAGTAAACTGCTTTGAGATTTAAAGTCTGTGAGGCAAGAAATGCCTGAAAAAAAAAGAGCACTAAAGTCTAAACTAACTAAAACTATGAAAACTGATAGGCTATACATGTTCTGAATATATAAATAATGAATACTGAGAGGGGAATGTGGCAGTGGAACATTTAAAAATGATTCAGCTTTTCTTATCAAGGTTGTGATATCATTAGCATCCAAGAGCAACACAGAAAGCTGCTTTTTACTGTTAAATTATGTATGAGATGAGGCTAATGGTGGCCATGTTAACCAACGAAACCCTGACCCTTTAAGACAAAATGAATTTGTAGTCTGTAGTTCTTTCTAAAGGTCTAAACTGTCTGTTATATATAGTGGTGTGATGTTACGCAAATAAATCCCTTTCATGAAGCGCCTATTAAAAGGCAATCAGCCGGGATATGTTATGGTCACTTCAGGGACACAATTTGCCCTTTATGATCATGTGATCCTGTGTGGTGCATTTGTAGGATTCATTCATGTAATTGGTGTAATTTATTTGAGATGATGTGTGAGATTTAAACTCATTTAAACCACACAGAAAATAATTATATAATACATTTGAATTTATTTGCGCAGTGCGATATGAATTTTGGTTTTATGTCAGGGTAATATTCAGATTAGATTTTAAGTAGTGTGCTAAACGGCCATATGAGACAATAATGCCTTATAATAGTTTTCATAGTTATAAAGTACTATAGTTATGCTCACTTTCGAATGGAATTCCCCCTGAGAATTCACATGATGTCACTTCCTCTTATGTCATTTAAAAGATACTTCTCTGTTGGCAATTAATCTAGTATGACTGGGGGGAAAAGATCATTGAAAAGTAAGCATCATTTAAGTATAAAGTCTACATGCTATATAGAAAATGCAGACTTTTAAACATTTTAAAAATCACTATTAACACACTACTGTAATATTTTAACAGAGCTGTTTTTCTAATTTAAATGAATGGGTTTAAGTATTAGACACAAACCGCTCTATAATTTTCATGAAATGACACTGAATTCATGGATTTTAGGGATGCATTAATAAAATCACATCTGAAAGGGAATAACAGCATGACATCACACATTTGCATCATACACCTCTGCAATCACCTCCTATATTACAGTCTCATTTTTACCCTGCTGCATTCCTCTATCATTGATATGCAATAAACAGAGCTGAGCCTATCTGCCTCCAGAGAGGCTCCAATACCCAGAATTCCAGTGTGTGTAACAGCACAAATATCCTTCCCACACATGTCAGTCTGAAGCTACAGCTTTGGTTCTCTCTTAAATCTGACAGGTAAAACACCCCCTCCTATTTTTTGTTCATGCACAAACAAGATGGATGCTATTGTTAAATCTCTTGTACTAACTAATATGAGGGTTTCTTTAAATAACTGACTGTGGGCAGTGTTGTTCTGAATCACACTTATATTTACAGGGGAGAAGCTTGAAGAGTTAAATTCTCTCTTATACAACAGTTTCAGCTACATAATATGGTATGATGAGTCTGGCTGTTACCACACATAAATGTAATTTTTAATTATCATTTTTCGCCTGAGCCTGTTATAAATAATCTGATTACTGTTTTATTAATTATTTTATCTTATTGGTCTTGCTTTGATTTGTTTAGTAATGAATACCCGATAATTGCATACTAACTCTTTCTCTCTCTCTCTCTCTCTCTCTCTCTCTCTCTCTATATATATATATATATATAAAATATTCACATTTTATGTTGCTGCCTTGTTAAACTGCTTTTTCTGCTTTTTTAAAAAGTACTTTTTCCCACATTAATCTACACACCATACATCGTAACTGTACAGCAAAACACAGGTTTTTAACATCTTTGCAATTTTATTAAAAGTAAAAAAACAAAAATACTCCATGTATTCATATATGGGACAGTTCAAATGTAGCTCAGGAACATTCATATTGCTTGTAGATGTTACTACACTTAGTGTGAAGTGAACCTGTGGCAAATTCAATTGAATGGGTATGATATGTGCTCTGTAAAGGCACACAAGTCTTAATAAACGGTTTAACAGAAAATGCATATCAGAGCAAAAACCATGCATTGAGGTCAAGAGGAACTGCCAGAAAAGATGAGAAACAGGTTTGCGCAAGGCCACATATCTGTGGAAGAGTTCAGAAAAAACAATTCTGCTTGACTGAAGGGTCTGAAGGGTCACTGAAGGGTCACTGTGTAGTCTCCCTTAACCTTATTGGAAGAAAGTTTGAAAAAACCAGAACTCTTCCTAGATCTAGCATTCTGGCCAAACTGAGCAACTGATGGGCTTTGGTTATTGCGGTGACCAAGAACTTAATGGTCACTTTAGTTGAGCTCCATGATTATATATGGAGATACATGGAATCTACAGAAGGACAAACATCACTGCAACACTACATCAGTTTGGGATTTATGGCAGTGTGGCAAGACTCTGTTAAGGTACATGAAAACACACTTGGAATTTGCAAAAAAAAGGACCTAAAGGACTCTAAAACAAGATTATCTGGTCTGATAAACCTCAATTTTAAACATCATATTTGAAGGAAACCAGCTCTGCTCATCGCCTGCAGAGTACCATCCCAAAAGTAAAGTGTGCTGGTAGCAGCATCATGCTGTGGGACTGTTTTTCAGCAGCAGGGAATGAGGGCCTCATAAGAGAAGCAACACTCAGTGCAGCAAAATATAGAGATAGCCTTAAAGAAACCCCAGTCCAGAGCATTCAGAAACTCAGACTGAGCAGAAGGTTGACCTTCCAACAGGACAATTATCCTAAACACAATAAGAGTGGCTTATAGACAACTATGTGAATGTCCTTGAGTGACCCAGCCACAGCTTGGGATTGAATCAAATAAAATATTTCTGGAAAAACCTGAAGATGTGCATCTGCTCCCATCCAACCTGACAGAGCTTAAGAGGTGATGAGGAGAGGAGAAGTGTGGCAGATAAATGACAAATTGCTGATGAGCAAAGCTTGTTGCATCAAACAAAAAAAAACAAAAAAAAAATTGATATTGTAAAGATGCTTCAACTAAATATTTAGTTATGCAATGTACTTATTTTAGTATTTTATTTGTAATAAATTTGCAATGATGTTAAAAACCTGTTAATGTCTATGGAGTGTAGATTGATGTGGGAAAACAAGTAATTTAAGGGATGTTTTAACATAGTTTCGGGAAGAGCACGCTGAATGTCAGCACACCCGGTAACCATTGATGCTCATTAGTATTATCGCCCACTAGCCTATTAATTATTCCTAATTTAATTTATCCGCCTCGGCATAAATACCATTGTCTCACTCCTCTCGGTATCTAGTTACGCACGATCCGCTCTGCCAACAAGATGCCTTCCAGCTACTCTTCCGAGTCCGAGTACTCTACTTCTCAGCCCATTGCGGCCACCAAAACCTCTGCTCCGCTCGAGCCCCCCCGGGAGCCAGCAGCTCCAACTCAAGGCCTTTTTCCTTCGCACCTTCAAGGGGGGCGAACGGAACCGAGCCGCGCTCCGAGCTCTGCCCTTGCTAGGGTTACTATCAGCAGGGCTCAGGGTCCGCCGAGCTCCCGGCTCGCTCCCCTGACAGCACGCCAAATTTGCTTATTTAAGTTAATGAAGAAGTGCGAATTCGTGAAAGCCGTTTAACATAAGGCAGCAACATAAAATGTGAAAAAAGGGGGTATGAATACTTTCGCAAGGCACTGTATATGCAAATGATTACACACCATATATAATGTAAAATGTATTTATTACCAGAATATATTTTTTCAATATAACGCCAATCTTTAGTTTGACAAGTGTTGTGCTCGCTGGAACAGTCACACATTGATATACATATGCATTCATACTGCTTAAAATAATTTGCCATAAAAAAAACAGAGCTTATGCCTAAACTATTGTGTACATTTTTGTATAAAGCAGCAACAGTGAACAAAATATGAATAAAATATAACACAGAGAGCGTATCTGTATGGCAGTATATGATAGAAGAGCAATGCAGGTGCATAACCAGTTCAAGGTTTGTAAAGATGCATTGCTTAAAGAAACTTATAAATGACGAAATAAGCACCGAAACAAGGTATGAGTCACAATCTGCTGAGCCCTGAGATGTGAAAAGATTTCCCTAGTTGGAAAGATGAAGTTTCATTTGTAAATCATGAAACTTTCAAGGACTGTATAACACTTTGGAACAATAGATCCGCTGAAATAAAGGTTAGCTAAGGTGAAGGATGTATCTATTGTGCTTGCAGGTTTACTTGAGTCTCAAAAAATGATTTCTTGCTTTCGTTCTTTTTTAATAATGCAGAAAAAAATCTTAGATCTTTTCAAAACAGATTTCTGATTGCAGTCCTGGTCCTTTCCAGCGCACGTTTTAAAGCAAATGCCATCCAGCTTGTAAGCCAGTTTTTGTATTCGTATAATATCCCTGGGCAAATAGCACATTCTGCTATGTGGTTAGGCATCATAATGTCAGCTTACATTCTTGTGCATTACATTCTTCCGTAAATTAAACTTGTCCATTCAAGCAGCTCAAACTCTCAGCTAAAGACCCACCTATCACTGACACACACACACACACATACAAACAAATTAGTTCATATCAAACTCTCTTCAGGAGCTGGTGTAGAAGGCGTCTGATCCAAGGACTCTTGTTCTGGCCAGCGACCATGGCGGTAGACAAAATAATATTCCTTGCGCGGCTCACTGTGGTGCAAAGTGGATTTGATGGTGAGAGGAAACTCCTCGGGAGCCAAATGCTTGTAATGGCCATCCACCAAAACGCTTAGGCAATAAGACTCAGGATCCAGCACCTCAAACTTCTCGGCACACTGATTGCACAGGTCCTGAGCGGTAGTGTTGGGACGCAATCCCAAGGTCTTGGTGTTGGATCCAGCCTCCAGGAAGGACACGTTAATGAAGTCCTGACAGGAAGGTGAAACAACGTGAAGAAAAATACATTCACAGTTGACTGGCCAATGGTTTTCCAAGACATGATTGTGGTCATAATACCTGTACAGAGGAGCGCGATGCTCTAGCTTTGTTTAGGGTGCGGCGGCGCTCCCATCGATGGATGGAGTCTTGGATCTCCAAACTCAGCTGTCTGGTTACTGCTTGTTTATCAAAGTTTTTGATGTGCTCCAGAGCACCATAAGTGGTGGTGAGATAGTAGGAACCTAGAATATAGATACGTAATGATTATAACAATAACCTTGTCATTTTACCTGATGCTCAGTGTTGCTTTGTGACTAAAATATGTATTTATTGGTGTCTTCAGACAGTTTTTTATTTTTATATAACATTTTTAAGTAGAAAGACTGAAATTCTTGTAAAATGTTGTCCAGCAATCTTTGTTTTATTTACAACTTTTGAAAAATATTTTTAATATTAAGTACTATGTTAAAATATCCTTAAGAAATAAATGGTTCAGTTATTTTCTTAAAATTTAAAAATGTTATTATTTACATAATCACAGTGACTATGAGCTCTTGTACATTCACTATATGACACATGTGTCTGTTTGTGTGTGTGTGTGTCCTCACCCTCTCCTAGCTGCAGTGCCGGATCCATTAGCTCCATCATGTACTCCACATCCAGCAACAGCGCGCTCATGTTACAGCGAGCCAAAACGTACATCAGCACGGGCAGGAAATCATCAGCCCCGTGAGCCTTTCCTGTTACATAACAATCAGGAAATAATCAAAATAAAATACCAAAACATTAAATAATTCATATCGCATCAATAATACAAGAAGCTCAGAACAAGTTATTTCTAAAGTACATGGCAATCCATTGCTATGAGAATTAAAATCTGCATTGTGGATAATGCTGCTATAGGACACAGATCGATGTTGACCGCTAACACGACACGTTTTCTCCTTCCCGAACGAACTCATTGCAACACATCATAGATTTTTCTTTAGTCATTTGCACTCCCCATATTTCATTTGTATGTTGAACAAGAAATACTGTATATGCTGGACAGAAATGCACTCTGGACTGCGTCTGGACTCCCGCCAATACAATACAATTCAGAATATGCTGAGAGAGCTATGCTGTATACTATAAGCGTCACAAGACTGACATTATGCTGTATGTGCAGTAGGGTCAAATCATTTTAAAGCTTCAGTCTATTAATGATTAAATTTGGATATTTTACAATATGAATCATTTTAGATGAATACAAAAACATTGAATGTAAAAGCTGGCTTGTGTCTGTATACCCATGTCCATTACTTATCAAATATAAACAACCATAAACTAGCATCTGGCTCATTTAAATTTTGAGAAACAACACTTGCAACCGTGAATATGAAAGATGAAGCCTCTAGCAAATTCAGCCTGTACCTGTCGCTGTTAGTCTGTGTTTTTTGCGCTAGCTTTATCACCGGTGCAGTGAAGTAGACTGTAAATAAAATAGCTGTCAATTTGTTGGCCAAACTGGAAAGCTAATTCACCCTTAGATCCCTCAGGAATTTTTTTAATGGGTTTTTAGGGAAGCAGTTGTTGATTTTTGTAGTAAAATAAGGTCTACGGCTTACGTTAGCTGAAGAGATTTTCATGTTTTTAAGCACACGGGTTCTAGTCCTTGTGTTCGTTGTAGTCTACTGTTAGCAGCTTGTCATCAACTTGTGTTTTTAAATTGCACAACTGTTTCAGAATTTGCATATGTGCAACGCTGTAAAACGAAACAGGAAAGTCTGTAATATTTAACACAGAGAGGCTGAAAAAGCTGAATTGCTCTATCATTTGCAATACCTGTAATTAAATATTTTCCTTGATAATAAAAAGGCTAGCACACAACCACAAATGTAACTTCTCTGCAGTATATTGAGCTTTCAAATAATGATTCATTGGGGTTTCATCTGTTTCGATGTTCATTTCCAAACCGTGCTATGCATTGAAATGAAGTAGCAGTGCAATTTTAAAACAAAATTGCATTGCAACGCGTTGCATTTTAATCTTGGTAATTTAGTGGCGATGTAGTGTTCTCTGTGCAAGTTAATTGTCCCATTAGATGTAGTTTTCATTACTTCAGTATTACATTCCCATAGGAAACCAAGTTGTTTTATTATGGGTCCAAAAATAGCACCTGCAGTGTAATAAAGTAGGGTCAATTTAAGATAATAAGATCAACAAAAGGAGAGCAATGAAGACTATACAGAACCACAAATTGTCCTTTGCTTACTAGGGTTACGCAGCTGACAAATCTGTAAACCCGTTGGAAATATCTGTAGTTCATTTTAACCTGAGTTTAATTGGTAGATTAAAAAGATTTAATGAAACAATGCAAAATGTCAGCGTTGATCACACTGAAAATCTTTCTCTATAAAATGTGTTTTTAAGTTTGTTAAATGAGTCATACCCTAAACAACAGAGATTGTTTTGGATTTCAGAAAAGGGTTGTTGATGGCCATAAGACTGTTGCCAAACCATTGCTTAAGATTGCGGTTTGGAAGTTGTAATAGAGGAAATGGATCTTATTTGTGTTCTTTGGGGTGAATAATTCTTTGAACAACACTAGCTCAGAATTTGCAAGCATTGCTCGTCTGGGTTAATCTCAACGCTCATGAATACCTATTAAAGAAAGCACTGAAACAAGAATAGCGTGCATGGAAGGATAAAAAAGAAATGTATTAGATCAGTGGTTCTTAACTGATGTGTTGCAACCCAGTGGGTGGGTCGTGATAGCAGGACAAAAACAACAGCAAATATAAAACGCAGCTGAATCACTGCGCATTGTTAGAAAAATTGTACATTTAAGAAAATGTGAAATGTCTGTCATTCATCTATCACTTGGTATAGAAGCGGTCAGTTAATGCCAAAAATGGATGAGTTGCCCTCATTCTCAAAACCGTAACCAAACCTATGCAAGATAAAATATGTCAGAGTACATTAATTATGGCTTCATTGCAACAGTGTCATGGCTTCTGCCAACCACATTGTGTTTTGTGCAGGGAAATATTAACTGTTGAAAACCACTCAAATTTAAATTGAATTGAATTCAATGTAGCATAATAAATTTGCATAATAGTAGGCCTAAACAATTCATGATACTATTAAGAAATGTAGGTTGATGGATCAGTGCTTGCTGTCCAGTGTAAAATCTTGATCTTGAAGGCAGAAAACTACTGTAATAACACATACTTTTCACTTTCATCTTAAGCCTAGAAAACTGCCTAAATCACATAATGGCAAAATGACAGAGAATGTGCTGTATAAATAGGAAAAATGTTCTGAAAACAAAGTGCTCCAAGTCCAACAACAATAAAATCTCCTTTCTAAATTTCAAACCGTAATGTTTAAATATTAGACTGCTCTCCCAGATCCAATGAATTGTTAATTGCACATGTAATTTTAGAGAACTGTACAGCAAAAATGTTATTATATGACAAAAATGATCCATAACAAGTATTTCTACAAATTCTTTCTCATTGTGACTGCAATAGTGTGTCATGGCTTTAAAGCAAGTGACAGGAAGTGTATCATTTTAACTAAAATAGATATGCTGGTCAGTGTCAGTTAAAGATTTAAACTTATGAATGTGAATCTCCTGAAATTTCAACACACAAAAAAGTGATCCTTTTAAATGTAGATGGCGAATAACTCCAATTTTGTGCCAGTTTTACACAGGACTGCAGATAATACAAAAGGCCTGGCAAATTGTAACGCTATCACTTCATCAGAGCGAAGTGCTATGTTTGCAGAACTACAAAAAATCTTTTCAGAACTGGTCAGTGGTGGTCTTACTTTGTCATTTTGCATGCAGAATAATACATACAAGCGCTTTAAAAGTTAATGTTATGATAAATACTACGCATTTCCAGTTATGTAAACAGCTCTCTGCACAAACACTGACTTTTGCAGCTGTAGCATTTCCTTATTTGGAGGCGCTAATGACAGCTTTGATGAAATCAGGACTAATTTTGGGGTGAGGAGGAAAAGGCGGAGTTTGTGCCGTGCAGAGAAAGCATTGGTTATAAGGTTGTTGTTGTTTTTTTGTCCCTGCCTATTCAGAGAGTGTACTTTCCCCCATATTCTCTGGAACTGATGAGTAATGATATGAGCTACAGTTCCCAAAAGCATCGTAAACCTAAGTAGATCATAGAAATCATTGGCAACAATGATCTTCAAGAATTTTAGGAAGTCTTCATATTCTTCTGTGAAATGCAACCTTAACTGATGACGTTACAGTAGATATATAGCTATAACTAGTTATATTATTTGTTATATAACTACAGATATAAAGTTTAATACTAAAGTAAAATATCTACAATATGAATGCAAGGCATCATAAGTATAGGATCATTCATATAAGTATAGGTACATTCATCAGGGTCTCTATCTAATTCACAACATTCCAAAAGAAACCCACCTGGACAGCCTACAGACATGGATTCATAGATGATTTTGCAGGTCTTGAGGAGCAGGTCGATCTTCTTCTGAGGTGAATATTCTTGGTGCAGGTTACTTAGCTTTGTTTGAATTTTATCCATAATGGCCGTTTCAGGAACGCTGGTGGTGACCCCCAGGTCTGTGGTGGTCGTGCCCTGAACCACTTGCTGGTTTTCCTTTAGTTTCTTCAAATTTCCTGAACGCGAGTGGATATCCTTCAGTCCATTGTACACAGCCTCTCGTAAGGGTTTCAGGACACTTTTGCATAGTGCTGCTTCAGTAATCATCTCTGAAGAGGGGAAAAACTGTTATCAGACACACCATAAGCAACTCATTTTTAATGTATAATTAATGCATAAACTTAAGATAAATTCCATAGCATCTCCAAGATATATACTGTTTCTTTATACATTTTTTTATCTGTATCTAAATAGTAGAGGATATGGCTTTAAATATTATATGCCTATATCACTGTAAAAAGGCTTGCTAAGACATGAATACATTTTTAATACTCTGGTGCTACAGAGAAGGAAAAGCAGCAAACATATCTTGTGTCTCAGTGTATGCAAGAGTGTTCATTTTCCTCAGGGGGAAAATATGAAACCTTTTTTCATAATGTACCAAACACTATGGAAGTTAGAAATGCTAGAAGATTCCTGGTCTTTCTCTGTGAACTGAATTTAATCTTGAATTTGTGTGGTCTTGTTACTTCATTGGGTTTTTTAAGGGACTGAGCATCAAAACAGAAAGAAGTTTAGTCTTTACCGATGGTCTATTAAAGCTTAATATGTCTTCTGCTTCAATGGTGCTTTGCTCGGATGATTTTAGCATTGCAAGAAATTACATCAACAATACAAAATAATCACTAGAGTTCTGTTCTCACATTTTTATGCAAAGAGGATAAAAAAATTCTGGATTGGATACAATAAAATATAAATAAAACCTGTAAAATGCACATAAAAAATTGTGTTTTTATTTGGTTAAACATGCTATTTTGTTTTTTAATAATAGGTTATGATTACGTCATAGATCCAACTAGACACAGTTCATCCTAGACATAAGCCAGCTTATGGCAATATTTAGCACAAGAATTTCATCAAAGCATTTTATCTATGTATTATTAAAGCATTTATATGGCAAATAATTTTTAGTCAAAGAGGCACAGTGGCTTCCCAGCTGGCTACAACTTCCATTTAAATGTCGTATCAGTTTTCCTAGAATCTTTGGTTTTGTTCTCTAGAACTTGCTGTTTTATTCACACTTTGTTTTTGACATCTTAACATTCCTTTTATTTAAATCTGCTTAGAATGGAAATGTACTTGCATCAGAAGCTAAACTTTTTTTAAATACTGTAAAAAGCGATTTTTGACAGTAAATATAAAGCGAAGGTCAATTACCCAGTTTTTCCTCTGAGTATCCAGCTGCTTCCTGAAGGTTCTGTAGCTCTGCGCTCTGGATCAGATAGCTTTTCAGTTGGGTTATCATCTGCCTGATCTCTTGGAGCATCTCTGTGCTGGAGGTGTGTTTCCGCATGGTGTCCAAAGTGAAAGCTCGATAATCCTTAACAAGGTTCCCAAAGTATGTGTTTCCATCCCGGGACAGTTCGACAATGCGATTCTGCAACTTACGGTCTGCGTTCATAAAACCCGTGAGGACATTGGAGAGGTTTGCCATAGACACCATTGACAGTCGTTGCTTGGCGCGGTCCAACATAATTGTTGGGCTCCTCTTGATGGCCTGGTTACCTATTGGCGCAGTGGTATCCACCTCCTCCTCTGTGCTGCTGGTTGAGTAGGAGTCATGGTCTGGTGGAGCACCACCATCAGGAGAATACAGAGAAACATCTGAGACTTTAGGATGACCTGTATTGATGCAGAGCGAGTGGCGGACAGGACCGGGGCTGCTCGAGCCTAAAGGAACAATGGAAGTGGACTCTTGAGGAATTGGCCTGAGAGATTGTACAAAGCTTTGGGAGACTTGTCCGGTCAGATTCTGAGATAATCGTTTCTTCCTGGGAGGTGCCACTGGAGCATTAGGTCTCTTCGGTTGAGGTGCTACCTCTAGAGTCACCACTGGAGCTCCATTTGTTACCTTAGGCTCTTCCACTGCCACTTCCTTAAGTTGCTGAGTCTCTGGGTCCATAGGCTTGTCCCTTTCTTCCATACTGTCATCTAGACAAATGAGGGATGCTACCGGGACTTGTGGAATATTGTCCTTTACTTCTGTGGAGGGGCTGGTGTGGACTTCCTGTTGCGGTGCTTCCTCCGAAGCTTGCTTTTCAGAGGGTCTCCGTCGATTTGGTACTGGAGGAACTCGATGCGAAGACGTATTAGAAACCTGTTTTCCTTCTTTCCCCTGAGCTGGTTGTAAGACCGCTGCCTTTACATGCTCAGTGTTTGGGGCAGGAGTTCCCTGTCTCTCTTGTTCTCTGTCTGCATGCTCCGAGTCACTTCCTTCCCCTTTCTGGACTGAAGGGGGAGGAGAACTGAGAACTGCTTTGAAGTCCGCTTTTGATGGCTTGGTTAATGCGTAGTTTTGCGAACAGTCAGGTGCACTGGGAGGACGAGGGCGTAAGGGAGGTGGCCTTTTGTATTTTGGAGGAGCCTGGACTGGTGTGTTGAGACTCTGGGTCCTCAAAACAGGGGCAGAAGAGCTGGGCGTCAAGCTGTTACTGCACTCCTCAATGAAAATTGGGTTGACATACCAAAGCCGGTCACTGCCGATGGAAATCTGGATTTCGCAGGAGCTGCTTTGCCCCTGCCTGTCCGAAGCACCACAACTACCAGCAATGTTTTCCACTTCCTCGTGACTATTCAGAGTTGAGTTCCAGAACTCTGTGTTTGCATGAGAAATATATATTCATGTTAGCACACTGCTAAATTAAGCTTTGAACTATGTCAGAATTATTTCATCATTCAGATTGCCTGGAAATATCTTCAGAACATATCACTTAGCTTTAAGTAGCATTACTCACTCATTGCACCATTACTTTGTTCAGCACTTCCTATAGATTTTCATAGAAATTGTGTGATGTTAATGAATAGCACTCAATAGTGGTTTAAAAACATCTCAAATGAGAATGTGTCATTTTAGTAACCTAATAAAAGTTGTATGAGTAGGAGGTGACGTGATCTCAAATGTTACTACATTTTTGTTGGCATTAATTAGGCTAATCATGGTTGATTGCTTATGGAACAATTATATAATAGTATGAGCAGGCCTACACAAAAATGTGAACACAGTTCAGCAGAATCCGCCAAAAGTGGAACACATCCTACACAGGCTCTGTCCCTTGCACATTTGTTTTTAAAATAGTCGCCGGGGTGGTATGGGACACTTATACATGCACATAATGAAACGTTCAGTCAACTGCAGCATTTTCATGGTATTGTACCCGCTATCTGTTCTGCCCAGCCCTCTTGCTCACCTTGGGCAGCGTGTGAGTCAGAGATGCTACTGAATAAGAGATCTGTTTAACACATTTGACTATATTTACCATCGATTTACTCTGAAAACAGTTCAGAAAGGGTTAGTCTGCAGACACGAGTGCAAATTAACCCAAACAAAAACATTTACAATTACATTTTATTGTCTTACCCGATCCTAAAGAAGAGATCACCTCCATGTCCTCATATTTAGCTACCTTTTGAATGACCTGAGGTAACTTCAGTGGAAAGGGAAGGATGTCGCTAAGAGAAAAAGATAAATGATAGGTGTCAGTGTACTGCGAAAAAATTTAATCAAGCAAAATATGTATGCATGAAGATTTGTGATTCGTTCTTACCGGCTAACACAGTAGAAAGCAACAAGTTTAAAAATGTTCTCAAACACCAGCACAGACCCTTCAAGGTATAGCACTGCAGCAAATGAAAGAAACATTGTTAACGCTAGGAATACATCCGGTCCCCGATGTTACCTTTCGGCCATAATACTTCAATTTATTGGTGGCACTAGTTTATGATGTTTGTTTGTGTGACTTATTTCCCGGTGACGCAGAAACACTAAATTAGATGGAACTCGCTGGAGAATTTCTGTAAGGGTGGGAAAGGGGATAATGATGAATGGCATGTCCTTCACTTACAGTTCAGTTTATTTAGCTTAATGGATTTTTCAGCTTTGTAACAGCTGGACAAAAAAAAGACAAGACTGCTTTGTAAAGATTGTTAAAATGACCAAACACTCTCAGATACACTAGGAAACGAAGCTATAAGAGGCCAGTACAGGACATCCTGTAACTGCAATGCAGGGCTAGGTACAGGAAACCTGTGGCCCGCAGCCTCTACAACCCCCACCACCAAACCCCTGCAATACCCTTTCAGGTCTGTTTTAGGTCTATGCTCACTCTATAAACATCTATGCGGATGTGATCAGGTATGTATGTAAATTAGTTTGTGCGTGGGCCTGTCTGTGTGGATGTGTTTAGGTCTGTATGCAAATGTGTTTGTGCGTAGGTTTGTCTCCGGCATAAAGGCATTCTTCGCATAAACTTTCCTAAATCAAGTTGAAAGAACACTCATTTCTCCATGCATAATAACTCACAGGATTTTTCCTCCTTTATAGGTAGTTCTTTGACAAGGGGCTCCCCCAGCTGGTCAGAAAGGCGTACTGACAGTATCATCGTTTTTTGACTTGCATCCCTCCTGACTAAAAAGATCTGAGAAAAAAAAAAAAAAAAATCAAACAACTGGCACAATGAGTTCAGCAGTACTACGGTGTAAATGGAGTCATATCAGGGTAAGTATTTAATAACATGAAGACAATATTGATATGTTCACACATAAGTCCCTTTTGAGAAAAGTCTGTTCGCATCCAGGTATTTCAGGCATCCGGGACTAAGTTCTATCTATTTGAATGCGACTTTGAGAATTTGGGTATTTTTTTTTAACTTAAAAGCTGAATAAATAAGCTTTTCACTTGTGTATAGTTTGTTAGGATAGGACAATATTTGGCTGAGATTACTATTTGAAAATCTGGAATCTGAACTGAAATTATGTAATTTTGAACAAAATCAGGCCAAGTTTTTGGGGAGTTTGATTGTTCTTCTTCTTTTAAAGGAAATTTAAAAGATATACAATACATGTACATTTTGTTGTTTTTTAAACTTACAGGCTATGTGCGAACTTCCTGAGTCGTGTTTACATTAATCTAAACCAGCAGCACGGGGGTGTCAGAATACTGGAAAACAGTATGCCGTCACTCAGCCATTTCAAACTTCTTTTTGCCCTCAAACGAAGAACGAAAAAAACTTTCTTTGAAGTATATCGAGGCCTTAAGGCTGGTTTTGTGGTCCAGGATCAAATATAGCTACTGTACACACACAAAAAATGTATTATCTTGTAAGATGCTCAGAAAGCATTCAGCCATTGCACGTCAGTTTAAAATATATTTGAGTGCCTGTTAAATAAATAATGAACTTCTCACCCCAGGAAACTCCTTGCTCAGTATATGCATGGCTCTGTCCTGCTTCATTCCCAGCTGAAGCCACACTGGACACGTCTTAATCAGTTTCTCCAGGATGCTGATACCAGGAGGAATAGGTTTATTGGATTTGCTAACTGGAGATGTAGGGACTGGTGGTTTGGGGACTACCGGTGGAGGCGGTCTGGGTTGAGGTGGAGATGAAGGTCTGACGCCGGGAGGTGGGGGTGGTCTAGGCATAGCAGTGGAGGAGCTCTTAGGAAGAGCAGAGGGCAGTTGTGCTGGGAGAGGTGGCTTTGAAACCTGAGGAGACATGGGTTTCTGGGGAAGAGGTGAGGATGGTTTGGAGTTAAGTTGAGGTGACGAAGGTTGTACACATGAGATTGAGGGTGAAACAGGAAGGAGATGGGAGGTGGGGTCAAGGGATGAGTTGTCAGATATATCAACCAATGGGAAGGTTGATGTAGAAGTCAAGGAAGAAGAAGGACTTTGTGGATGGAAAGATGCCTGGATGGGTGAAGTTATTTTTGGGGAAGAGGGTTTGGAGAGGCCTGAAGGTGCTGTGGAAGGGCCAGGGGAGAGCATAGCGCATAATGAGGACAAGCAGAGGTTTGAGAAGAATCCGATGAATGTTTTTCTAGATCACCCTGCAGACAAAAGAAAGATCATAAAGATCTCAGTTTGATAAAACTGAATGACTTGTCAGAAAAGCACTGCAACATAAACGGAAAAAATCACAAGTCTCTGCCTATGACATTTTTTTTTTTCCTTGAAAACATGAGGTCAATGCAGAATGTCATATGATCATAATAAATGTGCCAATCCGGCTAAGTTGTGCAACAGAGAATGTGTCAGCATGTTCATGTGAGGATGAAATAAGCCTTGTGTTTCATAGCAGCGTTTTTGTTCTCTGTTCTCTCAGCTAAGCTGCTGTGCTCTTCCATTCTTCCTTTTTTTTCTTGGCTACCAGGATGTTTCCCTCTTCCAGTTCCTGCAAAAATCCGCTATATTGTAGTACTATCATTATGGAAGTTTATAGCTTGAGCTCATGCTACTATTTTAGACAGCGAGCCAAACCTATCAATATTTATTGTTTGCTTGCTGTATATGAACTTGAGAACTCATAAATAAGGTCAGTATATTAACATTGCTGTATTTGTCAAGGATTAGTTGATTTCTGTAGCCTTTTAATCACAGCAAACACAACAAAGTGATATATATTAAATAAAATGGTAAGTGAAACAGAGATATAGCAACAAGCGCTGTGTTTTTTTATATATATTAGTAAAAGGTTTACATTAACAATGTTTCAAAAACACTTCAAATATGTAAACCTAAAATTGCATATCTTAAGTATATTTGAACAGAAACAGATCTGGGTCAGGGTTGTCCCTCCCACATTTATTTAGTTTAGAGGCCTAGTAAAATGGATTTCTTTAGTGAATATAACATTTTTGCAAAAAAACAAACAAGCTATATATATA
>JAUCMS010000031.1:12159189-12175663 GCA_032357445.1 Enteromius radiatus | reverse complement strand
GTCTGAGGATTGATATAGAAAGCAAAATCTTCAAAAAAAAAAAAAAAAAAAAAAGACCATAAATTCACGACTTAAATACATTTTCTGGCCAGTGAGATTAAATAGTTAAAATTGCTAAGACCGCTACATTGAGAGGATGTTTATGTATCTGCCTACTTACTCTCAGGATGCTCCGTGTTTGCCGCGAGTCCCAACAGCTGTTTTCATCATTCACTCCTCACGCTCAACATTCTTCCCTTGGCGTGACAAATAATCACTCAAAAAGTACCCCAGAGCTCCGGAAAAGTTGTCCTTCATATTCTTGATTCACGCTTTGTGTGCTCTATGGTGCGTTTTCTGAATCTAGTATTCTTTTTGCAGACAAGGGTGGGCGAAATCATAAAAAATGCAGAAAACCCAAAAAGGAGAAACAGAATAGTTCACGTCTCTTTTTCTCCTTTTCTTTCTATACTTCCTGTCAGCAATGTATTCAGGAAGGGGCTGTCCAGGGTGGTCAGCCAACCCCTTACCACCCCCTACACTCTCTCACACACACACACGGTTGAGCTAAATAAACCATACACACTAACAGACTACACTCTCCTTGTCTCGTATTTATAGTAAATGCAGCATAAATAATGTCTGCAGATGTGTTTACCTCAGAAACAGAGCTGCGAATGCTGAACTTTCCCCCCCTTTCTCCCCCGTAGAGTCTGAAAGTGTCTGAAGTTAAACAACTCCAGATGCTCAGGAACCCCAAAAGAAGTTCCATAAGGTCTGCAGTCCAGCATATGGTTAGTTTTGGCATGCCATCCACCCCACCTTTTTTTATGCTCGTAATCACTGCACCCTTAATATTTGCAAAGATCCGACATTGATGGAGAACATTAACCTAACACAGACTGTTAGAGAGCCTTCAGAAGGAGGAACGTATTTGTGATGCTGCCAGGTTTAATGCACTTTTAAAGTTTCTGTTTGCATTTGCCTCTAATTTCAAGAGCTTTCAAAACCTTAAGGAGCATGAAGTACGTGCACCGAGATAATACTATGAAAATATAAGCTCAGATTGTGTGCTATGAAAAATGTAAAATATGTGTTTTTTGTAGAAAGCTGACGTTTTGCATGACAAAATCCATTTGTTTATTGGTCTAGGCTTGTTTGTAAGTTCTTCACAAGAGTAACTGCAAACCTGTGAGCTTGCCTGCAGATGCTTCCTGTCAGCGAGGTGTGACTTCCACAAGTGAGTGATCTCAAAGAAAAGACACAATCGTCATCTTGACCCAAGCGTCTACAAGTGTCAGGTCTGTAGATGAGATCTTTTCTGTCTCTCACCATATTGAAACATCTTTATATCATTGTGGTAATTCAGTGATCGTCACTTTAGAACTGGGTTTATACAGTAGATGCGTCCCTTTAAAATGAGTCATGCAAACAAGAAAAAGGTGGATTCTTGGGGTGGGAGGGAGCTGAAATGGTGGAACTGTTCTGGGTTCAGCTCAAGTGATGACTACCGTGGAATCTTGGAGGAAGGGGGAGGGGGTCTGACTCACTCCTCACATCCAGGAGACTCAGTCACTCTTTCCACTCGGCTCTTACAGCTGTTGCCAGTTCAGCAGAAACATTTCATGAAACTTCCCAAATCACTGTGGCTCTGCACTCAGACAGGAAGAACACAGCTGCGTTTTAACGCACATACCCTGTAATTTCTAAATTTAGAAGAACCATACTTTACCCAGTACAGTAGGGATACATGCTAACATGTCAAGTCATATTTATTATCTCCTTTACCAATACAGAGTGTCAAAGCACTTTACAGTATCAAATAAGAAAATGGTGTGTCAGTAATGTAACATTAGAAATACAGAATCGTTTCGTACTATTTTACAGTTAGTTTGTTGAGTGGCCTGAGACTGTTGGCCTATGCATTGGTGGTGATTATTTAGTGATTCTTTCTGCAAATGATGTTAATACAAGGCAACAAGTGACCGTTTTGATGAATCATTCATTAAGTTGATTTGTGAAACGCTGAAACATTTACAGTATTTATAAGTACCACCGGAGATTTTTGTGTCGCCCCGTCCCAAATGGTAGACTTGAAGTCATTTGAACATTATTTTGACATAGTCACGATCACAAAGGACTTATAATTGTAATGTAAAAACATGCATCTCCTATAAAGCTGCTTGGAAATGATGGGTATTGTGAAAAGCACTCTATAAATAAGTGTAAAAAAAGAATTGCAGCGGCATTATGTTAAGAAAGTATAAACGCAGTGAAAGACCACAGTAGTTATACTAATGGAAAAGCGTAATGGTCATTGTGAATTTAAATACAAATGCTTAAACTCTTAAACATTTAAGGGGGTTGAAATAATACAAGTGTTCTATATTAAATCAGATGTTCACAACCTTTTTTGACTTCAAGGCACCTACATTATTAAAGACGATATTTAAAGGCCTCCAAATATATTTTTTGTGCTTCTGCTGCAATGACAAAGCAAGTCACAAGTATTTTTATTTATTTATTTTTGTTATAGTAGTAATATTTTGACAATTTTGACAATTGGCCTGTGTCCTATGGTGTGACAAAAATGTAAAAAAAAATTAATGCACAAATAAAGCGATAAAAAAAGTTATAAATAGCATGAGAGAGGTTTATCTTCAACGTTACAGTTTTTTTAAAAAAAAATTATGTCACACCATAGGACACGTCAGCTGCCCATATATATATATATATATATATATATATACATAAAATTCTTTTTTTTTTTTATACCACAAATAGCAAAGTAGCTAATGTAAGACAATGTAACAATTTGTATCCATTATAAAAATTGACATGACATTTCCAGGTCTGGAATATACATTTTTAATTATCTATACATATAGGTTTTGGTTCTTTATTAAAGATGAGAGTTGATGAATGCACGCATTAAAACAGAGTAAGCTTATTTTTATTTTTAATTGCTTGTTTTTCATTTAAATTTTGTTTTAAATCATTATTCATCTTGAGGCCCCCTTAAAATTTCCTAGGGGCCCCGGCCCTCTGGTTGTCCCTAGAATAGAAATAAGTCTGACACACTGCTTTACGCTGCATGTTGGTCAATCCTGTTTTGGCTGTATTTATAACTGCTTTGGACTACAAAAATATACTGTAAATGTAAATATTGTGTTTTAAGATGAAATTTACTCAAGATAAACATGTTGTTTATTGGACTATTGTGTGAAATATCCCAGTTATGATGTTGGTCTAAATATAACTACATGTCATAGATGTAAGTTTAGAATGTTAGGCTGCTTAATATAGAGTTAAGACAGAAGCATCCTCTGCTGCTCTTAGCCACAGAAAGTAATGTGGTTGGCCAAAGACCATCACTAAAAAACATCTAACTAGAAAAATCTCTCATGTGATGAGAAAAACACAGGCAATGAGAATCGATGTTATAACACATGGATGAGTCAGAATGTAATATCATGCATAAACTTAAGGGAAAATAGTATAAATCTATTTGAATACTGTTAAATAAACAGTGGTTATTGCATAAATTAGTAGAACGCACACAAACAAGACCCTTGGCTAGAGGGCTCTTCTAAAATGTAAATATTAATATAGTAAACGTAACAGCAAATTCCAGTGGCAATGAAACGGCTTTCCTTTACTGCAGTGTCTCCACTTGAGAACACAAATGAATCAGAAATGTTTAATTCTGCTTTCATACTTTATGATCAGTTTTGGTGTAATTATCTTACACAGGCAGAGAGAATAAGCCACATTCTTCTTCAGGCCTCCATCTTAGAAAGCACTTTGGTGCTGTGGTTGGATTTCAGAGCAGTCTAACAGCAACCTCTGCTGGACATTTAAACACAAAGGCCAAGGCCCTTAAAATGAACAGTACAACATGAGAAAATTAGGATTTTTTTGACATGATCATTATGACAGTTTGGTTTCTTAAATATTTAAGAGATTTATTTATTGACATTTTTTGATGCATTAGCTTATTTGTAATGTTCATGCAGATCTGACCCATCATATGGACACTTTTTGTCCAGAGAATATTAGGCATGTACTTTAATCAAAAGCTTTGCAAAAGTTCAGTCATTCTAAAGCCTCATTAAGCAAATTAATAAAGGTACCAGCTCTGTCCTGCAATTTACAAACATTAGATAATAATGACAACAATGAAAATGAACTTGTGGCACCAAAAATGTTTCAATGTCTCAATGAAATGGTTATAGAAAATCTTTACTTCCATATGTTGATGTACATCTGAGTGAAATGGGTTATAGAAAAAGCAACAACAACAACAAAAAAACTGTTCACACTAATGTCTGGAAAATGCATAAACTGAAAATAAATAAATAAATCATTGAATTTAAGGTAAGTGTTTGCAGTCATTTTATTTTAGCTACATTTAAATAAGCAAACATAGTTGACTAACTTTTAACTAAATTTGTTTATTTAAATATAGCTAAAATAAATAGTTTTCCTCCACTCTTGAGAAGTATTTTTTCAGTGTAGCATAAATTTGAATTTCATGCTTACTTTAACTTCTGGTGGTCCTCTCTGTATTTCTCTTATTTGTGTTTCCTGGCTCGTTTTTCTGCAGCAGCAACTTCACTTGTAATAGTTGTAATCTGGCAAAAAAAAAAAATGATAATAACAAAGTAAATACAAAATGGCAGTGTGAAAAATAGAAGTTGCCATTAAGGTGCGTACTGCCAGCTACTATAGATGGAGTCACAAATACACCATGCCTGAGTGAAGTAAATGAACTGTACCTCATTACTGACATGATCGATTATTTGGATTTGATCTTCAATCTTGCTGCTCAAGTCCAGTGCCATGTTCTTTAAAATCTTAACGTGGTGGACCACCTGACTTAGATTCTCTTCCATCTGTTCTTCTTGTTCGTCATTTGTTATTCTTGCAGAAACAAAATGGCTTCACTTGAATTTCTAGCTAAGAGATTTAAGGCCTCATATTTTAGGGGAGCATATAAATAAATAGCTTATGGTATATGATAATGCATAATAGCAACCTGTTAATCTCTAGCTATGAGAGCTGGATTCTTTCACTCTCAGTGCTGTTTTCCCCTCACCTCTTGATGTAGGGGGTGGTGAGGGCCGCTGACCCGGCAGAAACAGACTGCCCATTACAAACAGCAGTCGGTTGGCTGGAGACCACCTTCTGCTTGCTTTCCTTCGGTTCCCTGACCTGCTTTCTTCTCCAGTCACTCTTGGTGGACTTCAGTCTTTAAAACAATCCATTCAAACCCAAAGAAATGCATCAAATATAAGCACTGAGGTGGAAACCTTAAATTATTTAAAGCCAATTAAGTATTTTCCTTGCTGATGGGTTGAGTTTGGACCAGCATGGCCAATGGTTTATGCTGGTTAATGTTGATTTAAGGCTGTTAGGTGAACTACTTCAGATATATAACTCATTGTCATACAGAAGCCAACCTGTTACATGGGCACAAACACAGGCCGCAGCATTTGGACAATTCATTCAGGTTTTTTCGAGCTTGTTTCATGTCCTGCTTGATATGGTTCATTTCCTGTTCCACATTTTGTAATGTTTCTAAAAATAAAGAAAAAGTGTGTGATGGTCACATTAGCAAAATTTCTGCTAAATTTCACATGCAGGCAAAAAAAGTGTTGAGGAGTAATTACGTAATTTAATTACAAAATAATTGTAATCCGATCAAATTACTGAGATTACAAAAGGGTTGCATCTGAATATTTTATACACACTGAATATTTTATATATCGGAATTATTGTACACGTATAGATTTGATTGATTTCTTTTCCAAATGACATTGACTGCTGTAAAATATGAGACGCCAATGTTTCAGGTGTTTAGTAAACAGAATAGAACACATGTTTATTCGATAACTCTTTTATTTTCAATTTGGGTTTATGTATATACTTTATTTTATTAATATAAAGGTTTTCTTTTTGAAGGTATAGTTAGATTCCAGTGTTTCTTGTCTGTGCAAATAATTGATTTGATAAACAGCATCATAGCTATTAAACTATATCTTATGATTTTAAAACTATATTTAACCTCAGAGTGATCTCAAAGCAAGTCTGATATTTGTGGCAGGTGTGCTGTAATTGAAATATTAATCTTAATTGAAGGAAGAATTTTGAAACTCTTGACAGTAATAATCACTACTCTTAAAAAAAAACAGTTCACTCAAAAATAATGGCATATTTTACCAACCCCCAAGCCATCCTTGTTTTTAAAAAAATTGATCCTGGCTCTTCCAAGCTTAGTAATGCTGGTGGATGGTGGCCATGCTTTTGAAGCTCCATAAATTGGAAATCAGAAGTCAGCCAAGAAGCCGCTCTCAGGCTCGTACAGAGTACTTATAGATATATCCGATTTATAGATCTTCAATCATGGTCACCATCCAACAGCATTACCAAGCTTGGAAAAGCCAGGATACATTTTTTAAAAACTCAGACTGTGTTTGTTGCAATCAGGCTTCCAAATTGTGGGATATTGAGGTAGACATCAGAAATCAAATACTCACCTCCCTGCTCTTCTAGCATAGTCATTGTTTTGACCCCTATGTTCAAACTCTGCAAAAATACACATTCAAATTCAAATCACTGCATATAAAAGTATATATATACATTTTATGACTCATAAAAACAATCTACAATTGTATTTTCGTATATACTAAACTGGCATACTTTAAAGTCTGCTACAATTGGAACAACTAATTTTATACTTAATGCACTTTAATTGTGTGGAAGCAGTGCTGTAGTCTAACTAAAGAGATACTGAAGTATATTTGATTGTGATAAATAGAACTATTGTTAGTATACTTCAGGTACACTCTAAATATATTGCATTTAAAGACAGATATTATACAGAGATGATGATATAGTCCTTATTAATACACTCTTTAGGTATAATGTTAAGAAACTATAAAAAATTATGGAAAAATATTCTAATTTTATATATATATATACGTCAAACATAAATTGTTAATAGATTTGAAGTATACATAGTATGAAATAACAATTTTAAATGATGGCATAGGTTTATTCATGTTTTAAGGAGTACTCGTGTCATTGGTTAAACTGGTTAAAATAAGACCTCTTACGTCATTTGTCATTTGTACCATTCGTCTGGTGCTTTCAAGTGACTGAAAACAAGTACAAAGACAGTTATGTTAATGTTAAATACTTATGGAAGCTTGTTTACACCATATGATAAAGAAAATTGTGACACAAAGATACATTGTGTTGTTTAAGTGTTCTCTTTATATATTTATTTTTTGCAGTGTATTTTAAATACTTCAGATGAATAAGCTAAACCACACTGATAAGCTATTCTGATAAACTATGGTTAAACAAAACAATGTCCACACTTCTCACTAAACCACATTTGACCTGGAAAATAACTAGATGAGGCAAAATCAATTTGTTTATTTTTAGTTTACAGAAATGAAAGAATGTTACTTTCATATTTGCTGGAAATTTTACAGGAACTTGAAAACATCAACTAATAAAAGAACAAGAAGTATCCATTTCATTATCCTTGTGGAATCGGATAACAAACTTACCTCATTTGTTAGATGTTTGGCTTTAGTTGTCATCTTCTCCACTGACATGTCTGCCTTTCTGCTGAACTGGGATTTTACATACACTCTGGAAAAATGGTAAGTCAAAGATGATACAATTGCATGAAAACAAAAGATTGAAAAAAATATTATTTCCTTGCCAGTCAGATATTATAATAATTGAATGGTAGCATATCATGGTACAGTTAAACTTAATGGTTCCTAGCTTAATAACAAACAACCAGTTCAACTTCATTCAGATCACACTACTAAGCAATTATACACAGCAGTAAAAGTGAGGCTTGACTATAAAGTAGAATATTTAGCTACATCTATAATATTTAACTCTTAGCTCCTGTATGTGTGTGTATCTGTGAACTTACTCTCAGGATACTCCAGAGTTCTGAGTGTTGTGATCATTCAGTTGTACATGTTAACGTTTCCTCTTTGCATCTCAAAAATCCCTCAGAAAGAGTTGTGGCACACAAAAGGAGAAACAGCATATTTCCATAATTTCTCATTAGTGATATAGTCAGAAAGGGGCTGTTGGAGGTACTTGCCCACCTCAAAATACACATCTGATATTTACTCCAGATCAGAGTTTTCAGATTCTGAAGTTTTATATTCTTTATAATCATGTGTGTGAACTTGTATGTTGATAAACCAATGGTTGAAGCCATGGAGTTACGTATCTAAAATAGCTAGATAGTGACAGGTATTAAATCTGCCGCCTTGTGGGCAGGGCAACCAATAACAGGAAGTGAAGCCGGGATACATTTGACCTACATTGGAAAATACCCTGAGCTGTCATTTTAATTTTCCAATAACTATCCAGCTTTAACATCAAATAACCTAGCTGTACCAAGCAAGCCTTTATACCAACAAACCATATTGGTACGTCAGAAATGTTTCTAATTTTTGTAGCTGATAATATATCACAACAGAGAACTAAATTGGAGATAAAAGGAATCCTCTATCTCTTACGTGTTTTTGTATGCTGAAAATTTTCCTCAGATTTATTTTTATTTATTTATTTATTTATTTTTTTTGTTACATCCAATGTATCATTACATTTGTCACTGTCAGTAAACAAAGCTGGCTGATAACTTGGATAGTTCTTCCAGGCTTCACAGCACACTGTATGTGGACCCTCCTCAGCAGTCTCCTAAACAGCAAATAGAAAGTCTCCAAGGGAGTTGAAACAAAGGCACTGTCCTAGTTAATAAGGCCTCAAATGATTCTTATAACTAGGCTACTGTGTAATCATCAGTCCCAAAATCAGTAAAATAAAACTGTCCATGAAAAAGATGAAAGCTGGAATGAACAGCACTCAGCAAAGTAATATGGGAGCATGGTAAAAGTCTCTTTTACACAAAAAGAGAGAAGGCTAAGGACTGCTTATACTGGCTTTATTAAGCAGTAAATTAGATGCATTAAAATGTTCTATTCCTATATAGCATGGTAAATTATGCCATTTAAATGGACGCCACCATCCATTCCTCCCAAACATTGAACAGGACTGTATTCACAAGGCTACTCCCTTGCTGCAGTTCATTGCTGTGAAGCAAAATGTGCGTGTGTGTACTGGTTTTTGTAGTTTACAGGGACAAATATTTGACAGAGGTATTACAATTTGAAGGTGGTTTATGAGGACACTGCAATTCAAAAGGCTGAATATATATATATATATATATATATATTTATTTATTTTTTTTTTTATCTAAAAATGCACAAAGTTTCCTGTAAGGGGTAGGTTTAGAGTCCCCGGAAACCACAAACATCAAAATGTGTGTGAGAGAGAGATCAAACAATTGGGTTCCTGAGTGATACTGTCAGTGTCCTTTAAGATTGTTGGTTTGCTGGTTGGCATCATGAATGTCATCGTTATTCACATCAGTCTGGGGGGGAAAAATGTTTATTTAATAATTACATTTTTACATAAATCATTTAAATGTAATTGTTTAAAAACAATAATGTACTGTTAATTTAAATGATTATTTTCAGAGATCTATTTCAATAGGAGCCTAGTTGTTTGATGGTGTAGAATTACCTTATCAGTGATGCGGTCAATGGTTTTGTTCTGTTTGTCAATCTCATTGCCCATATTCAAGGCCAAATTCTTGAGATTCCCAATGATGCCGCCTACCTGATCCAGATTCTCCTCCATCTCATCTTCTCGTGCATCATTTGTTACTCTTCGGGAAAGCAGAAATATCAATAAAGCATAGAGTACATCTTTATTATAAACAGAATACAATTAAAAAACTAATTATTGTAACAAGCACTTTTTGCTTACAGTGACAGTGATATTAGGCTACTATTCAGAAGTATGAATCAGCTGTAAACATCTTTTTTTTTTTTTTTTTTTAATTACCACATATATGTGGAGTCATATTGCAGATGTTTCAGCCACCAAAATATTTTATGTGGCAGGGCAATGACAATGTATCCTAATAATAGCTAAATGCTATCAAACAGAGAACAAGACTGTAGCTTATTCTAGGTCAAGAACTGGCTGCATAGACAGGAATTTACCATCTGATTGAGTAAAATGGTCAATGTTCATGTTTTGGCATCTGATATTGACACATCACATACATTTCCAGCTAAGACCTTGTTAAAGCATATGAGTATATAGCTTATGCCATACACTGTTAAAAATAAAGGTGCTTCACAATGGCCATAGAAGAACATTTTTGTCTAAATAGTTCCATAAAGAATCTTAAACATCTAAAGAACCTTTCTGTTTCACTAAAGGTTCTGTGTGGTGAAAGAAGGTTCTTCAGATTATAAAAAGGTAAGAAAGAGATGTTTTTGGGTTTTTTTAAAGAATTTTTGACTTGTTTTTGGAACCAAAAATAGTTCTTATATGGCAATGTTGTGAAGAACCTTTTGAAGCACCTTTATTTCAATGGATAACACAAATCTCTAGGTGACTTCATCATGTATGAGAGCTGGATTCTGTCACTCTCAGTGCTGTTTTCCCCTCACCTCTTGATGTAGGGGCCGATGAGGGCCGCTGACCCGGCAGAAACAGCTTGCCCATTGCAAATGGCAGTCGGTTGGCTGTAGACCACCTTCTGCTTGCTTTCCTTCACTTTTTTCCTTTGTTTTTTTCTCCAGTCACTCTCGGAGGACTTCAGTCTGAAAAAGAATCCATTCAAATCCAAATTTGACATCGCATACAATCACAGAGGTAAAACCCTTAAAGCTGCAGTCTGTAACTTTTGTGTTCAAAAATGACAAAATTTATATAATAAATTAGTACACCATGAATCCATTTTCCAAACCGTGTTTTTGGCTTGTCCTGTATTACTATGGTACACCTATAATACGTGTTTGTATTCGGACTATTTAGACTGGTTCGGGTACCGATGTGGAGTAGCCCAGTACCTGCGTGATTCGTCATAGATATATATAGAGAGAGGTAGCTTCGACTACAGTTTTCTTCCGCAAGACGCGCTGTTTATTAACGGCTAGAGCGCAGAAAGTTACGGATTGCAACTTTAAGCTAAATGTGCTAATTTAGTTCATTTTCCTTGCTGAAAAGTTCAGATTTGACCAGCATTGCTAAATTGGTTTATGCTGGTTAGTGGTGGTTTAAGGCTGATCTAGTGGTGCAGTACAGCTAGTAATTGACCAACAAAACATTTCTGATGAAGCCACTCTATCAGCATAGTATTTCCAGTGGAGCTGGTAAACCAGGGAATTCTTGATGGTGTGTATATAGCAAGTCCTCTAACTTTAATTAATAAGAGGAAAGATGTAGATGGTTATCAGCTGTTTTACTTCACAGTTTCTACACTATAAAATAGCTACTGTGCAGCTTTACAGAACTAGAAAAAAAAAGTATATTCATTTATTCATAAAGTATTTATGAAATATAATTTTTTCCATTTACTTTTTCAGTTCTATAAAACCACACTCTCAAAATTAGGTTTCTGTACATAACCAGTATGAACCTTGGAGAAGAATTAACTCTTGATTTTTAGTTGTTTTAGCTTTAATTTAATGCCCGTTTTGTTTATTTCAATTTTAATCTTGAGGTCTTTTACTGAGGTCCCCAAGAAGCCCTGGCTCTCTGGTTGAGGTTGAAAACCTCTGATGTATTGTACAGTGCCTTACTGCTTAATTTTGTTGTAATCCCACAGGAAATAGTGTAACCATGGGCGTAAATTTAATTTAACAGTAGGGGGGATAATAAACATAAAATTTCTCACGAGCAATTGAATAAAACAATGCATGGGAAACGGCTTTGGCATGTTTGTTGGAGTGCACTATGCAACAAGCTATCGTAAACAAGTTATAGATAAGTAACGTTTTAATAATGTCTGCTAATATAGCAGATTTATGGAAAATGTTATCGGAAATCAGCTGCAACTAATTTATTAATGAACAAGCATCAACTACATTAAAACGCTTTATTTAAAGGGTCATGAAAACCCAAAACACATTGTTAATAGATATATACATGTTGTACATTGCTTAAAACTGCAATAGCTGTCATAAAATATGTTACAAGTGGAAACGTCTCAGTTACGCATGTAACCCTCGTTCCCCGAAGAAGGGAATGGAGACGCCACATTGGATATGACCGACGAATTGGGATCTCGCTTTCGAGGGACCAATCTACTTTGTGTGTATGAAAACTGCAGCTGATCACAGCGTAAGTATAAATAGGCAGCAGATGTAGCGCACTTTAGGTTTTTGCTGAGGAGCCGAGCCGGAGACCCAGCCACTCAGCGGCGGTACAGCACCATTGGCGACAGGACGTGACGTCTCCGTTCTTCTTCAGTGAACGAGGGTTACATACGTAACCGAGATGTTCCCTTTCAGACGGTCACTCCAAGTCACGTCGGATATGACTGACGAATTGGGAACCCTACCAAAACGCCATGGACGCTGACCCTTCCAGTGTCCTGCGGGAGTCTCCCTAGCCCCCACTGTTTGGCTTTAGGCCGGGACTCTTACCACAAGATGCCAGCTACTGTTTTCAAAGCACTACCCATTCAGTAACTCTGGAGCACTGGGAACGTCCCCGTTCATTTGAACAGAGACGTATGGAAGTCCAGCCTTCCCGTAGGAGGTCTCAGGATGAATACACATATGGACAGTATTTCAGTGCATATGGAATATAGGAGGTGATAGGAGGAAACACAGGCTCTAAGGTTTTAACTGTGGAGTACACACATTGGGTCCTCTTTGGGTACCCCACATGTACCCCGCTCTCTATCGGTTCTCAAGGATTCATTGAGTGAGGGCCTGGCGCCAGATGCTCCGCCACATCCGGCTACCGAAGGGGATGGAAGAACTCAACAGGGTCTACTGCATGGACACTCTGGAGAAGTTACAAGCCGACACGCAACCGGGCCTCTCAGTGCTTCTACCCGTTTGAGGTGAGAACACAGGAGGATACTGGTTCCACAGGGAGGCTATAGAATCTAGCGAACGTGTTAGGGGTAGCCCAGCCCGCAGCTCTACAAATATCTGTCAGTGAGGCGCCACATGCCAACGCCCAGGATGATGGCACACTTCTTTTTGAGTGGGCCTGTACACTGAGGGAGACAGTCTTTGCTCCAACCCATGCTGCAAAAATGAGAGCACGACTCTTATCGGGCATCTCTGGGGGAGATCTCGTTGAGAGGAACACCACTTGACGAACAGGTTCCACTTCAAAGCGTAGGCAGCTCTCGTAGATGGCACTCTCGCTGAAGATATGGTGTTGACTACCCCTTGGCGTAGGTCAACTAGAACCTCCACGTCCCGTCCAGGGACCAGACATGGAGTTTCCAGAGGTCTGGAGGCGGGAGCCAAAGAGTGCCCCGTCTGAGTCAGGAGGTCCTTCCTTAGAGGAATCAGCCAAGGAGGGGCTGTCACCAGGAGCATGAGTTTTGGGAACCAAGTCCTGGTGGGCCAATATGGGGCTACCGGCAGGACTTGCTCCTTGTCCTCCCTGACCTTGCACGGAAGCTGTGCTAGAAGGCTCACTGGGGGGGAATGCATTAGTGCAGGCCCGCGGCCAGCTGTGTGCCAGGGCATCCATGCCGAGAGTTCCCTCGGTCAGGGTGTAAAACAACTGCCAGTTAGAGGTTTCTGGAGAGGCAATCAGGTCTACCTGAGCAGCTCCGAACTGGACGAATGACTGGGACGGTTTCTGGCAGTGAAAGGCGCCGTCCACGTCCAAGTGAGCTCATCATGCACCTCCGGAAAGAAAGGGTGGGGCCCTGTGCACCAGAACAAGCTACCCTCAGCCTGGCTTTGCCGTAGCGAACCCTAGATTTCGGCAGCGGAATGGGAACTGGTCTGTTCCGCAGCTCTGCGATGGTCATCTTCCCACAGAGAGAACATGACTCATCCACAAACACCGCCTCAGCGTGCTTCTCGCCCAGGCATGTAAGGCAGCGATCGTGACCATCACCCGGCGCCAGGTAACGACCACATCCAGGAATTCACAGGTGGTATGACATCTTTAAAAAGACACCTCTTTACAAAGACATACCACCCATGAGCTGCTCTTTTAGCTGCTCTCTTAGTGTGCTGAGGCAAACTGTTGTGGCAATCCCCTCGACACAGGAACCACCGCCGCTGCAAGTGCCGTAACACCAGCCACTGTGTTCAATCACCGACGTAGATCGGGGAGCAGTCATGAAGCTTGGCTCCGAAAGCAAAAAGCTAAAGTGCGCCAAATCCGCTGCCTATTTATACTATATACATACTTATAGCGCATGCCAATTTTCATAATCAAGTAGATTGGTTCCTCGAAAGCAAGATCCCAATTCTTCGGTCATATCCGACGTGACTCGGAGTGATCTACTGAAAGGGAACTGGTCATTTTTGCTCTTTTTGTGACCATTTTGTGCATCCAGTTTTAAAAGTTACATTTGAGTGTTACATCCAAGTAACACAACCCTTGGATGGGGGAGGGACATGTACCCCCTGCCCCCACCCCCCGGGATTTACGCCCATGAAATAGCTCATTATCATAGCGAAGATGTGCTCTAGCCAACCTGTTACATGGGCACAAACACAGGCCACAGAATTTGGACAATTCATTCAGGTTTTTTCGAGCTTCTTTAATGTCCTGACTGATCTGGTCCATTTCTCGTTCCACGTTCTTTAGTTTTTCTAATACAGAGAAAAAGAGAATAAAGGTGGCAGTCGCATTAGCAAAATTTCTACTAAATATCTCAGACAAAAAAGTCCTTTCTCTCTCTCACAAACAGATTAAGCAGCTTTCTGTTGATGAACAGCAAATTCGCATGACCAATTGAAACTCAGTGTGAAATCTATGTTGGTAAATTTTTCTCCTTCACATGAAACTCGCAAATGTACAGAAATGTAGTTTAGACATGAAATTTCACCAAGCAATGGCAAATGTGACTGCAGCTTAAGAGAGATTTAATGGTGTTTCTCTCCTTAAACAACATCCAGGAAGATCTACAGTGTGTTAACAGGCTTTATAAATTGTGGGATATTAGGCTGGATATCGAGGTAGATATTAGAAATCAGGAATATTGAGATCAAGGACTCACCTCCCTGCTCTTCTAGCATAGTCATGGTTTGGACCCCAATGTTCAAGCTCTGCAAAAATACACAAATTCAAATCAAAACAATGAACAGCAGTGTTTTTTCATGATAAATGAAGACAATGTTTTTAAGGAACACTCATGTGTGATTGGTTAAATGGTTAAAATAAGACCTTTTACCTCTTTTGTCATTTGTACCATCCTTCTAGAGCTTTCAAGTGACTGACAAACAAATACAAAGCAAAGTTAGTCAAATGTTAAACATCAAATATTTATGAAAGCTTGCTTTTGCCAATTAAGAGATTAAAAATACTGATTTTGACTTCTGTTCTCTCACAATTCTTGTCACAGAAATAAGTAAAAAAAAACAGTTCTGCTTTCTGTCACAGAAATTTAAGATTTTCTTTTTTCATGATGGAAATAAGCTGCCATTAACTATTACTGTAATATAATGAGAATTCCATTATAAGTTCTGCTTGCACACAGAGAACAAAGTTATGTATTAAATACAGTATTTTAGATGAAAGAAGAGTTAATGCACACTGATAAGCTATTCTGATAAACTTCAGTATGGTTGAACAAAACTATTTCCACACTTCTCACTAAACCACATTTGACCTGGAAAATAACTAGATGGAACAAAATGAATACATTTTCAGTTCCAGGAAATGAAAGAACATAACTTTCATATTAGCTGGGAATTTGACAGGAACACAAAAACAGCAACTAGTAACAGAACAAGAATCTTCTTATACATACTTGTGGAATCAGATAACAAACCTACCTCATTTGTTACATGGTTGGCTTTCATTTCCATCTCCTCCACTGACATGTCTGCCATTCTGCTGAACTACAAGAACTATACTCTGGGAAACGTGCAAGTCAAATTTAAGATGTCATATTTGTATATAAAAAGTATTGCCATGGAAATATTCTTACTGTTGTAAACTTTTTCCAAGAGACCAGGAGACAGACTTTGGATTTAGAAGCAAAATTCTCTTTATTCTGAGGACTCTGACCGTGCGCCATATTCTTCAAAGTAATCTGACTGAATCGTCAAAGTAGTCTGACGATTACATTGCTATTCATATAGGTTTCAAGGGGGAGGAGTACATAGAGGTGGAGACAATTGAAGCAAAGAATGCAAATGAAGTATTCAGGTAAAGCAAACTTCCCCAAGTACACCAGCCCCGATCCAATCAGCATAGCCAATCAAATACTGGAGCAAAAGGCACCAAGAACTGTTACAAACAAAAGGTGATTTTCTGATTAATCAGCCTCATTTGACTTACAATAAGAGGGCAGGAAACTCTGACTGCAAACTGTTAATGTTAACACCTTTACTTTAAATCCTAAACACAATGTACTTTACCTTAGTTTCTTATATGATGT
>JAUCMS010000031.1:12115392-12159089 GCA_032357445.1 Enteromius radiatus | reverse complement strand
TGCCAAACCAAAGTTTGTCAAGGTTGTCAAAAGGGAGATTAAGAGACTCCTCTGTCTCTTATCTGAAAAGCTTCCTCAGATTTAGCTTCTATGTTACATCTGATGTGGTATTACATGTGTCAGACTGTCAGTAAACAAAGCTGGCTGATAACTTGAGGACAGTTCCTCCAGGCTTCACAGCACACTGTATGTGGACCCTCCTCAGCAGTCTCCTAAACAGCAGACAGAAAGTATCCAAGGGAGTTGAAACAAAGGCATTGTCCTAGTTCTTGAGGCCTCAAATGATTCAGATAACTAAGCTACTATGTAATCCTCCTGAGGAAGGCCAGAGAAGTGTCAGTCCAAGTAAAACCATCCTCAGTCATGTGCGCGCATTATAAGATGCACGATGGAGACTTGGTCTAGATTCCGGGATATTTTATCCAATATACGGACATCAAGGAGCCACTATCAATATACCGGAGACTCCCGTAATTCTGTGATACTTGGGATGTCTGCCATTCCAAAGACTTCTTTTTTTTTTTTTTTTTACAAGGTCTCCATGCAGATTTCACATCAGGCTCAAGCCTTTCACAAGAATTTTTTACTTTGCTTAAAGAAATCTACTTGGTTGGTGGCAGCGCTCTCTACTGGTAAATTCACTTCTACACACAAAAAGGGAAAAAAGCCAAGGAATGATTATACTGGCTTTATTAGCAATAAAATAGATACATTGAAATGTCCTACTCCTATATAGCATGGTAAATTATGCCATTAATAATGACTACAAAAAAAGGACTTCCCCCCCCAAACAAAGAACAACGCTAACTGTATTCACAAGGCCCATTAATGACTTAAGATAATTAAATATGAGTATAATCAGTCAAACATACAGCTAAACAGAAAAAAATGACATAAAAACCAAACATTATATCATTAGCCCAAACATACATCAAAGGCTATAAGGGCAGCAAACTAGAACGTTCTGTCGGAAGTCTTTGGCCCCTCATTCAAATTAGTGAAACATTTAGCCATGTTGACTGAAGTGCAGGGTGAGGGACGGACAAAACCCATCACCATCTCCAGAGACCAGACTCCTTCCATTACAGACTGAGAGGACAGCAGTGAGCAAAGCCGCAGTAACAACTGCACTCGGTGCGTCCAGCATATTTATCTCACATATTAAGGGTGAGGCTTGATTGTACAGGAGGCTCTGGAATAGATCTATGTGTGCATGTGTCCAACTATTTACAATAGAACAAACAGAGCAGCAAAAAAGGCACAGATGGCATTGGAAGAACTTTACTCACTTGCTGCAATTCATTACTGTGAAGCAGTATGTGTGTGTGTGTGTGTGTGTGTGTGTGTGTGTGTGTGAGAGATCAAAACAATCAGGCTCCTGAGTGATGCTGGCAGTGTCCATTCTCTACAGAAGTTTGTTGGCTCGCTGGTTGGCTTCATCAATGCGAGCTTTATTCATATCAGCCTGGGAAAAAAATGTATATATCTGAATTAAACTGCTTATAAAACAATAATGTTAATTTAAGCAAATAAATATGAATATTTTCAGAAGTCCATTTAATTAGATGCAGAGTTGTTTGATGGTGTAGAATTACCTTATCAGTGATGCGGTCAATGGTTTTGTTCTGTTTGTCAATCTCATTGCCCATATTCAAGGCCAAATTCTTGAGATTCCCAATGATGCCGCCTACCTGATCCAGATTCTCCTCCATCTCATCTTCTCGTGCATCATTTGTTACTCTTCAGGAAAGCAGAAATAACAATACTTTTAAAAAACACTTTTTGCTTAAGGTCTAAAGTAATATTAAGAAGTATTTTAAAAAATTTATTAAAAAACAAAACAAAACACCTATCTGATGCTTCAGCCACCAAAAATGTTTTATGTGGCAGAGCAAAGACTAATTATAACTAAATGAACTAGGTCAAAAACTGGCTGCATCTGTCCAATGTTTGTGTTTTATTGACCTTCTAGGCATGCAACAAGTGGGCTTATTCAAATGATGTTGCAACAGTCCAGCTCCACAAATGTTTGTACAGTAAAAGCACAGAAATGAGAAAGTAGAAAGTGTAGCTTTAAATGTCAGATTTCATCATCTTTTTCAAAGACAAAGCTTAACATGCAGTTTTCATTTTTTTCCTTAAAAATTGATTCAAATCAAATGATTTAATTCTGACACTAGATGTAATCCTATTATTTAATGTTATTTGTCCTTTACCTCTTGATGTATTGGCCAGATCCACCCCCTGACCCGCTGGAAAAGGCCTGCCCATTACGAACGGCAGCGGGTTGGCTGGATACAACACCGCCCTCTTTTCCCTCCATGCTCGGGCTGTCACCACCGGTGCCCCAAGTCTTCTTATATCTCCCATCATTCTCAATAGAACTCACTCTAAAAGAAAAAAGGTATTTAATAATCTCATTAGCTATGTTACTATCCGTATGCATTTTGGAATACTGCATTCAATTAAATAGGATAAACTTTTCATGCAATAAGAAAAAAATGTGCATAAACTACAACGGAAAACAACCAACGGACCAATCTCATTGCACAGCATCTGAAATGCTAGTTTTATCATCCATAAAATGGTTGAGCAAAGTCTCATCAAAGTGCTTAGTTATAATAAATTCCCAAAACTGTGTTCCTAAACAGCATGCTCCAAAAGTAAGATAACATGAGTGTTTCATCTCAAATCTGAAGCTCATAATTTTTGGTATACAACAAATGATTATATACCATGACTATACTGTGACTACTGCAGCAAATTAAATTTTTCTCCATGATAATTGGTGCAAGTTAATCGGCAAGTGACAATTTTGTTCCCTTTAGTTCACTGGATGGTGCATAATTTGCAAATATTCTTTTTGCGATATTCCAGTTTTGTGCTTTAAGTTAAATTTGCATCTTTGGATGAAAACACAGCTCCAAAAAGATCTTTTGACAATTTCAGTAAAATGGAGAAAAAAAAAAAAAAAAAAGTCCCCACAAAAATACTACTGAATCTGGTGTAATATGACACAACATACAGCAGAATATTTTAAATCCAGGAGTTATAATAGCGAACCTGTCACATGGGCACACACACAGGCCACAGCATTTGGACAGATCAGTCAGGTTCTTCTCGGCCTGCCTCATATCCTGATTGATCTGGTCCATTCCTTGTTCGGTTCGCCTCAGTTGCTCTAATCAAGACAGAATGAAGCAGGTTTCAACATTAAAATGAGCTAGCATCTCCTAAACAAAGTTTTCATAGATTATAGCAACAATTTAATGCGAGTAAAAAAAAGTGGGTTTCAGAAATGAGGAGGAATGGAAGGGTGCAGTCACTCACCTCCCTGCTCATCCAGCATGGTCATTGTTTTGACACCCGTCTCCCGGCTCTAAAAAAAAAATATATATATATATATATATATACAAAAGCATATATCAAGATATCTATCTCAAATACAAATGAGCACATGCTGATAACTGTAGGCATTCTGAATCTGTACGTCAAGCCTACAGACTTCATTGGAAATCTTACCTCCTCTGCCATCTGTAGCATCCGCCTAGTGCTTTCAAGTGACTAAAAGAAACAAAGCACATATATTCAAAAGCTAGTCAAATAACTACAGTGATGTGGCACAGCAGTTATTCTGTTGAACATTAATTTGAGCTCTGCATGCAAACATCAGCTAAAAGAATGCACACTGAACACTTGAGTCTTTGGCCTTATTATATAAGCCTAGGTAATGCTATGAAACCATGCATGGAACACAATGAAGAGGCATACTAGTATAACTGTAAAAAAAATTACATTTAAGTTAGCATTAATAATTCATTTTTGAATGAATGGTCAATTATATTGTAAGGGTGGTTAAACACTAATGGTCACAGTAAAAAAACAAAAAAAAAAACATGTAACATCAGAATGAAAAAATGGGTTGGGGTTTTATGTATCTCTAGTTTACCCCCAGTCACCCATGCTGCGGTGTATGCACACAGTGTCCCCTTCATGTTATTGGTCTTTATTACAGCACACAGGCTCATGTTAGTCCCTTCAGAGGCAGCAAGAAGGAGAAAGAGAGAAAGAAACAAAGTTATAAGTAAAGCAAGAAAGGAGTAGGTTATGATCTGACAATTTTAGTAACATAGAAAATAGCAACCAGAGAATATGAGGAAACTCTTACAACTGTTAGTGCAAGAAAAGTATTATTTAAGGTTGAAAAATAGAGTGATACAATGGTGAGTGAAAGGGAAAAATACTTCACACTGTCACAAGCAATGAGAAGGCAAATATACAGGAACTTGCCAAATCACAATCAAGACAAAACTGAGTACTTTGTTATATCGCTATAGTGATAGATGACAAGCATACCTCATCTGTAACTTGGTTGGCTCTCAATGTGATGTCCTCCACTGTCATGTCTGCCATCTTGCTGGTGTCCAAGTTTGCCGCCCCTCCTGTGGCCTTAAGCTCTACGCTCTGGGGTCTGGAGGTCAGAGTTAAGAGGTCTAAGTTCAGAAGCCCCATTCATTCCCCAAACAAACAGAACAAACATTCCCATGGAAATTGATCACCTGAAAGGAATTGCCATCATCATTACTCAGCCTCATGTTGCTCAAATGATCTTCTTAAATGGGAAATTCCAATAAGTACTACAGAAGTAGTTGATACAACTCATTCGCTAGTATTTAAATTTCTGAAAGTTGTATATACCAAAACGCCAGTTTTAACTGCAACTTCACAAGGCTGAGTACATGACAAAATTGTGGGCGAGAAAGTTCAAATATATAGTGAAAATAAAGAAATTGAGCATGAAAAGTTATCGGTTGTTACTTAATGTTGTTTAAATAATGACAGAATCTGTAAAATATGGTCTGCGACACCGAAAGGTCATAAACAGCACAGACAACACTTTAAGGCCGTATTATAAGCGCTGACTTAAACAAAAGCTGAAAATGTGTATGTCTATGCTGTTTAAAACACGGTTAACAATGGTGTGAGATGGGTGTGAGAGAGATAAAAGAAGTGTGATGTTTCTATCAAGCTTTTTTTGGACAACATGGTTAACATAAGATACAGGTCTTTTTGGGTTACATTTCATTGCAGAGAACCCTGAAGAGCAGAAATCCTCATAAAAAATTAATGAATAAACAGATACTGAGGACAATAATTGACTAGCATATAACTGTCACAGCTTACAGTATAAATCTCACATGCACTGTTGTAGTAAAACTGTGGTAAAAAGACTAATAAAGTGGTTATGAGTGTGTAACAGGCCTGTTTGAAACAGATCTCATATATATTTTCCTTCATTTTAGCAGCCTTTTCCAGTTTAAAATTCCAATAAGGTAGATGCAGCTCCACAAGAATAAACTTTCATCTACAATTTTTCACTAAACCCTTGACTAAATTTCTTCTGTCCAGCACCAAAAGACAAAAGATGCAATGAGATATAATAACGGCTAAGCAAATTCTGCCATACAACTGCTTTTGTGAAAGCTGAACAAATGACAATTTTAATTTTGGGGGTAAAATATCCATTTAAGTTCATTTCTCTTGGTGTTAACTTACTCATCCAGGCTTTTCAAGGGGATTAACATGACCCTGAATAGCACGTTATTGACACTACTGAACAGTCCATGCACGAGAAACGCCTTTTTAAGAAATATCCAGCTTGTCAACAAAAACCTGTTCCTCAAGGCAAGGTAATTACGTCATGTCACTCACACAATTTTTCACTGTATTCTGCATCAGACAGACTATAAACAGCACTATCTGGACCTGCATTCTGTTCATATGGGATTAAACTACAGCGTGACTCTCTATATATAACTTATATGAAGATCTGACAAAATCCTCCAAACCAACATTTAGGAAAACGCACGTTTGTTTCTTAAACAAGACAATCAGATCTTATCTGAGAGTATAAACCCATAGCAATGATATTTAATGCTGCTGATTCCAAGTTGTACAGTTTACACCCAACGCCAGAAGGACAGAGCACAATCTTGTCAGGTAAATAATGTTAGTTACTTTGAAAGTGGGAAAGTCCTCGTGATTTCCCGAGACTCCAAGATCCCAACACCACTACTTACAGACAAGTTTTTTTACTTACTGTTTACTCATGATGTTTCACGGTTCTTTAACGCTAACTTACTGATAAAATGTGTTTGTTTATTTAAGGCAGAAGTTGGTGAGTTGGTCTCGTATGCAGTTCCGCTTTGGGGAAGTAGAAACGAATTAACATCCTCTTGATTTGAAATACTGAACCGCAACGATTCACTCGCTAACGGTACTTACTGGGGTTAAATCCAGGACAGGAGACGGATAAGACTGGAATCGATCGGTTAAAGTCTTTAGAAACTGTTTATTGTTCGCGCTTGATCCAAACTCTTTCCGAAATTCCTTCAGACAGATTATGACAGTAGTGCGCATGTGCGGTCATATGACAGGTGACTTGGTGCGCATGCGTCAAAGAGAAGCGAGTATAAATAGAAAATATAATTATTAATAACACCAGAACAGATGTTCGATATTGTAAGGCGTTGGTTGTTAACGTTTTAATAGATCACTCAATAAAAAGTTAAAAAAAATGTTTTGGCCTAATTGCAACGATTATTACTTAAAGTAGTTCCTGTATAAAAACAAAATAGGAAGAGACGTGTATATTTCTGGTGCGTCATTGGTGCAATGCATGAGTATATAAGTAATGTACAAGTAATGATGATATTTTAAGATAAATAACTTAAAATTTTCCACTTCAGTGAGAGGCTTTTAAGGGATTTTTTTTTATATTTTAAGTTACTTTCTGTAACTGTTATGCAATATTAAGACTTCCGTTTAAAACTGTATTAAACAAAAATGTTCGAGGGTAAAATAAATAAAAAATAATAATAAAATAAAAATGTACGTTGTAACTGTTTTTGACAGCCGCTTTAGTTGAATTACAGAACAGTGCGTGTTGATATCACCAGTATGACGCGTAAATCCCGGAAGTGCCTTTTGTAAACTTGCTGGTCAGCTGTACCAACTTTAGAGCAGCCTAATCTCATCGAGAATGTTTTTCAGAGGGGATAATATTTCAGTATAAACAGTGGAGTCTTCCTTTGTGCGGTAAATTATACGTATGATACAATTGTGCATGTGTTACTACATTGGTCTCATGATTACTAGGCATGTTTTCTCACGACTCAGCATCGCACCTCGACACGCTCGCATATTATTTACATGTTGCGTGTTACTGTAATAGGATTAGAAATGCTTGTTAATGCAAGCGATAACGCTGTTTAATATACCGGACAGTGTTTATATGAAGTTTGATTATTTTGTCGCCTGATCGTCATGAATAAAACGCTTATAATCGCGGATTAGTGGTTCCAACCGGAGTCAGTAGGGGGCCTCTGCAAACTTCCGCGGAGGCTACAAAATGAATTTCAAATGTATATGTATTTGGATTTATATCGTTTACGAATTTTATTAAGGAATATCAATTCATTATAATATTATTCCGCCATTATTTTTTACTTCATTCACTTCTGGAGTGTGTCACAACCAATTTGTTTTTCGTTATTGTAATCTGACCCCTAATTTCTAGTAATATAGAAAATATATTGGCCTGCTTTTAAATGCGGCATTTAAATGTTGTGAACTCTTAATAGATTATGTGAGGTTTCAGGGCATATTAAATATACTGTATGTTTTATTGTAAACTCAAATTTCATTTTAAACTTTTCAGGCTTCTATGCTTTTTTTCTTTTAATTCTGTAGATAATTTGGATGACACAATGGAAGAAAAAAATAAGAAACGTAAAAGCCCCAAACCGTCTTCCAACCAGCCGCCTTCCTCAGTTACTGCACGAAAAACAACCTCCAGCAGCAGAGCATTAGGTGGTGGTGGTACGCACTCCAGTCAGAGGACAAAGTATCGCAGGTGAGCACGATCTAACATCATCTGTGTAATATGGTGTCTGTGTATGTTAAAATGACAGTTTCTTATTTTGGTTCTTTAATTTATTTTGTTTTGGGTTTTAGGGGAGTGCGAGACAAACCGAGGCCTCAGAGTCAGTCGGGTAAGAGTAACCAGTCTGGCCACATCCAGCACTCGTTTCTCACAGATGTGTCTGATGTTCAGGAGATGGAGAAGGGGCTGCTCAGCCTTCTTAATGACTTCCACTCTGGAAAATTACAAGCCTTTGGTAAGCTCTTACGTTACAGCACAGCTACATTAAAGAATGTCTACAGTTTTAATTAAAATTAAAATCTTCTATGAATCAGGCAATGAGTGCTCCATTGATGAGATGGAGCATGTGAGAGAAATGCAGGAAACACTGGCTCGTCTGCAATTTGACCTGTATGGAGAAGTGGATGAGCTGCCAGAAGACCAGAGGAAGTCCGCTTATGACACTAACATGGATAAACTCTTATTAAATGTAAGCAAAACAGTATTACATATTAAGTCACAAATCCGAAATTATATAAAGTTCTTCTATGTAATTATTCCGAAAATCTAATGAATTCACTTTTTCTTTTCTTTAGCTGGAAGAGTTGAGCTCCTCAATGTATCCTTTCACGATTTCACCAATTATGTTGATGTCTTTCACCTGGGTGATGTTATAGTTAAAGAAATAGTTCACCAAAAAAAGAAAAATTGTTAAACATTTTTATATTCAGGCAATCCAAGATGTAGTTTGCTTCTTTATTGAAAAAGGATTTGGAGAAATTTTGCATTATTACATCACTTGCTCCCCAATGGAAGCGAATGGGCAAGGGATTTCTTATATGCTTTGAGTGAGTATCCTTAATTATAATTCTTCAGACAAAAGCTCAACCTTGCTGACAGTCAAGATGTCCCCAGAACGTCCAGCATATGAACTGCAGAAGCTCAACCATGGAGAAAACAGTGTGCACATTTAGCACAGAAAAGCTGTGGAGAAACACCAGTATTACAGTCATATCGGTGACACTGTGGATCTTATAATTGTAGAATCGGTCAGCTTGGCTTGTTTGCACTCTATAGTTTTATAGATATAATATCAAAGAACAAATCCAAACAGTCGTGATGAAATGCTCTCTTGTCCTTCTCATCACATCACATTGTTACCACAAGAATTCTACGTTCATAAAGTCATTTTCAAAAACATTGTGACTTCTAAGCTTAAATGTTGCCTTGGAGTTGTACAATAGCAGCACCTTTGCATTTTCACTAATTCACTTTAACAAGGAACTGATGGGCTTGGTTTGTATGTATTTATGTCCTGTCTTGAGCGAATTAATAGAAAGAAAATGGCAGGTTATTTTCATCAAGATGTCATTTTCCTGAGACTGCAGAATGAGAGTAAAATAATATTGTATATTTTTGGTTAGTCATATTTACATATTTTATTTTGAATTATAATGTAAGGTGTAACATAGGCTCCTGGCTGATTGTTGATTAAACTTTTTATTCATGCTTCTGTCAATAAAATTCAAGTTATATTACCCCACATCTGATTTCTCAATTATGTAAACTAACCGCAGTGTTTGTATAGTTAACTCTTTTAACATAAATATGTAAAAACAAATGTCTCTTTCCAAGCAAAATCACTAGAGCTGATTAAAGAAACGCGATTCGTGTGAAGGAATTTGCAGAGCTTCATTTGTTATTTGGTCTCCAGGGAAACGAGCGCGTGAAGTCGGCGCTTCTGTTCCTGGGTGTTTACTAGAGGGTTGTTTAGAACTCCAACCAACTCCTTATTTTCGCGTAAAATTCATATTCACTTTATAGGCCTTTTGAAAACGAAACAAATGCGTCTCCGCTTGTTATTTTTTCCCCTACAGTAGGAGAAAGGTGGTCTCAGTTTTGGACTGTTTAACCAGTTTAACTGTTATGACGTCTGTTAAATTTACAATTAATCGTAAGTCAAAAACCTGCGGAAACCCGGATGTTATTAATCTATGGCAAATGAATGGAAGTGACTACAGACAGACTCTGTCGGACGAGCCGCGCTTCGACGCCACAGAAACCAGATTCAGTGCATGGACGCCTGTAACAAATAAAACATGCAACCAACAGGTTAGGAAGAAGTGTTCTTGTTTCTTTTTTTTCTTTTTTTTTAAATATATATATATATATATTCGAAATATATGTTTTTAAATGTATTATTATTAGTTTATATATGTTTTGTATCTATTTATTTATTTTACACCTATTTTATATGTGTTTGTTATTTATTTTTACAATCGCCTTTAATCTCACTGAAAACATTTGCAGCTTTTTCGGGAAAGAACAACTCTCATCCTCCATTGGTTTGACCTGTGGACAGACCGGCAAAGAAAAGAATTTATTTGTCAGCTACTGAAAAGATGCTCCAAAACCCAGCTCAAGTAAATTCTCAATTCCTGATTTCTGATCTTACTCAATTTTAACACCGAAAATACACTTTCTCAGACAAAGAATTTGTAGTTAATATATATTTTCTATTCTTTAGGTTCACCAGGGATTGTCTGACAGAATTAGTCCCCATCACTCGAATGGACTTCACAGCTGTGCTCCCTCGCTTTCTGTCTCTCTACATCATGTCCTTCCTCAGTCCTCGAGACATCTGCTCTGCAGCACAGGTGTGCTGGCATTGGAAGTTTCTGGCAGAGCAGGTAAGTGATTAATCAGTGCAAATGTGAAATAAATAGATAAGAAACTGGACTTTTATCACATTTCTCTCTTCATTTAAATATTATTAAGTGTTCTGTAGTAAATTTTAATTTCAGATGGAATGCCAGAAATGACATTGTTTTGTATATGTTCATTCACCCACAATACAATCTCTGTGTGATTCTCTAGGACTGTCTGTGGTCTCCAAAGTGTATCCGTCTAGGCTGGTTTCTTCCCTACAGCCCATCAGATCACGAGTATGGTGCATGGAAAAGACATTATGTGGCTTGTACTGCCAGTTTAGATATTCTAACTCCACGGGAAGCAGCAGGTGTCTATGGTACCTTGAACGAGAGTTTGACAGCACCAGAGGAGCAGCAGGATAGATGGAGAGAAGACAAAATAAGACAAACTATCAGACAGAAGGTAGCAGAGCATAAAAGTGAGTGCCAGCGTTCCAGCATTTCATACCTTCCCTTAGGAAATGATCTGATTGAGGTTAATTCATATAAATGATCTAAAGCTAATAATCTCAGTTGGCTGATGCTCTGGTGCTCATACTTCTGCCTGATTATTCCACAGAAGCTGCTTTGAAGACCAGGAGGGCATGGTTAAACACCAGTAAACTGGGCACATCATTTACTGGAACCATTCACAAACCACTTACAGCTGCTCTTGTTCAACTTGGGGTAAGACACTGACAGTAAAAGTGTAATTTAATTTAATTGTAGTTACTTTAATTCAGGTTTTATTTAGTATTTCTAGTCCTGGTTTAAATTACAAAGAAAATCAAATCACTGACTTTGTTGATTATGTGTTAGTAGTTACTCATCGTCATGTTGGAAGTAACACAATATTAGTCTTGTACTACACGCAAGGAAAATGTACACAAAAGTGTTTTTTGTCATGGCTTTCTTATGTAGGACAAGTGCCGATTGAAAAACTCACTCTCTAGTGTGGATATAAGAGAACCACGGCTTGATTTAAGCTTGAATAACACTCTTGGGAGCACATGTGCCACTAGTTTATTGACAACTAATAGGTCGGTATTACAGTATCAACATTGCTGAATATCTTTCTGGATTTTTCTATATCCATCGTATTTTAGTAGCCTTCCTTTTGTATAAATCTTCTCACAACAATATGTTGTTTTCTTTCAGTTCATTGTTCACCCAGCCAGTCAAATCTTTGTATAGTCCTCTTCCTCATTTCCTGCTTGTGTCATCCGGTGTTCCTGGATATGAAGTAAAGCTTTGTTATTGCTCATTCATATCTATCATTGAGTTATGTCTCTTGCTGAATGATAGACAGTTGTTTAGGAATTGAAATGAATTGAATTTTTATATTTGTAGCTGCTTCTGGCTGCGGTGCAAGTGTCTGTGGTGGTTTTACCGTATGACACACAGGGAACAACCTTAGAGGCTTTGCTTTCTCTGGCGGAAAGGGTGATCAAAGGCAGGATGGTGCAAAGTCTTGGCATTCTGGTGACAGGAAGCACAGAAGAGATAACTCTCACAGATGGTAATTTCCTTGGGTAATTTAATATTGGGTCCAGTCTATTTTCTATAAAAATATTAACAGGCAGTTTTTGCTTGCTGCTCTGGAATAGATACAAGTATCTATCTATACATTATCTTTTATCCAGGAATGAGCATAACTGAGAAGACACTACTGAAGCCGTGTGTGAGGGAGTTCTGGGAGAATCTGTGTGGTTGGGTAGTTCCTGCTTCAGAAGGAGGGAGTCTGAATATTTTTGCTCCCCTGGCAGCTTCAGGTAGAGTTTGTCGGTTTTGCATTCTGCCCCAAGTATCATTTAAAGTGCCCCTATTATGGGTAATGAAAGTTCATAATTATCAAAAGGTCGACATGCATGCAAGACAAATTTGACCTTGTTAGTACTAACAGACGATTTGTTCAACTATTTATGTTTCCATCCTCCCCCGGTGATTGGTTGATTTCATTTAAAGCAGCGTTTGTGAGCTTTTAATGCTCCAAAAGTGGCACCTAGTGGCAAAGAACGAATTAGCATTGTCATTCAGACCAACCAGAAAGGAGCAACAATATGTTAATGTATAATTTGATATATGAAACGAGCATGAGAGGTCATTTTCAAAAATCCATAATAGGGGCACTTTAAATATCTTTTAAGTATCAGGAGTTGTATTTTTCAGTTGCAGGGATGGATCTGATGAGGAAGTTGTCCGTTTTGACTGGTCTGAATGTCAGAGCTCCCACAGGAATCTGTACGGGCTCCTACCAGCACAGTGAGTTGCAGAAAAAAATCTCTCGAGGGTGGTTTATTATATTTTGAGTCAAACACATTTTAGAATAATAGTACAGTACAGTTATCAAAACTATGAAATAACACATATGGAAGTAGAATTATGTAGTAACCAAAAAGGTGCACAATGGGATACTTTATACGTAACTAAAAAATCTAAATATATACAATACAGTTTCTTCAACTTCATAACATATCATAACATAACATTGATAAAAAAAGTAGTTGTAACATTTGTGTTTAATAGTTATTTATTTATATATTTGCAATGAATGAAGTCAAGTATCACATTTCCGTGTCTCTGCTAGTTCTCAGTGAGTGGTCTGGGTCTGGTGAGTTTCCTCCGTTGGTGTACCTGCATGAGACCCTCCTTCTGAGCTGGTGCAGACAGGCTGAACGGATAGAGGAAGCCTGTAAGCATCTGTGGAAACAGCTGGGGCCACAGCTGCACCTCATGTGTCAAGAGATCAGAGGCCGCATCCTGGGCAAGTCAGAAAAGAAAACACAGTCTTGTGCAGTCACATCAATTACGTACCTTATATTCACCCTCCTTTGTGGTGTATTCAAACCATTTTCCTTGTTTGTTTGGCCCCCTTCCAGGTCTGTTCCTCTGGGATCATATAAAGATGCCAGTCATTTCCCTTAAATCGGAGGTCATGCAGAGTTTGGTTCATGGGCTCGTGGCCCTGATGAATGAGATGCCGGTAAGCAAGACACATTATGTTCCAGTAAATCAGATTATCTTGCTGCATTATACTAAATCTGATTCATTATGTAGGATGATCCATTGGACTTCTTGGGTCACTTTCTACTGAAGTCATCAGTCAACAATGGTTTGAAGAACATGGACCCACTGTTTCTTACAGAAAGTGCTTCCTTTAATGGCCTAAGTCCAGAAACTCCAAAGGTTACTGCTAATCTTTCTGTTTTAGATGATTCATTTGGTTTACTCAATGCATTTAGTGTGTGTCTTTTTTTGTTAGGGCTTGTTAAGTGATGCAGACAGACGCAGTGCTGTGTGCAAAGAGCTTTTAAATAGTGAGAAAACATATGTGAGACAACTTCAAGCGGTGGCCACAGTCTACTACACCCCTCTCAGAGCAGCACTGGACTCCAACCGAGCCATCATCAGCTCAGTCAGTCTCATCACCATCTTCTGCCCTTTGCTGGATATATTGGAGACGAACAGGTAAAATGTCTCCCATGTTTCTACATATACTTCTCTATATCTCTTCTGTTACTTTCTCATGTTCTTAGGCTCTGCTCTTCACAGTGTTTTTCTGAAGGAGCTGACTGAAAGGTGGGAGGAGTGGGGTCCGCTGCAGTGTGTGGGGGATGTTTGCGTCAAGTTTTGCACCAAGTTACGGGTCTACACTAATTTTTTCAACAACTATCCTACCATTCTCAGAAGTATAGACAAGGTATGTTAATTTCAAATATTTCCTAGAATGATACCTTCTCATTATACATAATAAAAACAGTTCATAAATACTTGAAATAACTTGAATAAAACTCAGTCAGGAAATCAGTCACGAAAAAAAAAGGTGTCATTTAAAAGTATTCAATTGTTAAAAACAAAACATTAGTGAATATTTTGGTATAATATTTTATTGTCATCATAATCAAAGCCATTCAGAATCATGTGGTACAAGCAATGTGCACAAGCATGCAGGGGGGGAAAAACAGGAAACAGGAAATGATTACATAGAGAGCCCTGCAGACTCTCATAAATGGTCAATATCAGCAAGTTGAAAATACTTTTGAAATATCAGAGGATTTTACCTATTTATGACAACCCCATAAATCTAATAATATTTATGAATCAATAATTCATAATGTATATGATAAAAGTGACTGTAAATAGATTTAAATTCATGTTTTTCTTTTCTGTTAAATAATAATTCATTATAATTTTCCACAAAAAAATTAAGCAGCACAACTGTTTTAAAAACTAACAAGAGAAAGAAGAAATGTTACTTGAACCAATTATTAGAATTATTTCAGAAGGATCATGTGGCACTGAAGACTTATTAAGTTATGACCGCAAATATTCAGCTTTTGCATCTGAAGAATTAATTACATTTTGCATGACTATTGCATTTTTGATCAAGTACTGTACATGCAGGTTTAGTGAGCATAAAAGACATCTTTAAAAATGCTTCTCATGTATAATACTTATGCATATTATTTCATATACTGAATCGTTTTCATTATTTGTTCAATCATTTTGTATGTTTTGTAGTGCCGTGAGATGCTCCCAGTATTCCGCAGCTTTCTGAAGAGACACGACCGGACCATTGCTACCAGAATGCTGAGGTACAGTAAAAATGACAGCTTTCCTGGTTTTCACACAAATGAGAAAAGTTGTACAAGTGACACTCCAAATGTACACCCAGTCTCCAGGAGCTGTTTCTCACACCATCCGCACGAGTGGAGGAGTATGTGACTTTGCTTCAAGCATTAACGCTACACACACCATCTGAGCATCCAGACTATACACAGTTATCATCTGCTCTCAACTCACTGCTGACTTACAGAGGCTTCATCCACAAGGTGTGTTCAAAACTCATTATATAAATATGAACATGTGTCTTTAACCTAATTTAAGACCGTGCTTTGCTATTCATTCCCAGTTGAAAAAGAGTCTGGATCGAGACTTGAGAATCTTGGAGGCACAGAGCACAATTCAAAGCTGCCCAGTAAGTTGCGTAGTCATTGCAGCAGCCGTTTATTTATTCATGTTCTCACAGGCCATTAAAGTCACAAAGCAAGTTTTCTGTACTTAAAAGAACAGGAAGAAGTATGTTATGGACAGCCATATGTATTTGCAGTGCACTATATCCAGATGTCATTGTTCATGCACACAGTATAACAGGATTTCTGTACTTTATTTAGAATTTGCTGGAGGAAAGCAGATACTTGGTCACCACTCAGGATGTGGCATTGCTGAGCTGCCTTAATGGAGACATTGCTGCCTCTCTCAGGTGCTGCCATTGACCCGAGATCAAATGACAGGGAAACAGGAGTCTCTCTGTCTACCTGAAGCCAGTCTTCTTCTGTTTGTAGATGACTAACAACAGCATAACTAAATATGTTTGAATTAAGAAGCAGCAAATATTTTGATTGAAGAAACAGTTTATCCCCCAAAAGTGAATCATTCTCAGCTTCAGGCCATCCAAGGTGTAAATGAGTTTAAGACACGGGAAATCAATCAGTAATTTTGTATTGAGTAAATTAGAAACTTGCCATTACTTCACTTCACCGATTGGTATTCTGCAGTGAATGGGTGCCATCAGATTGAGAGTTCAAACCGCTGATAAAAACATCACAATAATCCTAAAGTAATCCAACTCAATCAATCAATTAATGTCTTGTGAAATTTATTAAAAAAAAAACAAAAACAAATGAATCATTAATGCCTTTTAACAGTCTCTTAGCCAAAATATAAGTCCTTAATTCCTAATAACGCTTCCTGCAGTAAAAACAGACCATCCCGTGTTTTCACTTGTAACTAGGGCTTAATCCATTCATTCAGTCTTGATTCAGATGAGGCCATTTTTCAGTACATACAGCCATTTTATAGCTAATCTATTTTCAGCTGGAAACAGTTTGAAGTGAAATACTCACCTTAACGATGGATTCGTTTCTTACAAGCATGCAGCTTTTTGTTTCAAAAGACGTTAATTGATGGAGTTGTGTGGATAATTTTGATGCTTATATCAGCTGTTTGAACTCTCATTCTGACGGCACCCATCCACTGCAGAGGATCTATTGGTGAGCAAGTGATCTGTTCAGATGTAGAAACACCTCATCTACATATTAGATGAACTGAAGGGGGAGTATACTAGGCAAATTTTCATTTTTTTGGGATGAACTATTCCTTTATGATAGCAGATTTACTCAAGCAACCTGACTGATCTGATATGTTTATTCTCTTTTTATCTTCTCAGGATGTATGAGCACGTGAGCGACCTCAGGCTGTTTCTGTTCAATGATGCTCTAGTACTGACTGAGAGGAGTGTGTCAAACTTGCCATTTTGTCTGGCAGTGAACACGACTCACACCTTTCTGGCCTCTGTGGCTCTTCACTGTGTAAATCTCTTGGAAATCACAGACACTAAGTGTATGTGTCATTATAACTACATCCTGTAACACAATGGTCATTATGTTGTCTCTAAAATGAGCAATACTACACTACACTACCATTGCTGCATTTATTTGACTTTTATATGTCATATTTGTTAATGTTACCTGTATATAATATAAAATTATTTAATTATTATTTTTCAGACGTTCAAAATGCTTTTCAGCTGGAGAGCCCAAAGCGCCAGTGGATCTGTGCTACAGATAGAGAAGAGGACAAGATCAGGCTGCTGTCTGCTTTACGCAGTGCTATAAATGCTGCTATAACACGTAACTAAAGATTAACACACTGTTCACTAACTATATTAAGAATATTTTTTTATTTTGTTTTATTACCAAGTAAATTGAATTGGTGTGTATGTAATTTTTGATTATGCATGATTAAAGTATGAATTATTCCAACACAAAAGTGATTTGTGGGGTTATACAATAAATGATAATGTAAATATCCTTTATATTTTACGTGCACACTTATGAAAGGGTATAAAAGCTTTTATTTCACATAAAATATGCCGTTCTCACAAAATTTGATTGCTCTGTGGGGCCTTCCACAGGTCTACAGATATCAAATGGGGTTAATTTATTTATACAAAAACTAAAAAAAAGACAATTAAAAAGACAAAAATCCCTTAGCATGTTAAATTGTGTGCACCTTCGCTGCAAGATTAGCTGCCACTTATAATTCTTGTAGAATTAAATGACTTTTTTAAACTATTAATGTTAATCTAATATGTTTCGTGTTTTTTTCCCTTCTTCTATTGGTCTACGCACAACGTGCCTCCATCATTGTAGTGTGCAAAATTTTGGAATCTGTATAGATGCCTATGTTTTGTGTCTCAGCAGGACACTTGTCTGCCCAAGACAAGAAAATACACAAAATATATTAATATGAACCTTTACCAGAAACCTTTACTTTTATGTACAAATAGTTTTTTTTGTGCAAACATATAGACAACCTTTCAAAAGGTTATAATTAACAAATTAAATGGAATAATCATGTTTACAATAAGATTAGGCCTTAATATAAAAAGAAACAATTATTAAACTATCTACTGCTTTATCTCTTCAACCACCCACACAACAATAAAAAATATAAACCAAAGAACCAAAGAAATATACGGTGACGCATCACCTGTTTTGGAATTCATATTAAACTTTAAAGTGCTGGAATCAATCACATGCATAAAAAAAATAGTCTACACCACTCCTTCATTGATTCAACATAATAAGATACTGAAAAAAATTGTCTTTTTGTATGTAAAAATTACTAAAGCATAGGACGTTCAAGATCTTCATGTGTCCAAAGCAGGATAAGTGTATCTTAAAAACACAATGCAAATTAATTTGCATTTAAAACAAATGGCATATTTCAACAGCTTGAGCACTGGGCCTCTGGCCTCTCTTAATAAAATGCTGAAGGGTAGATTGTGAGTGTGGAAACTGGTCTTGCTGATGTTTATCGGGTGTAATAAACTCTATAATAGACAACCTTTGGCCTCCAGAGGGAGTAAGAATTGTCAAATTTCAGAAGATGAACTCCTTCACCAGGATATTGGTGACTGCCTGCATACACTTCCTCATGGCTGTCACGACGGGAAACGGGAACAATCTCGTGCTGTAGGTGATACTGACCCTGTTCTGTCTGCTTCTCTCCTTCAATTTGTTCTGTGCCTTAAAATAGGAAATAAAATCAAATTAAAAATAAATATGACGTAATAAATATTTGTGTCTTTGTGAAAGAAATCCACCCTCTTACTTCCTTTAGTTTCAGTAGTTTCAGTACTTGCTGGCATGTTCATGTCCTTCCTCTCAAAGTACAGCCCAAAACCAATATCGTAGTGATCAGTGGCGAATTCCCAAAACAGGTGTGAGCCATCCTGATTAGTGGGCACCCGTACCGTCAACACCTCCCCTCGGCCCACTGTGATAACTGAGTCCTGATCGTGCAACACCTTTTCCTTAAACTCTTTAATCTGAGGCCGTGTCCACATAGAAGGAGCAATGATATGTACTTCTGCATTTAAAACAAACAAAAAAAAATGTTTTATGTTACAAATAACATTTATTTAACAATTATTTATCTATTCTTATATGTATACAACCAGAACTAGAAAGACACATATACCTAAATCTAAAAATAAATAAAATAAATAAATATATATATATATATATATATATATACATAAAATACACTACTTCATACCATAATTTGGTCAAAAGTACAGGAACAAGAATATTATTAAATATTATTACAATATACAATTGGGTCCTATGATGGCAAAGCTGCATTTTCTGCAATCATTACTTCAGGTTTTAATGTCACAAGCATTCTTATCTCATTCTATTATTTCTTCATATTTTTAAATGAATAAATGAAATGGTACTGTCATTAGAAAATAATGTGCAAGTCTTTACTATTACTTTGATAAACTTAAGAATGGACAGACAGCAAGATAGAGAGAGATCGATAAAGATAGATAGATAGATAGATAGATAAAACACACCTTCTGGTTTGCCTTCTACACATAAATGGAAGGCTTTTGAGTCTGTTTGCTGTTCCTGATTCTCTAATGAATTTGATTGGCTGTTGGGATTGCAGGTGGGCACAGCTTCATTTGACACAGGAGAAGGAAGATCTTCAGACATTTGATTCACATTTGAGTCCTGCTGCTTCTGCAAGGCCATCTGAATTCATACAGGAGAAATGTAAAGGGTTTATGACATATTTTGTTATTATAATGTTCACAAAAACATATATTTGCAAAAATTATTATTTTCAACCCTCATTCTTCACTCTTATTCTGACCTTCAATGCTTATTAGTAAATGTCCAATGTTAGGATTGACTGTCATTTTTTAGTAAAACATATTTCACATGAATAAATATTTTGAAAACATTCATATAAAATCAATTTACAATTTTTTAATTTTTTTAAATGGACAAAGGTTTCTGTGTGAACTCTCCATTAGACTCATTTATGATTTGAGGTGAAATGCTTTTAATAAACATGATCCTCCACTGTGCTCCGGGACATTCACCAGTTTCTGATGCTGGGGTCTTTTTTGTAGGATGTTTTTGAAAGAAGATGTTTTAAGCAATGACTTCTGCAGGAAGTTTTTAAAAGGTACAAAGACCTTTTATTGTGTCAAAATATTAATAACACCTTTAAGAATCGTGATAAGAAGCTTACTTGAATCTTAAGTCTCTGGTTGTGCTCGTACCTGCTGTAAGCGGAGGGCCTGGTGCATGTACTGTTTGTAGTGCTGTTCCTGCAGCTGTCTGATGAGTAACTGCTGCTGGTCTGGATTATCTGGGTACTGCTGTTTGGCATACTGTTGAAACTGCACAGCTGTTTGTGCATTCAGAACAGCCATGATCTGTTGTCTGAGAGTAACACGTAACACTTTAAATTCTACACGCTGAATTCTACTGAAAGTTCAAGCTATGGTGCACGGTTTATTGTATAGTTAATGTATTTATTTATGTACATATGTATATATACTATACTATTTTTATTAAATATATGCATGCATGTTTGCATTTATATTATGTAAAGAAAAACTTTTATTTTGGATGTGATTAATCGCGAATGATCATCTGACAGCACTAATATATACAGATATACATACAGGTAAATAATATTTATTTATTTAATCTTATATAATTTACTGTAAATATCACATGTTCAACTTCATGTAGAGCAACTTTATGCTCTAAAAAGTGAAACCATTCATTGAATATCATCACTTACTTTTGCCGCTCTGTCTGTAACCTCTCTGTTTCATCTTTTCTTCTCTGTTCCTCCTCTTTTATCCTCCTCTCTTCTTCCTCTCTGCGTTGTGCTTCTTCTTCCAGTCTCCGTCGCTCCTGCTCTTCTCTCTCCAGCCTGAGACGTTCTTCCTCTTCTTTTCTAAACACACAAACACACACAGATTAAAAAGGAATTCCTACAAGGCTTAACAGATTAATAGACTACTTTATAAGAAACTTTGGTGACAGTAACTAATACAGCACACACCTTCTCTTCTCCTGTTCCTCCTTCTCAATCTTATGTGATGTCACATATGTTGCAAACAGACTACAACAGGAGTTCAGGAGCTTCACAAAATCCTCCATGGCATCTTCTTTAGCCATACTGCCCAGCCGTAGCCATTCTTTCCTGAGAGATGCAGTGAAACAAAGCAAATGAAGATCTATAGGCATTTCAGGATTGTGCTACATGGCTTTAAAAGAATAAAAAAAAATAAAAATATCCTTACAAAACAAGCTGTGGCAGCACTTCGGTACAGTGATATCACAGAAAATATATATAATCTGGTAGTATGTGCATTACACTTGGTAATATAGAGTACATTATATGTGCATTAATATGAAGTCATGTTATATAGACTTTATAATACTCTAATGGCCTTATACAGTCAAAATTTGCACAATACTAGCATTTTATACGCGTATTCCTTCATTACCTTCTGTCGTTTCCCAGTACATCAAAGAATCCAATTTCTGGACATGCATTTGAATCATAAGGACCAATTGTGATCTGCTTATGTAGTGCAACCAAACGGAGATTTTCTTCATATGTTGGGTTGAACGCCTTCCCATTCATTTCTAAGTGAGACAAAATGTACATTAACCATCGTGGATTCGCTGACAATATCTAGGAGAACCTGAATAATGATTATTATGAATGTCATTTCAGTCCATAAATGGGTGGAGCTTTTACTACAGTGTATCGATATCTATTCTAGAGACAATGACTCACAGAAACGGGACTTTAATTTTGTTTTGCTATCAATAAACACAGACATAACCGCAGGTGTGACAGGACAAAATGAAAAGGGACACACCGAAAATTGAAAGTGAAAGTCTGGGTTACTTCGTTATCAGTTCTTAAGTTACCTTTAAAGAATTTCAGTGCAAGTTTGAAGAGCTCCTCTAAAGTAAATCCCCAGTTTCTCTCCAAACTCCATGATTTTTTAGGTTCTTCAAGATCCTCACGTGAATTACAGTCTTCCTCGGTGTCGGAGGCGTGCGTTTCGGTGTTAATGCAGTTCTCGCCGCTTTTCTCTATCTTGCCGTTGTCTTGTTCTGCTCTGTCAAACTCCATCATGTCAAACTGTGAATACAAGTTGCTGCTACCGTTGCTGCTGTCACAGGTGGCCACGTAGCGCACAGAACACCTCTCTTCCGTGTATTCCCACCGGAAATCCCGGGTATTTGAGTTAGTTTCAGCTCATTTAAACAGCATTCGCTTTATAGTCACGTCTGTTACTGCGCAGGTAAAACCAGATATGTTCTCAGACGCGTCTTGCATTTGGTTTATATGCTCAAATGTCACTTTGACATAATGAGCATTACCTGTGAGCAGAATGCGCAAGCTGACCTTACTCGAGTCGTATTGCAGCTAGTAAACTGAACCACGTTTCCCTTCAAAGCAATTCTGAGATATATGGAAAGAATTAGCAGATACTAGGCTACTTAATATCTCTTTCACACAGCTGATATTAACTGCTGGCAGTCCTATTAACGTTCAATATTCCCGCGTATTACACAAAAACATAAGAACTCTTCTTTATCTTTAATGTTAATGTTTAACTGAACTTTTTTGACGAACAATATAAATACAATAAACAAAAACAGCTTTTTAAAATTATTTTAACTCATTTTAACAGTTCAGAATAAAGTAAATCAGCTAATTAGGAAGGGAATAATGATGAACGCATTGTGTGTTAAACAAGTCTGGCAAACCTCATTAAAAACTGGAAAACCCAGATTAACAGAAACAAGGGTTTCCAGTCTGTCGTGTTATGACAAGAGAATACACAAGGTGGATTTGGCAATTTTATGGCAGTTTCAAGCTTTTGTCCTGTGGTTTTGCCAAGTTATTCATGCAAATTCATTATTTAATACTCTTCTTTGCTCTTACAGATGAACTTATTGAATTAGGCTTACAAAGGCACCCTCTTCTGCCATCACAGACCTTTGCAGCTGGAGTGATTGGAATGAAACACAAAGAATGTGCAACACGTTTACTGAGCACACGTTTACTCTGAGGTGAGAGCTTTTCAGTGAGAAACATTGAAACCTTAACAACGTATCAGTCTTGTGTCAATTTTAAAACAGACTTTTATTTAATACTGTGAGTTGTTCTGAAAAATAAAATATATGTGGAAAGAATTATAATTTGTAACAAAACTGACTACAAAAATAGTCAACAGTCATTTAATCATGAGTATTAAATTAATATGACAACCACTGTAGTCTAACCTGATTCATAAATAATGTAATATTTATATTGTAATGAACTATGATTTAATTCAACTACCATAAGGAAAAACCTCAATAATACTATTTATAGAGGTACTATTGAGATCACATCACCAGAGAAATACTACTCACTTTATTTCAGTATTATTATCTATATTATTTGACAGCGTTAGTTACAAAATAAATTAATGATTTCTATACAATGAAATAACAAAATTACTTTGTGCACAAATAATTTACCTGTTATATGTGACCCTGGACCACAAAATGATATATTTGCAGCAATAGCCAAAAATGCATTGTATGGGTCAAAATCGTTTGGAAAAAAAAAAAATCATCAGAATTTTAAGTAAAGATCATGTTCCATGAAGATATTTTGTAAATTCCCTACCATAAATATATTACAACCTTTACAACCAAATTTTTGTTAATATGCATTGGAAATGCTTTAATATTTCTCTCAATATTTCGATTTTTTTTCACCCTCAAATTTCAGATTTTCAAATAGTTGTATCGCAGTCAAATATTGTCCTATCCTCACAAACCATACATCAATGGAAAGCTTATTCATTCAGCTTTAGATGATGTAAAAATCTCAATTTTTAAATATTTACCCATATGACTGGTTTTGTGGTCCTGGGTTATATATATAATGTACGTTTCAGTAAGAGCACATAGAGGTCATAAAAGCACAACTGCTTTTGTTTTCACATTATAATCTGCTCACGACCAAATTCTCAGAATTTGTATTTCTTTGGTAATTAATGTTCTTATTTCAATGCCTTTGCTGATGTGCATTTTAAACTGTGAGGACTTTTAAAGTCAATGTGAATTTCCACATGCAGGCCATTTCACTTTTATAAACATATTTCCGAGTGAAACAGGATGTCTAAAAAAAATAATGTGGCAGGACTTGATTTTATCCATGGAGAATTAAGTGGTTGCGGGTCAAATGTGTAATGCCTAAATATATATTTTTCCTTTGGAACAACATGCACAGTTAAATCATACACAAGACCAGGAATGTGCATTAAGAAAGTAAACAGTCAATTTTGACTCAGTCTGACTTTAAATTGGCTTTGCTGTTTCTTACACCTGCACTGCCCATGGAATAAAGGTGCCAGGATCTGCAGGAGGACACTAAAATAAAAACAAACATATAATTGTCAACAGATTGCCAACAATATAAAGTATCTGACAGTCAACAATGAAAGTTGCTACATACGAGTTTAGTAAACTTGTCTTCACAGGCATTTCGTATCCGTTCAGGTGTGGCGGGGCTGTCCAGTCTGAAGGGTCCCGTCAGACCGGACTCAGCCCTGGCAGCTGCGATGGCATCTTTAATGGCATAAAACACTGAGGCTGCCAGAAAGAGAGGAGGCTCACCCACAGCCTGAGTACAAACAGCACTGAGAGTTAACAGACTTAAACCATGATCTTACGGTGGAGTCAGTTATTGTGGTTCATCTGACCTTTGAGGAGAAGATGGCCTTCTCATTAGGAGCGTCTCTGAGCAGCGAGACATTTAATTCAATGGGGATATCCCCAAAAGCGGGAATCTTGTACATCCCAGGTCCGCGAGTATACAGGTAACCATTGGGAGAGTAGCGCAGTTCCTCCAGCGTGAACAGACCTAAACCTTGCATGAACCCACCCTCCACCTGCACACACAGCCACAAATCAGATTAATATTATGAAGAATTGGCAACGGTGTGATCTGTTTTATTACATTTTGATTTACCTGTCCAATGTCCAATGCTGGATTTAAACTCTTTCCCACATCCATGACTATGGATGTATAAAGATTCTGACAGGAGAGATAGTTAACTTTGAGGAATGAATGTCAAATATGTACATGTATTATGTAGACTTGTTTAAGTAATACTGGTTTTTAAAAATAACAAATACACATTTCACACTCGCATTACCTTATGACTACCAGTTAGACAGTCTATCTCCACCTCTGAGACGGCTACGCCATAACTGAAGTAGTTAAATGGCCTTCCTGAATTTGTTTCAAAATCATAGCCAAGATCTGGAGTCCTATAAAATATAATTAGATGATAACTCTTAAATGAGGACCAACACGTTTATTGAAATTTGTTTAAACTGTATTCAATTAGCTGAGGAAACCATTCTGAAAAGAACATACTTGTAAAATCCATTGGCAGACAAATTAACTCTGTCGAAATATGCTGCTTTCACCTGTAAATGTGATTACAGTGTCATATATAAAATCCATAAAAATACAACAAATTTAATGAATAATTACATACAAAACTAGATACTGACCCAATCCTCCCAGCAGCCTTTGGGGTTTTTGTCTTTGTAAGGCTGAAGTCTCTGTAGTAATGTCTGGCAAGCATTCTGTGCAAAAACAAAAAAAAAAAAATTATGCAATTTTTGTTTTTGAAAGTCTCTTTTGTTCACCAAGGGTGCATTTATTTGGTCAAAAAGTACAGCAATAATGTTAAATATTATTACAATTTAAAATAAGTGTTTTCTCTTTTAATATCTATTTAATATTATTTAATCCTATGATGGCAAAGCTCAATCAGCAGTTACTACTTCAGTCTTCAGTGTGACACAATCCTTCAGAAATCATTCGGATATGCTGATTTGTTGTTATTAAGCATTTATTAAATTATTATAAATATTGACAACAGTTTGCACTTTAATATTTTTGTGAAAAAAGCTCAAAAGTACAGCATTAATTAATTTTTTTCTCCTAGAATAGTCTGTCACTTTTGATCAATTAAATGTGAACAAACTGACCCAAAGCTTTTGAATGATAGTGTACATAAAAAAGGCATGATAAATATGAATATCTGCTGCATGAGGCTTACAAAGATGGCCATGCCGTTAAGATCTGAGGAGGCAGAGGCGGCTGTAGGGCTGGTGTTGGGAACTGTGTTAGTGCTGGTCTCTGTGATGTGAATCTTTGAGCAGGGGATTCCAAGAGTTTTACTGGCCACCTGCACAACACAAAAAATAATGCAAACAGTTGCGACAAATAATTTAATACAGTATTTTTGTTGTGCTTTGTTTACATTACCTGGACCATTTTCGTGTGCAGGCCTTGTCCCATCTCTGTTCCACCATGAGTCAGTAAAACCGAACCATCTGAGTACACAAGTACCAATGCTCCTGCCTGAAACAAAAAATATTTATCACACACATAATCACCTCTTTCTAAGAATTATTTGGAGCCTAAGATGAAAAGGGCTGACCTGGTTGAGGAAGACAGCAGTGAAGCTAATTCCAAACTTGGTGGGAATGATGGATAATCCTCTTTTGGTCCAACGATGCTGCCTGGAATTAAAGTATTACAGCAATTCTTACCCAACATGCTATGCAGTACCTAAACTAAGAAGTAATAAATCTAACAATAAAGTGATGGCTCTCTGGTTTTGCCTTTTGAATTTATGCTGCCTAGGTTTATTTTATATATTTATTTATATGTATACAATATTGTAGTATTTCTTAATATATTATTTTAATTTTAGGTTAAGTTTTAGTAAGTTTGCTATTTTTATTATTATAATTTTTTTTAATATGTAATGTTTTTACGATTTTTGTACTGAATTTATGTTTTTCAGTTAATTGTCACATGACTTTAAGTTGATCTATTTTTTTTTGCTTGATTACAATTAACAAACATTATTTTTTAATAGTTTTTTATTTTGTTAACAATAACAATAATGCACTGAAAAGTGTACTGTCTATGATATTAGTATGAAATATTAAAATAAAACATTACAATTAATTGAATTTGTTTATAAAAGAGCAACTGAAGGAGAGAGAATTTATATAATTGGTTATTTAGTATTATTTTGTCATTATTTTCTTCTAATGTCAGTAAAGACTACATATATCAGTACACTCCAAATATCAAAGAAAACACGTTTTCCTACTATATTGCTTTTGGTTGTGTTGAAGAGCTCAATATTTCAGATTATTTCTAACCTGTTGTATTGTTCCACTGCCTCCTTGCGCTTGTTGAAGTCTGAGAGCTGCAGGCACTCCTCCCAACAGCGATCGATGGTGAACTGCTCCAGACGTTGATTGAAAGGTGTGAAATCCCCCTCTTTGTACATGTTCATCCTCCTCACCTGAAAGTAGTAAAAAATTCTGTTACACGTGACATTAATATTTGAGTAGTATGGACTGCAAGAGAGAGAAAGTTGCAGTATGAACCTCTTCAGCAGGCAGACCACAGCTCAAAGCCACATCACTCATCCAGCTCTCTGCAATCATCATGCCCTGCGGCCCACCAAAGCCCCTGAACGCCGAGTTAGATGGCAGATTGGTTTTACACATGTAGCCAGTGCCATGGATGTTAGGAATGTTGTAGGAGTTATCCATGTGGAACAGTGCCCTCTCCAGGATCTATGCATTGACAGACAGGACACACGCATTTAGGCTTGGAATATAAGAAAATGTAATGCGTCTCGCTGACCACAAAGGGGCGATAGATGTTCAAAACTTTGAGATGGCTACTCACTGACAATGACAGATCCAGTGAATTGCCTACGTTGCTGTAGAGCGTCACTTCAAGTGCCATCACTCTTCCATTGTTCATGTACCCAACCTAGAAATTACAAAGCACTAGTGTATCAGAATAGTCTAGCAAAGATGAGGACAATAGTGTGTGACAATATGTCCTTGCAGGCCAGGTTTTGGCTTTTTTTCTTATTGTTTTTTTATACGTGCTGAAGACAATGACTAAAAAGTAGTTTGACCAATAGTGTACATTCATTATACTTAATCAACCAATCATGGTGTGTGAGAAGGTGGGATGTGTGTGTATATATATATATGCACTAGTACTGTAAGGGCATGTCAATAGAAAAACAAAGCCCAGACCTTGACATTTTAGGCAATTTAGAAATCCCAGCCAAGACTAAGAGGACTTGTGATCAACCTAAAGGACAATATACAAATAATTTGTGCAATTTTTCACCTTGTAATGTCCAAAAAATGGATGCCGACCACCTGTGACAAGCATGTCCTCATCGCGATCTAGCATGCACCGAACTGGCCGCTTAACCCTAAAAGAAAAAGGCTATGTTTACTCTTCACACTGCTACAAACAACCTCACTTTATATAAATAGGTACGTTAAAATGGTTACATTAGTTTGTGTTATAAATATTCATACGTATGTGCAGCTACGGCAACCACAGTGGACAGAATTGTGCTCCGACTCTCTTTCCCTCCAAATCCTCCTCCCATCCGCTTTACGCGACACACCACCCGGTTGGCAGGCACTCCCAGAGCTTTAGCCACTAGGGCCTGAGGTAAACACAGCAGATTATTTGCATTAGGACAGTATAAACAACTATACATCACATCATTAATAATCCTATCATATTTTTTGTTACTAATGAATTAACCATTTTAAATAAGAGATAGCATCTGCTATCTGTTTTTCTCAATTGTTTACTTGGGTCTTGGAGGCCGACTGTGTGGACACAAACAGCTCCATTTCTCCATCCTCTCCACGAGGGACAGCCAGTGTGCAGTTAGTCTCCAGATAAAACTGTTCCTGCCCTCCAATGTGCATCTCACCTGCAGAATCGAATATTTAGTGTCAGCTCATGAAATAAAAGAGGAGCATGTCTGAACAAGAAGATAACTGCAGATCTACCACAGAACAATTTGTGCAGAGTACAGACTCTGTTTCATAAAAAAACATGGTTTTAAAGGGTTACTCCACCCAAAAATTAAAAGGATACATTTTCTACATTTATTTTCAATTTGAACAGTAGATCATTGTCGTGGCTGACACAGAAAACCACACGGTTACTTTCCAAAATGGTACTACAGTGATGTTACGGTGCTGAATTGTTGAATAAAGATGATATTTTAGTTTTATTGCTTGTCAATATCACAAGCCTGGTTTTCATCTAAAATATCTTAAATTGTGTTTCGAGGTTTTTTTTTTAATGACAAAATTTTCATTTTGGGGTTAAGCAACCTTTAAATAATGTGATTATAATGTTCACATTCTTCACAAAGAGGCTCAAAGCAGTGTGCCACTATTATTTTAAATTAAAAAAGGTTATACCATGCAGGATGTGATCAGAGTCTTTGAATCCTTGTTCAAGATCTCCTCTCGCTATACTTCTCACTGGCTGAAAGAAAGACTTGTTGGCAATAGCATCCTGTTTGAAAGAGTGAACATGTTAGCAAACCAGTCAAGCTTATCTCTGTGTTATGTGTATTTTGTACAAGCTGTTTCTCTGAAAACCTTGAAAAAACTGTTATGTAATAATGACAGCAAGAAAAAAAAAACACTGAGCAGGGGTGAAAGGCACCAAATGTTTTGCGATAACATTGTAGATCAGTGGTTTTGAAACCAAAAATTGGTTGTAGGTCATATTTTCAGTCTTATGAGGATTACATTTTTTTACATTTTTGTAGAATTTTCCAATTTTTGGAAAATCTGTAAAATCCTTTGGTTTGGTTTTGGTGTCTGAATCCTGGACCTCCTGTCTAGAACATGTGGTTTGTGTTCGTGTAAATTTGCTCTTCTATCATCTCATTGTGTTAGGTGTGAGCATGTTTGCATGTTTGTGCCTCCTGTCTAGATCTTTTATTTTTATTCCTATGTCTGATCAGATGCACCCATTTTTGTGTTACTTCTCACGTTTTGTGTAAATAAAGACCTTTTTGAGAATTACTTGCTGTGCTGCATTTGGGTGAGTGTACATGTGGAGTAAATACAGACCTGAATTGTGACAATCACAGGCTTCAGTTCCTCATAGCTGATCTTCACAGCTTTGGCTGCTCTCTGAGCATGGGCCTGTGTGTCTGCCACAATGGCCCCCACTATATGGCCAACACATGTGACCTAGCATGAAAGATCAGTGATCAGTGAGGAGTCTACATGAGTATACAAAAGCAACACATTATATGCATGTTAGTCTAATCCCAGATTCCAATCATAATGCTATTCATCAAAGGTTTGGGGTTGGTAAACATTTTTAATGATTTTTCCCATCACAACTTTAATTTAATAAAGTACACTGAGTAAAAAGGGATATTGTGAAATATTATTCAAATTAACAATTAACTATTTTCTATATATTAAAATAAAATACATGTAACGGTTTATGATGAAAAGCTACTTTTATTATCCCGGTCCTCAGTGAAATCATTCTAATCTGCTGATTTGGTGCTCAAGAAACATTAACTACTTTTACACACTATCAATACTAAAACAGCTGTACTGCTTAATATGTTTATTACTGTGTAATATGTCTTTATATGTGGATACATAATTATTCATGGTTCTTATATATAGATAAATAAAGAGTTTAAAAGAACCAAATTTTATGTAATAAAAATAAGTATTTTACTTTAAGTCTTTTATTTTAAAGTAACGTCTGTACTATCACTTTTGGTTAATTTATTGCATCTTTTCTGAATAAAATAATTAATTAATTTCTTAATGCAAAAAAAATCTTACTAATCCCAATCCCAAATTTATAGCACTGACACTTATTAAAGATTCAAATAAATTTAAATGAAAGTTTCCAACTCACAAAAATATATAACAATTTCTTCGTAAATGTGACCTTAATTTCTCATAAGTTAGACTTAGTATCTTGCAAGGTACCATATCTCCAATAAAGTGATTTAATTTCTCTTACTTTCTAACAATTACCTTTTTTTGGAAACAGGCTTCACTAAGAAACAGCAAATAAAAGGCTTTGCTGCAAATGTGTGACATTTTACAGGGTAGATTAAGATTATTTTTAACTATGCCACATCCAAGATGCTCAACCATGAAAGTGCATGTCAAAGTGTAACTGCATCAATAAATGATTATGCCGTAGAAATACGCCTGATCACAGAATAGCCTACTCTGCAATCAAGTGAGATGCATGTGAGATACATTTTGCATGGGAATCCGCTAACATCTGTCACGAATGCATGACGTCGTTTACTATGACTTCCAAAAGATACTCTGTTTTGTGAAAGAAATGTAAAAGGCATTACGTTATGGTTGCCTTATGCCTGATCCAGTCTGCATCATAACTAACAACGAACTTCTATATAAAAGCCAAATCAATTTAATAGCTCTCTGTGTAACGTCTTCTCATCAGAAATACTGTATAGAAAATTCACTGAAATATAGAAAAACCTTATCATCTGCAAAAACGGTCTCGTCATAAACAACAGGTCCTGTCATGTTACTTCCTGGGATGTCTTTAGCAGAGACAAACGCAACCACTCCAGGAACTGCCATTGCACTGGAGGTGTCAATGGATCTACAAAGAGAAACACGTACGCACATAGTTAACACCTAATCAGGGGTAATCATTGTCTCAGATCACTGTACTAAACCTTTTTATGACACGTGAATGTAGGTTCGCTTTAACAACATCAGTGTTCATGTGACAAGTCATATCTACTTGGCTTTAACTCAACACTAAATCATTCCAAAACATGATGTGTGTTATTTGAAACTAACTTTATGAGTGCATGAGCTTTAGCACTGGTGACCAAAGCCAAATGGAGCTCATTTTCATAACAAGGAATGTCATCACAGTAGATCGCTTCTCCTGTGGCCTGCTTAAGTGCAGAGAGATGCATGATCGGTTGCCCCACCACATCAGCACTATTATGTCCAGGGGGAACTGCCTGCAAACAAAGAAATAAGGTTTTATCATGATAACTCTCAGAAGTGTTGGCATGGTCATATGCATGTAAATATTATTGTTTTTGGTCTTGATGGAATAGATCTACTACACTGCTGAGGCAAAGCATATACTGCTACTTGCTACTGCCAATACATCCACAACATGCTGCTGTGAGCATGTAAGAAATACTACTGCTGTACATATAACTTATATAAAATAAACCCTATGTAGCATACAGGAATCACCCCATGGCAGATACATAAAGGTGGAGCTTGGGAAGGTGGAGGGTTTCTAAAGTGGGCTAGCCAAGTATTTGAAGATACCAAAACAGTCAGCTGTGCTATGTGATGATGTCATTACGTCCGATTGAGTTGCACCTATTGGTCTGCGCCATCTAGAGTTTCGTAAGAGAACTGAGAATTTATAAGCCAAGGCTGCTAAACGCTGATGTATATGTACCTGGTAGAGCTGTACACTGGATGGTGAGTCCAGCTGGAAGAGCTCAGTAGCAGTAACATATTTGGGTTGGACGTCTTCCACAGTCACACCCTGTAGAATTTATACAGTTTACAATTAACCCTTAAATAGTCATGTGACCAAGAACATATGTTACCCTGGACCACAAAAGAAGTTGGTTTTATTTTATTGACTTTTATACATCATCTGAAAGCACAATATAAATGCTTTCCATTGATGTATGGTTTGTTAGGGATATGATAATATTTGAAAATCTGGAATCTGGAATTGAGAAAATTGCCTTTAAAGTGGTCCAAATGAAGTCCTTGGCAATGCATGTTAAGTTTTCATGCATTTACAATAGGAAATTTACAAAATATCTTCATGGAACATGATTTTTAATTAATACCCTAATTATTTTTGGCATAAAAGAAAAATCTATCATTTTGACCCATGCAATGTATTTTTGGCTATTGCTACAAATGCTGCTTTGTGATCCAGGGTCATATATGGTCTTGGACTGTTAGAAAGTAATGAACAGTACAATAAGTGTCCACAAATAACTTTTGAGCACATTTGCAAATTGCAAAAAATCTATATACATTTCTCACTAACCATTAAAATGTATTTTTTAATTTAAACTACTGCTACATATGGAGCTAAGTAGTATTTTTCAAACTCTTGATTGTGTAAGCATGCAAAACACAATATCAAAAACCTCCTTCTGCAGGTCCAGAGCGAGTTTGTGCTGGACGGTGAGGAAGAACTTGTAGAAGAGGCTGATAGTCAGTGTGCGTCTGTATGTCACCATCCCACCAGGAGCTGTAGGAGACAGACTCATCTCCACAGCCAATGACGTGCAGGCTTCCTCTAGGAGCTCCTCGTTCCATTGCCTGCAATCAAATAAAGATGATTCTTGAATGAGGCTGAACGTCAGAAAAATATCAGAAATTTGCTGGAAAACCTGCCAGACATGGTCCTTTACCTGTTGAGTAACCTGTTGCATGTGGCCATGGCAAGGACAGTGACAGGGGCCATTCCTCCATAGCTTATCCGGATACTCTGCACTATATTGGATTGCTCCCTGAAGAAGACATTCATCCCACATGTGACAATGGCAATGTCATCTTCTTTGCGAGGAGACTGTTTGAAAGCTGAGAAGTACTGGCCCTAAAACACAAATTCACAGAGTTTACTCCAAATTTAATCTATTTCATGAGAAAAAATAATGAGATACAACACTGATTTTTTTTTTTTTGATAAGTCTTTTATGCTTACTAAGGCTATTTTAAAAAATACAGTAAGACAGTAATATTGTGAAATAGAATATTACTTCTATTTTACAATATTTGAAACTAATTCATCCCATCACTCCAGTCTTCAGTGTCACATGATCCTTTAGGAGTCATTCTGATATGCTAATTTCCAGCTCAACAAACATTTGTTATTATTGTCAATCTTAAAAACAGTTGTGCTGCTCAATGATCTTGTTTTTCCAGGATTCTCTAATGAATAAAAACTTTGAACGTTTTTAAAAAACTTTTAAAAAGTACAATGTTTTTGTGACAAAGTAAACAAAGTAAAACTGAAAAACTGTAACATTCAACATTTTACTGTAACATTCAATCAATTTAATATATCTTTGATGAATAGAAGCAAAAAATCTTACTGACCTAAAAATGTTAAGCAATACTGTAGTTCACCCAAAAAGGCAAATTCTATCATCATTACTCATCATGACTTTCTTGTAATGCAACAAGAAGATTCTTACATTTTAAAACCTTATAAATAAATAATTTAAATTCCATTTCTTTCTTTGAACAAAACCAGGTATCGTATCACTTTTTTGCTAATATTATGGTGTCAGACCTCAACAGTCTGGATACACTTTCACCTTCATTATACAAAAAGAGTATCATGTAGATTCTTCAATGTCTCTTTTGTATTCTAAAGAAAGCAAGTTTAATGAGTTGGAATGACATATAGTAAGAACATTATGACAAAATTATAATTTCAGAGTATTTCTAATCACATAATGTTTTGAATGCAGACCTTTCTTGTGTAGGGAATCTCAATGGACAACAGAATCTCTTCTGGCCTCAAAATGGTCTTTCTATAACCAGGAAAGAACTTGCCATCCATTTCAAGAACACGTTTTTCCCCTTTAAACATCAAACAGAGATTTTTTCATTTGTTTTCATACATTGAAAGTTTAATTTATAATCAACTATTCTCTGCTAGCATAAAATAAAGAACATGGGCACAGTGTGAATGAAACATTTAGGGTCAACAACCCACAGTATATGTTTCTAGACTGATACATTGTACTGTGAAAGTCCTGTTTATCATAGTTTTCTGTATCCTTAACCCATGTACCGCAATCGTCCAATCAGCAGTGAAACAATGGGAAACTATACAATTATTTAACACTATCTCTAATTTAGCTATTATAGTCATAATATTCAGACTTGAGCAGGACTATATGGAAAATGACTGCACACTAATGGAAAAGGATATCATTAGAGATTGCCTGTGTTTTCTCTACATTAACTTCCTCTGTATTCTGCATGAGATCATGAAATGCTTCAACCTTTGATCCTTAAACAGGAAAAAAAAAAAACATTGTACCTTTGGACATCACTGTTAGCTTGCAGCCAGCTGCCATAAACACAGGATTGAGGTCTGAAATGGGACTAGCTGTCATAATATTGCCACCAACGGCCTGAAAGCATAAATATGATAGTCCAATAACTTACATAAAACACTTTATATGACTTTTTATCTTCAGGGACATGACATACCGCAACATTTCTGATCTGCTGTCCTGCAAACCAACGCAGCTGCTCAAGAACAGCCTTAAAGACCTCCGTCCGATGAGCCGGCAGCTTCTCCACTGCTGCACGCAACACGTCCCCCAGCACAGTCAACGTCACGGAGGCACCAACCTGAATACCTGTGAACCAAAAACAAGCCAAGATTAACTGGCAACTGTAACTTAAAGATAAAGGAATGAACATACAGTACTCTTTAACATTTGAATATATTGACAAATAATATTTGCATTAAACTATCAAGCTACATAAACTGACAGCAGTGTATGACTCTTACCATCCTGTGTGTGTTGGACGATGTTCAGTTCAGGGATGTAAGAGGGTGCCAGAATCACAGGGTAAAGAAGGTTTTTGAACTTCATCTCAATACCTAGAAGAGAGACTTATGTTCTTTGAGTACTGCACAAATAGAAACAACATGTTTTTTCCCCTCATAACATGTAAACATACCTATGGAATTTAACAAAAGCAGTTACTCCAAATATCAGACCAAACGATGATATACAGACCAAAAATATGATTGATGTTGATTCAATGACCCTATATTAAAGACAGTCACTTGTCAATATCTGATAAAGATCGTTTTTTTATCATCTACTGGCTTAAATGTAAAAAAGGAAGCATGGCTGCATCTGCATATCCATATGTTCCTACAATATGGGAAATATGTCTGGAATTCAAAGTATTCCCATGGCAATAGTGTGACCATGACAATAAGTTAAATGTAGAACATCTAGACTACATTTATACTATAAAGAACACTCAGAGAGTATCAAATTTCAAACAGAGTCCTTGTCTAGAATGAGCAAACACAAACAAGCAGAGTGATTCAAACATTAGTATTCGTAATGTACGTTGGACTCACCAACTTCTGTGTTCCCAACCACTAGTTTAGCATTTGGATAAGTCGCCTTCAGCTCCAAGAGTTTTTCAAGAGAGCAGGGTTGTATCCAAAGCACTCGTTCCCCAACAAACCTTAGCTCTCTCTGGGGTTGTTTACTTAAACTCTGTAGAGCACAAATGTAAGTTAAGGTGTTTATTTAATGCAGCGAATCAGTCGTCTCATTTTACTTTGATGGTCAATCAATTTAGATGAAACTTATTTTATACGCACCATGAGCTCAGGCGGGAAAATAATCTCTTGTGTAGGGTCCAGTGGCATAAACTCAGCTTGGTCATACAATTTCTGAGCTGGAAGCATTGAATTATCCTGAAAACAGAGAAGGAAATGTTGGAATTATTTGTCCTTAGATAACATTTAGAACTAAACATTTGATACTGTGACTGTAAAACAGTGATCTTGAAACATCTACAGTTTGTTTCATGGCTGTATGTTTGACACATGCTTATGAGTGTCAGTTCAAACATGTGACTCCTTTTCTCTGAGACTGCAACGGCCGCCATGTCATTGATTTTCATAACCAAGTATGCTACAGGTTTATCATGAATGGCAAGGCTTTAGGACAAAAAACGTATTTGTACTCAAGAGAAAATAGAACATGGTGTCCGGATGTCTGTTTTACTCACATTGACATGGTCTTGCATGTGTCCATTAGTCATGCAGCAGCCATTACTTTGTCCTTTTCCACCACAACATCCCCCATCCTGAAATGATATGAGGCAGACATCAAACATAAATATATTCCCTATGGTAATATTTGACATTAGTGTATTCTTGTACCAGCTCAGACTACATCAGCGTATTCATCTTGTACTTGTAATCAGTCATACTTGCTTAGTAAATCGGATTGAATCCAGACAATTAAATAAATTCATTTTCCTACATAAATTCATGTGGGAAATTCAAACAAGTCCTTACAAGATTTTTCCATTTATACCATCTGCATTGACTTGATTAGTAACCTGTCTGTGTGAGCTTTTTAGATTTTAGTTCGTTGTGTTCCTGCAATGTTTATCTTGCAGACTCTCACAGTTTTCTTGTTTCAAAATCTAGTTTTTCTTGTGTTTTTTTCTTGTGAATGCTGCTGGCTGGTTCCCTATGCCTGGCAGCCAGACCTGTTCAGTGCCCTTGAGCTCAACACACTCGGGGCATGTATCAACGTTCCTCAACTTGCCTGGATTCAATTTCTGTGCCTAAGCTGTTGTTGGACTGTTCCACACCTCCCATACCTACTTGTGTCTTGTCTGCTGTTTTGTCAAATTTGGTCACTGTTCATTCTGGGTCACCGTTCAAAGATTGTGCCAATTACCTCTATCTTATAAACTATATTAACTTCAAATATTAAAGCTGCCGTCCATAACTTTTGGTGCTCTAGTGGTTAATAAACAGAACTCTGTATGTTGCAGAAGAACATTGTAGCTGGAGCTACTTCTTTCTGTTGATGTCTATGACGAATCAGATTAGAAAGATTTTTTTAATCTAGACAAATAAAAGTTGTCTTGTTTTTCAAAAATTCTACTTGTCTAGAATTTTCATCTTGATTTAGGAATTTTTAAATATTTTGGCTGGAAAGAAGACATAAATCTAAGCTAGAAAAGCAATTTTTGCAGTGCGGTCAGAATTATGAAAACTTATTATTGAACCGTAGTGATTCAGAACATGGATTCATAGTGTTCATGGTTATTATAAAAACGTAACACATTTTGAACAAACAAAAAATATTTAATTAAACAATTATTTTTTTTTTTTATAAAAAAAATCTAATATATTTAAAAAAAAATATTCAGTGTAGACTTCCGGGAGTTCCTTATATACGAAATGTATTTATTATTATTATAGCAGGCCTTACTCAGTTATTTTACCTTTGTTAATGTTCTGTAGCCTTCTAGAATTGGTCTGTATCCAGTACAGCGACACAAATTACCTGTGTGCAAACAAAACAAATTATTGAAAAGAGATATACATTACCTTAATTGATCAAATTTAACAAGATGCAGAGTTTAATACTTTTACTATACCTTGAAAAGCCTCTTGAATCTCATGCATGCTGGGCTGAGGATTGTTTCTCACAAGAGCGTACATAGACATCACAATTCCTGGAGTGCAGAACCCACACTGTGACCCATGAGCCTTCGCAATTCGCTCCTGGATAAAAAGATTATTGTTGTTATAGATACTGCCCTACAAATGCGCAGGACACATCAAGTGATACAGCTAATGTTTCAAACTTGAATAAATGGAGAATGAAAGATGTTATGCTTTAATTTTATAGTCTGACATGCTTTTCTCCAAATGATCTGCAATTCTGAGAGAATAAGATAAAACTGTGACCTGTACAGGATGGAGCTTGCTCGCCACGCTGCCGATGCCCTCCACGGTTGTTACTGCACAGTGATGTAAAGAGCATAGAGGAGCCAGACAGGCATTAACCGCATGGTGACTTAAAGAGTACCGTCAAGGACATAACTATGTAACTCTGGCATATGTTTCCTTTACTAATGATAAATGAATTATTAACAGCTACCGTGAACCTGTTACGTGCTTTATGGACAGCAATGCACTTTATTGAAAGATGTTTATAAAAAGATACATAATCCGTTTTTGATGTGGATGATATTTGGACACCATTACAGTGCAGGCTCCACAGCCTCCTTCAGCACATCCCAGTTTGGTTCCCGTCAGACCCACTGTAAGCAGTGACACTAAGGAAAACAGCTTGAAGACTGTAAAATAATTAAATGTATGATTTCGTTGTCAATATAGCCGACATTCCCTGTAATCAAAAATGACACTTTTGGATCAATATAGGCTATCTCACATGTTTGACATCAAATGGCAGTTATGTAAATAAATTAAAGCCCTAACAATGAGAACAAAAATAAAGATTAACCATTTATAAATTACGACGGCGTTTTAGTGCCACCAAAAAAATAAATAAATAAAATAACATCTAAAACTACAAGATTAAAGTCGTAATATTACGAGATTAAAAATCTAAATATTACGAGAATAAAAGTCGAAATATTACTAGAATAAAGTCAAAATGTTTATTATAACATGACATATATAGCCTATCATAGCCTGACATACATCTGAAATCGCTTTAGTTTAAGCAGCAGTGTAAATAAAATTTCTCATGCCTTCTGATGTTTCTTCACTTTTATATCTTACTATACACTTGAAACAAAGAGGAAAAACACATTCATTTGAAAGATGAGCTCTTTTATATCAAAAGCAACAAAGCAGAACATTATTGCGATTGCTGGGTGTCTGGCATAATGAATATATATAATACAGCGATCTGATCAGTAAAGAGCTTGAACAACACATTATTGTAAGACACAATTTATTCGCTATAAAACTGAAAGCTGAGACTTTGTTTTAAAAGTACTAAATGGACAAATTTATTGCTATTGGGTGGCGCACTATAACAAATTAAATGGAATACATGACATTATTTCCAAGCATACTGTCCCCGCGAATATTAAACATGCCATAATTTCTGCTAATAATCCCACATAAATGTCTTTGTAGTGTATTAAAAAGGGTTAAATAAGAGAGCTGCAGCGCCCCCCAAAGGAATGTTGACTGAGTGTGTGAGCTGATGTTAGGATAAAAAGGTGTTCCTGTTCAGTCTTTTAATAAATATCATATTCTTGATATTAAGCGATTTCCGATGAAACGGCCGCTCGGACACAACAATATTCAGAAATGCCTAAATCCCGGTTGCCTTCTCTCAATCCACGTCATTTGCAAGTGCACTATACTAAATATTATAACTTTAACTTGAAACATTTTAACTTTATTCTCGTAATACTTCGACTTTATTCTCGTAATATTTCAACTTTACTCTCGTAGTTTCGACTTTATTCTCGTAGTTTTGACTTTTAATCTCGTAATATTGCGACTTTAATCTCGTAGTTTCGACTTTAAATCTCGTAATACTAACGACTTTAATCTCATAGTTTTAGATTTTTTTTTTTTTTGGTGGCACTAAAACGCCGTCGTACTATAGTGTGACATCTAAGTGAAAAAGTTTCTGTGTGGTGAGAATTATCTGACTATTGTGACAAGAGGCGGCTAACAGACAGTTGGTTTAGCCTGTCTATCATCTTCCTGTCCTCCGGGCCCCAATTGGTCAAGTACAAAATCTAAGACTATGTACCAAAATTTTAGAGCACCAGCTCAGGAGGGATGAAGACCATTTCTTTCGGTTGGAACACGCCCCAAATTTGTGATGTAGCACTTTCTGTGTTTTAACAACACAGATTGTGTCAAAGCACTGAAAAGTATAATGTGTAATGTCAAGATAAAGCACTCGATTTTTTGCTAACGGCATTTCATTATTACGTTGTTGTCTAAATCAGCTCATTTTAAATCAGATCTATGTAGTCAAATAGACAGCAATTGCTAGAAATAATGACAACGATAAACAACGATTGCGAAAACAAGTGACACACAAGCATATTCAAACAAAAGCCAACACGCATAAGTCAACATCACTCACCTATCAAAAAGAAAAAACACAACCTCGGCGCCCGATTCAAGCCCTTCCTGGTCCTTGAGTTCTCTCCTCTGTTGGAAAGCTGCTCAAATATTAACGCTGGTCAACTCTTGCCTGATCATAATCCTTATTTTTAATTTTTGTGATATTTTCCTTTTTTTAATCTGCCATTTCTCTCTGTTGATCTGCTAATATCTGTCCTGTGCACTTGAGTGCTCCCTTCACTCTTTCGGTACCTCATGTCGTTATATGATAAAGTTAGCGCGTTTAGAAATATTTATAATAAAAAAGAAAAATAAATAAAATGTATCCCATATATTAGATATACAGCACATGTAACATGATAAGCAAGACAACGTGTTCATGCAAGAATAGGATGTTAGACTGATCCCTGTGCGAAAGCATTTGGTTGCACATCAATAAGATTAGACTCCCCAAGTCTAATATTTGACTGTATGCCACTGTAATTATCTGTACCTTGATTACAGTTATAACAATTTATTTTTGCTTTTTAAGTGTTACATCATTAGATGTGCTCTCTGTCTGCCTCTCTCTCCATTCCTGCAGCGTTGGGTGTACCCAGTAATGCAGTGTTGCTGTTTGAGCTGGAATTACTAGAGGTGCAGAAGGGTGTTCCTGAGGGCTTTTTGTTCATCTGGCTGCAGGACAGTCCTGAGCCACTGTTTCCTGCCATGGACATGAACCAAGACCAGAAGGTACCGCTGGAAGAGGTATGCTCTCTGCTCTCTCTCTTTTTTCTTTCAATGAAGCTATTTCCTAGTTAGTGTATAAAACGAGGAATTAAGAACTTAGTGGCCCTTGAGCTGATGATAACCCATATAGGCCACACACAAAATATTATTGTTTTTAAAAGCATACATTTAAAAATAAATTCGATATTTTATAATGCACCTGGTTTTCTGTGAATTCTTTTGATATCAACATTCCAGGACATTTACCACCCAGTCTATTTACAATCAAGTTTTATTAAAGCTATTTGTGTTTTTATTCTTATAGTGTATTCTACTACAAAAAGAAAAAAGATTGTCTAAAATAATGTGATTTGATGTGAACTTACAACTATGTCCCGATAGCGATCGGGACATCCCTACTTACAACAGGTCTTTAAGGTTTTTATGTTATCATTAAAAAAGCTTTGGATAAATAAAGTTTTTTACTTCTGGAGCCTCACTTTCTATGACTGCACTGTTTCAGCTGCTAAGATTTTGTTGTCCAACTGAAAATACACTTCGGCTTTATTAGAAAATATCAAATGCTAATAGAGGGCCAGGACATACAGGCATGATGGCTGGCAAGCAGTCGTCTGATACTGATGTGGCTAATTATTGGCTCATGGGCATGATCACATTAGAGATAATGAAATCAAGATGGGAAAACTTTACATCGCATTAATTTAATACTGATTGCTTTATCCCCGAACATTAAATTTTTGCATTTTATTTTAAAAGCTAGAGATTGTTTGTAGCTTTTGTAGCAATTCAGCTTCTCTTGCTTGGCTTTATTTTCTAAATCTGTGTTTTCATTAATTGACTTTTGGTTTTAAATTGATGTACCTTATTTTTATTTTCCTTGTTTAACTGTCTTCTACACATGCTTATTGTGCATTTGAATTGTCTACAATCATCTTTATTCACCTCTAGATGTCTCTCACCACAGCATTGTTCATTTTATTTAAATTATTTATTTGATTTATCAGAAGAAAAAAAAAGCCTTACAACCAGTGTTTATTTTGTTTAACCATTTTTATTTATGCAGTGCACAGCATAAATGAGTAAACCCCTTCTGAATATAAAATGCATAATTTCTTTTAATCACTAATATAATTAATGGGAAGATGGCAAAATTGAAATGTCTTAAACATATACTTAATAAAACAACAAAATATGTGCTAATACTTTCTGTAAGATAAGTAAATTAGCCAATTTTCTTTAAATTAAGTTTTGCAGAAATTACAAATTTAATTCAGCAAATTTATAATATTCAGTACTGTTTCAGAACGTTAAGCACACTGCTCTGACCCTTTCACATGTGCTGTAGGATGAGCTCCTTAAATGCTCTTGCTCAGCTTGTCTCTACAGCAAGATTGAGTGAAATACATGTTCACTGAAGGATGTTTACCTTGGGAGAATGAATATCTTCATTGACATGCTGAAAAAATGCCCAACAGTGCAGGGAATGATGGGAGGGTAGCAGCTTCTGTTCCAAGTTTTTGTATTCCATCTCACAGTAGTGTGTGAACTGATGACAGCATTGATAAAGCAGAACTCACTCACACCTTCAGCATTTATTCATCAATCAATCAATCACTTTTATTTATATAGAGCTTTTAACAATACAGATTGTAGCAAAGCACTGACCATTATTAAATATGAGAATAGAGTGATGGTAATGTATAATGACGAGATTAAACTATTTATTTATCAAATGCAGAGACGATAATTAAAACGATGATAATCACTAGAAATTAGGTGTCCCCAACTAAGCAAACTAGAGGTGACAGCGGCAAGGAACCAAAACCCCATCCATGAGAGAATGGAGAAAAAAAAAACTTGGGAGAAACCAGGCTTAGTTGGGGCCTACCAGAGGAGAACTTAACCTCCAGTTCAATATTAAGCACATGTCAGATTGTGTAATGTACTTATAGTGTGTTTGTGTGCATTTGGTTCCGGTGATCTGTCTACTGGGCCCATCTAGGTGTTCTGGTCTTCGATGAGGATCATCTCTTTGTGGTGCGATCACCATCTGATCTGGATACGGACTGAGAAACACTGAGAAAATTAGCTAATAACTAATATTAGCGTAGATACCATTCTTTTTACGATGTAACAAGTACATCATGTGTTAAGGGGAGTGTTCCGGGTTCCAGCTTCTGAATATAAAAGATCTAATTAATGCAGCCTAACAATCCTTTAACAGATTTGAATATCAAATGTGTATTAGTGTGTTAAGTGTAAACCAGAGTAAAGAGATGTGTCTTTAATCTAGATTTAAACTGACAGAGTGTGCCTGCCTCCCGAACAGTATTAGGTAA
>JAUCMS010000031.1:12086789-12104049 GCA_032357445.1 Enteromius radiatus | reverse complement strand
ACGCCGTGGTCAAACGAGGAGGTGCAGACTTTCCTTTGTGTGTGTGGGTAGCGGGTGTGTGTCGCGTAGAAGATTACATCACTGCAGTTTCCTGTGGAGATACAGGTACAACTTTTACACAGTGGAAAACCAAACAGAGCAGAGTCGAGCCGAGGTGAGCTGGTACTGTGTAGTGGAAAAGCGCCATAAGGTGAGAATCGAAAGCGAACTTTGAGGTTTGATGAACTTTGAGCTTGAGCATGGAATCTTCTTTACCTTTCTTACAATGGCTGTGTCATTGTAATTCCTAAGAGCATCCACCAACAGGTGCAAGGCAGTGGTGAAGAACCCTATGCAGATGGACCATAGTAGAGGTAGGGGCAATAGCGTGTAGGTGGCAAACACTGTGAAGAGCACATACCAGGACTGTTCCTTCTCCAACCCATATGCCAAACCTCCCAATGCCTGCACAGTCTGGGACAGCCAGCTTGCTAGCCCAGCATAGCGCAGGTAATCTGGAGACATCAGTCCTTTACAGGTCAGAACTAAGACACATAAGACTGCTCCAAGTCCCATGAAGAGCCCAGCCAACCATCCTTGTTGAGAGTCCAACATCTCAGGGGCCACAGCCAGGTAGATGAAGAGAATATGGAGCTTGGTAAGGATATCAATGACATTAGTGACTACAAGGGAAGCCCGGCGCTGACCAGATGAGTGCTGCTGGTACAGATGCTCGAGATCATGAGATTTAAACTTGTGTTGGAGAACCGGAAGGAAGATGCCACACACTGTGGATCCCCAGCTTACGAAGAAGTCAGCATCACAGAGCGAGTCGGTGGACTTTCGTGTGCAGGTGGAGTTGCGCTCTCGTAATGGGTGGATGCGGGCTGCTGAGGAACGCCGCTTATGGATGCCTGCGCTACCTCGTGCAGCTTTGTTACGAATTTGCCTGTTGATGTCATCGATGTAGGCATCGGTAACAATGATTTTTCGAGAATTGACTGTTCGCCCCTCGTGGTGTATTCCTCGTTGGTCGATAATGTGACGTACTGCATTCTGCCACATTAGCTGCTTGCGTTTCAGGTTTGGGGAGGGAGGTGCAGCTGGGCATACCTTAGGCGGAATAGTGACTTCTGTAGAGCTCAAAGCCATGATCTGGACCTGATCTGAACAGGCTTTAGATTCCAAAACTCAACTCAGGACCTCTATCAACTGCACAAACCTGAAAGAAGACAGAAAAGAAAAAGATGCAATAGTCTGGATGAAAGGAACATTGAAAACCATTGGTTCAAAACCAATTAAAAATATAATAAAAAAAGATTCTCCAGAGTGCCCCCAAAAAAGTTTAGTAGCCTCCAAAATATCCCAAACGCCTACCCCCAGAGACTCTGAAAAACAGTTCAATAATCCCAAATAAGTTTTTTTTACCCAAAAGAATACTCTAAAATTGGTTTAATACTCCCCAAATTACCCCTGAAACAAATTAAGTACCTTTTAGCAATTACCAAAATAAGGTCAGCAGCCTCAGATTCCCAGAAAACAAGACCAGTAGCTTCCAAAATACACCTATAAGCTCAATACGCCCAAAGACTCCCAAAACAAGTTCAATACCCCCCAGAATACTCCCAAAATAGTTTGTATTGCCCCTAACAATTATCTAAAACTAGTTTAACACTCCCCAATGAACAACTTAAACAAGTTCAGTATCTCTAAGGTCAGTAACCACAACAATTAACAATTACAAAACAAAGTCAGTACCATGGGTTCAAAACCCATAAAATTAAGTTCAATACCTCTCCCAGTTTATAAAAATATAAGTTTACTTCCACATATAACCCCAGAATTCATTATGACTGTACACACTTCAAGCAATGTGTGCACTGAACTGCAAATTAAAATCAGGATTGTTATTGCAAAAAGTCAGACTATTGATGATTTGCAGAAGACATAATTGATATAAACTGTATAGACATGCAGTAAAAGTAAATGGAAGGATACTTGCCATTGATGTGGCGTTGCAAGATTGATAAATCTTGTAACACTGCGTGCATCTGCTCCTCCATGAACAGTAGCCCAATTAAACTGATCCAGATCAAAGCAAATATCTAATACAGTACATGCTTGTCCCTCAAAGGTGGGATACTCGGCAGCTGAGTGCAGAATGCGTTTTCTGCCATGCCATGCACCATAACTGTTTTGCATAGTTACGTGAATTATTTGTCCTGATACTTCCCGACCATGTTATCCGTCACTCCGTGTTAAAAAACACCTTGACGTTGGATAAAGCCCACCTCAGTCCTGTCTACGGCTGACTGACTAAGTAGCACTGTCTTCAGGTAATGAAGTGATTGCTCAGCCAGATGGTCTGAAAAGCTGCCTTGACCCTTCTGAGAGGTAGCAGAGCACAATCTGCTGAAGCTTATCCTATGGAAGAATCCTGACTCTTAATGAAAATGTTTAGAGGCAAAAATAAGTGGACTTGAACTCCATACTGAGGCAGGGAGAAAGGGGCTTATGATCTAATGCGCGTACACACACACACACACACACAGAAGCAGTAATAGGTTGAAATATAAGGGATTATCTACTCAGCAAAAGCGCACGTGATCCATTAAGGCCTCGTGGTCACAGCTAACAGGATAATGTCCATGACAGGTGAGTTTATGTGTTGAGGTAATGGTGAGGTTAAAATCTAATTGCTCTTACAATGCAGGGTTAGAGAGCTGTTTGTTTATTCCAAGAATTTTTTTGGAAAGTTGATAGACATCCACAGGACATGGTGCCTCATTGTTAGACTATATATATATATACAGACCACATTAATTTTTAGACTAGTTATAATAGGCTAGATATTATAATAAGAAAATGTGATCGTTTCTAATTGGTTGACCTCTGCTCTTGAGGCCACTGATTCAAGGAATGTAAGTAGAAAGTAAGCTGGATAAAGTGCTTCTCACTGATCTGGTTACCAACAATATGTGCCAGGTCAGAAAGTGACTGAACCATCTGTTTCCTTTAACACACATAAATAATCATGCTTTTCACTTGAGTAGATGACTTAAAGTTGCGTCAACTTTACCTATACTTTTATAGTATTATAGTATTTATATAGCTAGCACCACAGTCTAAATGGTCATTTACAGTGAATCCACTATGCTGCTTTTCCACTGTTTTTAATGTAAATATTCAGTTACATTAAATATCATTTCAATATCATTTCATAGTTTTTGTGAAGCTCTTTTAATTTGTAATGTGTTGTAATGCAATTTTCAAAACCAAAAAGCAAAAAGTGATTTACAATAATTCCTTTATTTTGCTATATAAGCCGAATGGAGAAAGTAAATGCTTCTGTGCATAAAACAGAACCACTTTTCCCATTGAGCAGTGGCCTTGGCATTCATGTAAACAGGCCTCAACTTTGTATTCTGCATCATAAACATGCTTCTTACTCATGCCTTACTCAGACAAATCAATGTCACACAATTAAAAAAATGAAAACAAAAGTGACTCCAGTTGAAAGATTCACTATTGTGTAGTGGGTGTAGCTAATGAAACATTTAGGAGTACAACATTACAGATGATGTAACACTGACATTGTTACATAGTCGAACATACTGTAGCGAACAAGGCAGCACATTATCAAATGCTCTTGAAAACAAACAAATGTAATAGAGATCACAAACCGTGTACTTTCAGATAATTATTAAAAAATATAAATAATGGTTACATTGCACATTTACACTCACATTGTGTTGTAAACACCACAGTTCCATAAAAAAATACAATATTTGATATACTTGCATTACAGTGATTGTTACCTACATAGAAGTGTTAATATACAAGGGCCAAACAAAACATTGTTGAACTAATGCATGTTGGCACATCTACACAGCTCTGCTAATGTAAGAGTTTTATCTCAGTTATATTTATTCCAGTGTTGGTGTAAACAAAGGACCTTTGTTCTTGCATTATCCTTGGACCATATACCACCACTGTGACAGATTTAGCTCCTTTCATGCCTAAAACACTTCAGAAGAAAGACAAATCAACCATAAAGCTACTTTCTCAACATGATGAATGGTTACATTTTTAGTTTTGCAACCCCCAAATGTTGTGTAAAGACTGGTAAACGGCACTCTTATACACTTTAATATAGTCTTGGCACTAGTGACCACAACCTATAATATAGTACAGTTCAAACGTTTGGGATTGGTATGATCTTTCTGAAAGTCTCTGATGCTAACCAAGGCTGCATTTTTCCCCCAATTTTATTTATTTATTTCTTTCTAAGTGCAAAATATAATTTAACTTAAAGTATACATTATATTATAATATAAAATTTTTAAGCAGCCATTACTCCTGTCACATGATCCTTCAGAAATCATTCCAATATACTGATTTGGAGCTCGTCAAACATTTCTTATTATGTTGATAACAGTTGTTCTGCTAAATATTGTTGTGGAGACCATGATGAATTTTTTTCCAGGCTTTTTTGATTATCAAAAAGTAAAAAAAAAAAAAACAGCATTTATTTAAAAAAACCAAACAAAAAAAATTGTAACAGTGTAATTGTCTTTGCACTTTTGATAAATTTAACGCAACCTTGCTCAATAAAAGTTTATATATATCTTACATGCAATTAACAAACTGCATGTGCATGACACATACTTATATATACTATCTATTGAAAGTGTATTTTCCTCTAAAGACGTGACATTCTAGAGAGTAAAATCTAGTGTTAAATCTAAATAGACTTACATAAACATTACTTTTTATTTAAGTATTTTATGTGTTTATGTTAACAAAATGCAGTTATATTGCACTGATGCAAAGGTATTAGACAAGTTACATTTTCTTCTCATGCTTTTCCTGTGAGCTAAGGTGAAGTGGAGGAAAAACTGGGAATCATCCATGTAGGTCATGGCGTCCCTGCGAGGTTCATCGGGATTAAACAACAGTATTAGAATGCTAAGTCTGATTTACAAATAAGTGGTCTTTCACCTGTATGTCTATGGGAGCAAAGCAGCACAACAGTCACAGGACAGACTGGGAAAAGGAAGGGTCCACCAATGTCATCCTCGTGCCCCAAGATGATCTGGGCCGAGGCCTGACAAATACGCACTTTACAGCATTGTTTTTCTTTCCCCTACTACAACTTTTGACATCAACATGTATATTACATTATAAACAGGACAGCTGTGGTGACTGTGTCAAACTCAGCTGTTACTAAGTCTTCGCTGGAGTCCAGAGGCTTCTCCGTGTGTCTTAAGCGTAATCTTCACTGAGAAGGGAACTCTGCAAATGCGAGGTAATTCTCCAACTCCAACTAATGGCAATGTGAAGCTGATCAACTTAAAACAAGGGAACATGGTTAAGTTTCGGCCTTAAAGAAAGTCATTTGTTGGTTTTTGATGAAATCTTGAGGTGAAAAAGAAAACACTTTTGTGGTGGTGTTACAATGTTATTTGTACTTCAAACATTCCGATAGCATATTTAAACTGCCCTGACAACTGTTTTTAATGCACATTTAATAATCAAAATAAGAAATAAATATAGAATTCATACAAATTCAACAAACAAAACACCACAGCAAGCAATCGAAACAAACAAAAAGAATGACTTAAAAAAAAAAAAAAAAAGACTAATATTCAGATGGCACAATGAAGATGAAAACAATCAGTTTTATGGCTTATCTTTATGACATGATGTGGAGGGTGTGTTTGTAATGGAAACCATGTGAGATGCACTTGTGTGTGGGCACACGCTCCTACTTGATATTCTTGAGCAGGGATGTGCGAGCGTTAACCACTGCTTTAAAGGCATCTTCACTGCCTGGGGCCACACACTTGTCCGGGTGAAGCAGTACAGCCAACTTCCTGTATGCCTTGTTGACTTCCTCCCTACAAGCCGAAAATAAGAAAAACCTATTAGTTTCAGTTTGCACACATCAAACAGGCCTTTAAAATGCTGATATGGCAAAGCACTGTGGTCCTACTAAAGAGGGATCACGGTGAAGAATCAGCTAATGAACATAGGCTTGGCCCCAGTGATTGTGATTGGCTGGGAAAGAGGAATGACAAGCTCATGATTGGTTTCTCAGGGTGTTGGGGAAATCTCAAAGAGGCTGATTAAGCTGGCAGGAGAGAATTTAGGGAGGTAATTGGATTGAAAGCATTCTCTAATGATCTGACCCACATGATTAAACCAGCCAAGCTAACACAACCGGCAGTGTTGCATCAAAAATACTGACACAGTACAATTAAATGGGAAATAACAATTTTAACTGAATTGTCTCAACTATTTGTTACTTGCTTTTAAGCATCTGACATTCTACTAAAATATTCCAGAGAACAGGGGAGTAAATACAAACTTTGGATTTCTTAATGGTTATTGAAGCAACATTATGTCCTCTGTCACTGGTGGGCACTGTGTATGTGTTAAACAAAGATGGGAGAACACTAACCTATTAACATCAACTGACTCTTAGAACTTCAGAGAGGTTAAGTGGGGTTTAAGAAAACAGAGCCAAATCAACATCCTAATACATATACAACACCAACAGGGCTTGCACCAGTGATATCTGCTAAACAACCGTCTGAAAACTTTCCTATATTTGGCTGTAGTTCCGCAATACTGGTTATTATGACATAAAGTATTGTGTCTGAAATACATAGTTATTACAAACCAGAGCTGTTTAGAGCTAGTTCAAAACTATAGATAACAAAGCTCAGTGGCATATACATTATACTACATGTATTTTTCACCATTAAATACATTTATAATTTGTAATTATTTTATTTTACACACACACAAAAAAAAGACAATAAATCAGTTGTATTAAATTGCCTAACAATTTCTGTCAGGCATAAACAAAACTGCATTTGATACACAAAAAATGCATACATTACATACACTACTGTTTAAAGTTTTTAATAAATAACATTATTATCATTTTTTATAAATGAATACAAATGAAAAAGATATCAAATGAATGCTGCTCTTCTAAACTTTATATTCAATAAAGAATCCTGAAAAATAGAAATGATTTAAGATAAATGCTGCTCTTCTAAACTTTATAATTCTGAAAAATTAAGTTTATACATAAGTATTAAGCAGCACAGCTGTTTTCAGCATCAAAAACAGTAAGAAATGTTTCTTGAGTCTCAAAAAAGCATTTTGAAATAATTTCTGATGGATTGTGTGACACTGAAGACTAGCATAATGGCTGCTTTGCAAAACAGGAATAAATTACACTTTAAAATTTAACAATATTACTATTTTTGATTAAATAAATGCAGCCGTGTTAAGCAAAAGAGGTTTCCTTGAAAACACTTGATAACATTTTATTATTTGTATACATTACATCTACTTACTATCATAATAGCAATAAATTATCCATAAATGCATGCAAGTGACCCCAAGTATGTGTAGTTATTAATATTACTCTGTAATTAAATGTATCATTACACTGTAACAAGGACAACTTAAAATAAAGTGTAACCAAACATTTTTAAAATGTTTCTGACCCCAAAACGTTTTTTATAGTACTGCATAATACATGGATTCAAAATGTTTAAATGTTCTGTAGACTGGAGGAAAGCTATCATTTAGTTTATAGGCTACATAAACAATATAAAATATCATCCAGAGCATGATATAGGTTCTCTCATATTAGATAAGTTTAGCAGCACTATCAAAGACATTTACCTTGTGGCCCCAGGTTTAACCCCCAGCATATCCCAGCTGTCTTTGCTGTTGCGGATGCGTCTGATGGTGTCTGCCTGCTCTTTAGTAAAACCTACATTGACCTCTGGAGTGGGCCTTTTCCCTCCGTTTTCACACATGTCAGTTATGGATGAGAAAAAGGCCTGTGGAAGTGGACCAATAATAAATAAAGAACAGTGATTCAAAACAAAAGGGTAGCCAAATGAAGAGCTGTATATGAGTACATGCATACCTGAAACATTTCATTGATGCCTTCACCACTCTGAGCAGAAGTTTCAAAGTAATGAAATCCTCTGCTCTCGGCCCAAAGTCTCCCTTCACTCTCATCCACAACTCGCCTTTTTGTCAGGTCAACCTTTACGGGTCAGAGACCACACTCTTTCACAGTCGCTCACATATAAATCACGGATATCATAATAGATATTTAAACACTAGTGGTACCTTGTTGGCACACACAACAAAGATGATGTTCTCCATGTTGGCCTGTGAGCCCATTTCCTGCTTCATCTCTGTGAGCCAGCTGTCCAGAGCATCAAAACTCTCCCTCAGACCAACATCATAGACCAGAATAACCCCCTGAGAGTCCTTATAAAACTCATTACGAACCTGTACAACACACATCATCAATTCCCTCAAATAACACACTCTCATAGTCATCACAAGCCTGTGATCAATATCTATTGACAAATACATGACAACAAGGAAAATGTTAAATGCTGATGCATAAGATACTTCATGGAGGACATTACATGGACAGCAACTCAATACTACCACACTGTGGTTAGTTAGATGTATGTATAAAACAATAACAAAAAAAAAAAAAATTTCGATTGCACTGTGTAATAAAAAGAAACACACACATAATAAAAGCATACACACAATAAATCAAGAAATACCTCATAAAAGAATGGATGTCCAGCCATATCAAAAATGTTTACTTTTATCTCCCGGTCTCGAACCTGGACCCTTGAGATGGGGGAAAAACAATTTCATTTACATTTAACTGTGGTTTATTAATAGGCACAAGTGCAATAACTAACAACTAATATTTAATATTTAACATCATTGCAAAATCGTACACATGATTAAATAAAATTAAGTGATTTTGGAGCCAGCAGAACAAGACTGGATACAAATAGGTGTTTATGTACCAAGAATAAATGCTTTGTACCTGATATTTGAGAAAACAATGACAGAAAGAATTTATTGTCAACCCACACCACTTACTTTGTTACACCATAATCTATTCCAATAGTAGCTAGATACTTGGGCACAAACCGCTTCTCACAGTATCGTTTAATAATGCAGCTCTGAAAAAAACAAACAGAAATAAGATCAAATACTACATATATACTAGTAGTTGACATATCAATTTGTCAATTTTTGTGACAGCAAAAATGTAAAAATAACCTCAAACATTGAAGATAAACCTCTCTCGTGCTACTTGTAACTCTAAGAGTAAGGATACACTTTTCCCATGTTATTTATATGTAAAGTTTTTTCCCCCTACATTTTTGCTATATTTTTTATTTGTCAACTACCCATCTGCAACCTAATATGATACCAATGAAAGATAACGAAAACAAAATCATACTGATTGAATAGAGCTCCTAAATGAAACAAAAACAGATTACTAGCAACGAATGTTTAAAGTAACGGTATCCATGTATATCAAATACACAGCAATGCATGTAATTTTAAGGGAGAAGCAGTTACTTTCTGGAGAGAAAACTAAGTAATCAAACGGATAAGTTTAAACATATACGTATCATTAACACATGATCATATTAATAAACAGATGTAAAGAACCACCCGATCTCTTGTTTGATGTTTGTATGGTTCAAAACAGTGCATTCTTACCTTCCCCACCTCTGCATTTCCCAGACTAATGACCTTAACCCGTAACGACTTCTTGTTTTCTCGCCTCTTCTGAACATTCGTGTCCATATTGCACTTATTCCCAAACCTCGTCCAAATGAGGAGATCAAATATCTCTAGATTTCACGTATGACTGTGTCCGAGTCGGTCCGTAAACACAGAGAGTAACTGGCTATGTGGCTAACAGAGAGCCAGTGTGTCACGGAATATTATGGACAACATTTCTCCATAAACCAAAAATACGTTTCACACATGTTTTTGCGCCCACAAAAACCGCTTAATTGTTATATTTTAGCAGGTAGAATTATTTAAACTCGACTTGCTAACGGGCTAGCTGCCCTAGCAACGACTATTTGCTTACACGATTTAAAACGACAGATTCAACAAAGCGTGTGCCATAGAAATAAATAAAAAAATATAAACGTGGTTTTAAAACAGCACTTTAAATCATATATTTCATTACAAAGTTACAGACAGTTATGAGAAATAAGCATAATCTGTGCAATCAAAACATCAGGGTAAATTATAGCAAACAGATTAGGGTTTCTATGGCGACAGCAACCCTCATACACAGATTCGACAGAAGGGAGTCAATTGGGGAATGAATCATTACTTTGAATAAAATGAATCAGTTGAACCGTTTCACAAAACCTGACAGAACCGGACCCGTAGTGTGATAGATGAGTAAATTATGAGTAAACTGTTTAGGAAATGATGAGTAAACTGTTTAGGAGAAGCTGTAAACTGTTCAGTGAACCAAAAATGTGACATATGGAGTGAAAAGTAAGTTAGGATACTTTTAAAGCTGAAACTTTATGCTTACGATTTGATTTGATGGTATGTATGTATGGTCGTTTGATCATGCGAGAAAATGTGCGTAGCCCAAGTTGTTTTTTAACATCGCACTTTATTGAATCGTTCAAAATATTTTCAGTCAAGTCTTAAGTGTCTAATAAGTGCAAACTGGCCACATTAAACAACACAATAATTAAGAATGCATTAACAAGAAGATTCAGTGTGTTTTTTTTTTTTTAGAACTAGAAACTAATTTGTTCATAAGAATCGTTTCAACTGACAGTTAACTTAATGTCCTAAAATAAGATCTAAAAGCAACAAAGTGATATAAAAAGCTGCTGGTACTCTATAAAAAGTTCCTGAGTGACAAGGATGGAGAGAGAGAGAGAGAGAGCATCAAACCAATAGGCATGGAGGGAAGGAGGCAGGCTCTCATTAACATAACCTACAGTGAATGAAAGTACAGTATACAAGTCTAAAACTAGAAGTCCAGGACGCTTTCCAAAAAGGATTCAGATATAGAATAGCTTCGATTATTGGAGTATATAGGCTATTATTCTCAATAGTTATTTCAGTGAGAAGATGCCACTTCCAAGTATTCCAAATGTTTCAGGTTTCCCAGACTTGCCAAGTCCAAGACGACTTCTCTTGGATTGCAGTGCTCTGCTGGACCATCAGGTTGGAGGGGGTAAGCACATTTTTAAGCTATATATTTCTGTTTTAGTTATTTTCCATGCTATTATTTTCATTTATAGCACTTTATTTACATGTGATGTTTTGAAATAGCCTCATTCTTAAAAAGCTTAAACACGCTCAGATTAACGCTGAGCCATTTCACATGCCATGGATCGGACGCTAGAGTTTCTCCCATCAGCCCAGGGTAGAAAACACACAGCATACTATATTGTAGATATATATAATAAGGATTTATACAGTACATATAATTTCATTCTGTTAAAAATAGCATAAATAATTAAGCAAAACAACATGCATTAGAATTTCTTGTTTTTTTCTTATAATGTACACAACATTTCTTTTTCCCTTTTAAAATATAATATTAAAGTCGCAGACCCTCTTTATAGTATTAAAGATACCATGCATGTTTTATTTATTATAAAAACAGTGCAACAAAGCAGCAGGAAATAACAGACGACAATCAAATACTACTACAGAGAGAGTGCAAGGGGAGGCGGGGTTCTTGTTGATTGACACATGGCTGCACCAATTAATTCCTTCCCTCTCTCATCCTGTGTCTGCACCCTCTCCATCGCTCTAACGTCCTCCTCATCTCCCTCCCCCTCTGCCTCTCTCATTGTTGAATGGTCAGGAGGTGTGTGAATGTGTTCATCTTTGCTGAGGAGGGGCTGCATGTGTGCAGGAGTGTATGTATTTGTGTGTGTGTGCACCTGTGTGTTAAAGCAGCATTGTTCCTGGTAGAGGGAAAGCTGTGCCGCGCTGTTTGGAAAATCCAAGGTCATTGGAGCCCGGTCACATGCGCCGTATGAGAGCGTGCATGTGTGATTGAGTGTCTGTGAGAGTGTGTGTGTGTCTCTCTCTCTCTCTCTCTCTCTGGCTATGTGACAGAGAAAGAGGCTTCAGGCAAAGAACAGAGAATTTCATCAGGTTTTCCATCAATGTACGGTAAGGGAAATTGTGTGAGTGCATGATTATGTGTATATATGATAATTCCCTGCTTGTGTTTAGGAAGGAAAGATTCAAGTGCATCGCAGGAGATTATGGGCAATGACAGCAGAATGATGCTGAAGCAACAGATTGCATGCAGTATTTCTGCTCTGCTGTATTTTTTGTGCATATTTCATTTCATAGTTCAGGCATCACTGATTTAGCTTCATGTATAATACTTTGCACCAAATACTCAAACACACTCACCACTGAAACCCCCAGATCTACTGCAGCGTTCAGTTATTTACTCTAACTCTAGATTTGCATGTGCATGTATTATATTTCTTGCTGTGTTCATATTATTTTCTCTGACCAGCATGCATGGTTGAGGATGTTTCGAACGAGCTGCAGGCAGTCAGGCTGCGACTTTGATTTCTCACAGCGTGGATACCTTAGAGATGTGCGACTGGCTTTAGCGCTTCAAAACCATATTTTTCAGACAGATTTCTGCACTCATGTCAGGGAAAAAACTGCTTTTTGAGAGAATATAGAATTAAGTAAGTTACATATGCTTATGTATAGAGTTCAAAAGATTAGTTAATCAGCAATGACATATCATGTAAATATTTTTATGGTTGACTAAAAAAACAAAAATAGTTGATTTGACTTTTTATATAATTTTTATGATTTTTTAAAAAATGAAAATATATGATCAGAGATTTTTTGTGTGATTCATGCTGGATTGGAATCCTTAAAATATATGTATCATGGTTTTCAACATTGATAATAATAATAATAATAATAAAAAAAATAATAATAACCAAATCAGCATATTAGAATGTTTTCTGAAGGATCATGTGACACTGAAGACTGGAGTAATGATGTTGAAAATACAGCTTTGACATCACAGAAACAAAATACATTTTAAAACATATGAAAATGGACAACAGTTATTTAAAACTGTAATAATTTCACAGTATTATCTTTTCACTGTGCAAAAGAGATTTTATAAACAATACCAACCCCTTAACTTTAAATGACTAGTATTTCATAATTTTTTATTTCATAATTTTTTGTTTTATTTTCTGAATACTGCATTTTTCTGTTGATCCAAGTTTCACATTTAAATAATATTTTGAATCCCAGATTTTCAATATATTTCAGACATTTGGACCTCAGTGTGTTATTTGTATTAACATTTTGGCCGCAACTGCCATCTATTTTGGGGCGTATACGTGTAACATTTTAATAGCAACACTTTAACCATACCCTAAAGCTTCTTCAAAAGGGCACAAGTCCCGAGTATGCAAATAATAGTTTTAGATTAACTAGATGCTCATGGAAGGTTACAGGGTAACAAGGTTAGAGAAGTAAACGAATAGATAACATTGTTCGGCCTAGCATGAAGTTCCCTTTCTGTATTTCTGCTTTTCCCCATGACACTTCCATATGAGAGTGAGTGTCTTTGATATTGTGTCCTGTTTTGGGCAATCTGAGGGGATATGGCATCTGTGATGGCTGATGTGCTAAATATAGCTGTCATTCCAACAATTCAGGGGAACCGTATTTAGAGTGACTGCGTCATGACGAGAGAGACGGTGCCTGGAGTCTGCGTTTTGTGTTTCGGAAAGATTGATTTTTCATACTGTAGCTGGCACAACATGGAGTTTGATTCATTCGCATGCATAGTGAGTTGTGTGTTATGTAATACCTTTAGTAACCCTTGACAAAGCCTTATTAAAACTGGATGTCTTCAGATTGGAGGATATCATATGAGCCGTAGTAGCACATCCGAGCACGACTAGTTCTTTATTATGACATAATCTTCTTTGCCACTGTGCCAGCTATAGCCTTTGTTTTGCAGCGTATGCAGATTGCAGATGTGTGTGTAGAGTTGTTCTTGGCAACAAAGTATGTACTTGCTTCCCTAGTGATGATGCTACACTTCTGGTTTAAATGTTTTAGTTGTTTGCGCTTAATGCTTTGCATTTGTTTATTAACATTCTCATTAAACCATACAGCATTCTGTAAAGCTAAAAGCGGATATTTTGGCCCCAGGGCTCAGTCAGTGTCAGTAGATTGTGCCAGGTGAATGATAGAGGTGAAACACAGCCATCAGAGAATTATGAGGGTTGTAAACCAGAGGGAACTGTGAAGGTTATATTTACCACCCTGTCCGAGAAACAGTATTCTAAAGCACTTGCGTTTTATAAATGTAGCTAATATAGTGCTAGTAAAGCAGTTACTGTAGCTCTTGCACATTCATTCTTCATTCTTTGTCTCCTTCTTGTCTTAACATTGCCTAATGATTCATTGACAGTATATTCATGAATTTGGCAGATGTTGCAAAATATTGAGAATTCACTTTTCATTAGGATTAACTCCCTGGAAAATGAGCTCAATCGCAACAATTATTTAATAATAATAATAATTATTATTATTATTAAATAAATTAATAACAATTAATAAATAAAATATGTGTTTTTTATTATTTGTTTTGGCTTCATTCAATTTTTTTCTACTATTAATAAAAAAAGGAATATAAATAATAAAACGGAATTAATAAAATCAAAATTATTATTATTATTATTGATTAGTTTATAAAATTAATACATCTTTTTGAACAATTGTAATAATTAGTTTCAGCTTCAATTCAGTGAAAAATAAAGCCAATTATTTTGGTTTAATTAAAATCAAATTATTGTAATTTTTTTCATTAGTTCAGTGAAAAATAAATATTTGCTAATTTTTAAAAAGTACACTATTTGTAATATTTGTAACCAATTGTCTTGGTTTTAGTTCAGTAACAATTATGTCTTCTGATTTATATATATATATATATATATATTACTGAACAAAAAACAAAACAATTGATTAAAAATATAAAAAATATTGTATACAAATTTATATATATATATTTATAATTTTTTCACTGTACTAAAGCCAAATAAATAAATACATAAATAATTTTATTTTTATAAAAACTTAAATAATTGGCTTTATTTTTCACTGAAATAAAACCAAAACAAATGATTCAAATTTTATGTACTTTTTGTATTTTAAATATTTGTTTAATTGCAAGATATCACTCTCTGTCAAAACCTATTAAATCTAGTGTTTTTGAAAATATTTTGTCCAAACCATCAACTAAACAGTAAAACCACATCAATTAAAATGCACAGCAATCTGTGGTTGTTTGTTTGTTGTGTCATTTTTAAGTCATTACACATTGCAGTCATTAATGACCCTCTTTTTTGACTGCAGAATCACTCTGGGAGTGAGAAACAGGGAAAGCGTGAGAGAATTCACTGCAGTCTTGAGTGTGTAGGTGGAAATATTCAGTGTCGACTGTCAGGGGTTTTTTCTTTCGCTTCTGCTTCAGTTGCTTTAGACATAGAGGTGTCACGCTGAAGTGTCAAAACACTAGCAGGTGGGCCAACGTGTGACTCGCACTCCAGCTCCATCCAATCACAGTGAAATTGCCAATCACGAACTCAGTAAATGGCAGCTTGACAGCAGGCTTGAGTCATAAAAACCTGCGTTGACCTTGAGCTGCATTTGAGTTTTGTAGACTGATGCTCTCACTCCTAGGTAGTTTAATATCATTCTGCTCTATCATATGCTTCTGTACACACTCATGTTGGTCATATTATGTATGATATGCTCCTTAATATTTGATGACTAGAATGAAAAGCCTGTGTCAGTTTTGTGTGGGTGGTTAGCGCTGCTGTCTGATCGCTCCACCTGCTCTGGTTTGTTTACTTTCCTCCATGACGAAGCTCTTTCACTATGGAAATGCTGTAAACAGCCTTGTCCTTCCCGGGGGGCCTGCCAAGGTGCTGCTTCTGACTCATCCACCCAGAAGGGGTGTGTGTCCGTGTGTCTGAAAAACCGTGTTTGTGGAGTTTTAATTGGGCAGTTGACAGGCAACATAGATGTAATCTGTTTTTATTCAGCATCAGTATTCTAGGTTAAGAGTGAATATAAAGAAAAGTGTGCATTTTTGATTCAGTGATTGGTCAGTTTCAACAATTTTAATCAGATTTTACATTCCTGCAGGTTGCATAAATAGTCTTGTAGTATGACAAAAGAACATAGGCTATATATTCATATAATAACATCCAGCAGGTTGATATTGCAGAATAAGGCCTGACAGGCTTATCAATAGCCTGATGTGAAGTGGAGGGCTGTTGTATAAGACTGAAGGGCTTTATTCTGCGATAACAACCTGCTGGCTGTACATTATCCCGCTTATTACACAGCTTCTTGCCACAAAAGTAAATAATTAGACACAGAACTTTGTGTCTTGTTGTTGTTTGTTTAGAGTTCAATTTTAGTTTTTTTTGTTTTAATCGGGGAGTCAGTCGAGACATCTTCTATCCACTGCTGAAAACTTTTTTCTGTACATTTTGAAATTAATGTTGAAGTCCTCCGTTTTAGCTCGTGGTGAAGCGTTTTAAGCAGCAAGATGGAGCCAAACTGTAAGCGACAGCAGAGTGAAATAATTACTAACAGTCAAGATGATTCGTAGTACCCGGATGAGCCTGTGTTATTAGTTTTACCAGTTGTTATCTGGAAATAATAATACCTTGGAATGTTGCGACTGACCAATCAGAATCAAGTATTCCAAGAAGCCGTGTAATAAAATATAATAACATATATACATATAATAACATAAATAAAAATCTATTTAGCGTCTTTCAATTAATAATAACATGTTATTGTTTAAAAGGGATAGATTTTTTTGGAGTGTATTGCTACACTGCTATAGTTTAGGTTATCTCAGTGTGGCTATTATTAACTAGAACTGAAACTACTAAAATAGTTTTCAGTCATTGAAATTAGGCTGAAATTAAATTTAGGCTAAATATTAGATGAAAAACTTGCCTTGGAGAAATAAATTATATACACATGTTAAGTACTAAAATTAATAAAAATAACAGGTAAAAAATGTAAATGTAAGGTAAAAAAGGTAAATGTAAACTGAAAATGTAAAAATAATTCAAAATTTGAGTAAATAATAATAGTATAAAAATAACATTGATTAAGTAAGGAATAATTGACGACGGTCCGTTTAAGTAGAGAAACCGGACGAATCCCTTGAAATATATAATCAAGGGATTATATATTTCATATGACACAATATATATATTGTGCCGTTGATAGCTGTCACGCCCAGCTGAAGCTGCCAGCTAAAGACTGTTGATGGCAGCTCCAGCTCTCTATCAACTCTGTGTTTTTGTGTCTGTTTTCATTCCGG
>JAUCMS010000031.1:12069770-12086689 GCA_032357445.1 Enteromius radiatus | reverse complement strand
TCCGGAATGAAAACAGACACAAAAACACAGAGTTGATAGAGAGCTGGAGCTGCCATCAACAGTCTTTAGCTGGCAGCGTGCGTAGTGTGCGTGCGCAAGGACGTGTGATTGCAGTAATGAGACCGAAAAGCTTGTGCATGTATATTTATTTCATTTAATTATTTATTCGTTTGTTGCATTTTTCTATTTATTGCAACAATAAATGAAACACAAAAGTCCAGAGGCATAGGCTGTCAGTATTATTTGTTTTAACGTTACCTGCAATAATAACGGAAAAAAATCATGCAGCAAGTCTACCAGCTGTATTATGTTTAATTGTCGAAAATTTCAAAATATATTAATATATATTTAATAATACAAATAATATAAATTATTTAAATTATAATGTATATTAACAAATGCTAAAAAAACCCCTTTTGTTCACTGAGAGTTCTTATTACCTAATGCAGTAACTATGTTAACATCTTATTTTAAAATGAAAATATGATTATTCTCCTGAAATCATTTGCATCAAATTGTTTACAATTGATAAATGTGATTTACAGTGTGTGCCTTTAGATGTCTGTATAAGCCTTTTATGGGCTTTCAAGTGCTGGTTTATAACCAAAACAATTCTAAATGCTTTCAGCAGATTCTTTTCAAATCCATTTAACTGGCACACCAAGCTGCAGACGTTTCCTAAATACAGATTAATGCCTTTCCCCTGAATCGACTGGCCTCACTTACTAGATTACAGCACACAGGTCTAATTCATTTAATGTGTTGATTTAATAAATAAACCTCACGTTGAGTATAATTACAAAGACTCTTAATCAATACTGCCCTACATCCCAGAGATGAGGTAAACAAAGGAGTCTGGAGAGATAACCTTTTACTTCATGTGTATTATTTCTGTCCTTGTGAGCCGAGTTAGTGTTAAGGTCTTCTTTTATATTACTGTCGCTCTAATTCACTTTCTCCCATTGTTTCAGGTGTTTGTGGATGCTGTGGGGCCCTGAGACCCCGTTACAAGAGGCTGGTGGATAACATCTTTCCAGAAGACCCTGAGGTAAGGTCAGATGAAATAAAAGCTGAGCCAGAGAAAGGGATGCTTCACTAGGTTTGTAGTGGTTATCAGTCATCAGTGATCAATGCAGTGATGTAGACATAGGCTTTCAGTGGTGACGTTCATTAGTTTTACAGCCACTGTAGCGTAGCAGATCTGCTGCATGCTCCCCTGATTGCCTGATTTAACAGACAAATTGTCTGTTTCAGGGATTTTCATATTGGGGTTTAGAAATTATTATTATTTTTTGGCCAATTTCTTACAACGCACATATTATAACATATTATAATAATGGTTACATATTCAGTCAAATAAGATTGAATATGTAACATTATTTACTGCATTAGGTCATCTTTAGCATGCTTAGAAATCTGAAAAATAAATACATAAATAAAACATCAGAAGTTGCTAGTAAATTTAAATCCTTAATTACACAGAAGCAATTTTTAAATAGAGAGATTGAAATTTTATATATATATATATATATATATATATTAGTGCTGTCAAACGGTTAATCACATCAAAAATAAAAGTTATTATTTACATAATATATCTGTGTGTATTATGTAGGTATATATAAATACATATACAGTATATATATTGAAAATATTTACATGTATTTATGTGTATATTTTTTAAGTCATATAATTTATTATTATATAGAAATATGTTCAATATATAAACATAACATATTTTTCATAAAGTATATACATGCATGATGCATGAGTATAAATCAGTGTAGTGTATTTTCTGTTTTCAGTTTTGGAATGATATTTATTAGAAAACAATTAATTGTTGTTGATCTAATATTGTAATGTTTATTGAATTTATTAATATTGGGAAAAAGAAGAAAATATAATGAAGATTATATATCATCATATATGTGTTATATATGATAATACTATCAAATAAATTAAATAAAGAGAGAAAAAATAAAGAATGTACTGGTAATTCAATGCAAAGGATATTTTAAGTAATTTATCAGGTTACATATACTGTAAAAGCCTAATTTTATAAAGAACCTCCTCATCACATATTTCACCATGTGAGGTTAAGTCTAAAAATGGAAATTGTTTCTTAATAATAAGACAAGCTTAAGTATCTGCATTAGACTCAGAATAGGAGATAAATCATCTATGGAAGATTCTTTTTGGGTAGAGAAATTATTACATGTCTTTCTATAATAGGCCTCTTTTAAATGTTCTCTTGCTCTCTGTCTGCTTGTCTTGTCTTTTTGTGTAAAGGATGGATTGGTTAAAGCTAACATGGAGAAGCTTACTTTTTACGCCTTGTCTGCTCCGGAGAAACTGGACCGTATCGGTGCCTACCTGTCAGAGAGACTATCCAGAGACGTTGCCCGGCATAGATATGGGTATAAACTAAAACTGGAAGAAAATGCAGTGATTGCTTCTGTCTGGCTCTGTGATTTATACCTGCTATAATAATCTGTGATAATTACTGGACTGTCATGTTTGTGTGTGTCTCGCAGGTATGTTTGTATTGCTATGGAGGCATTGGACCAGCTCCTGATGGCCTGTCACTGTCAGAGTATAAACCTTTTTGTGGAAAGTTTCCTTACTATGGTGCGCAAGCTGCTGGAAGCAGACAAACCCAATTTACAGATCCTTGGCACTAACTCAGTGAGTGAAATTTACTGCCTTTACTCTCTAGTGAAATTCACTTACAGCCCCTATTGATGTAGTTACATATTTACAACGCCATGTGGGAAAGATCACTTGATGAATCTGGCTGGAGTCGGGCATCTCTGCAGTACAGAGGGAGATGTTGCTGCTGCATCAACACCATGGGTTCAGGTCTCAGTCCTGCAGTGATCTCAGAGGATCAGACCAGAACTTAAAAGTTTCAAAAGCTCAGTCTGCTTGATTATACAGAGTGCAAAGCTGTAACATTTCAGCTTCACCTCAATCAAGCACATCCAAACTATATTAAATATAAAGCCCTTTTTGCCATTCAACTCCCAACAGTGTAATAAACTGCTGCTATTAAAATAAAACCTCACCAAGGATGCATTAATTTGTACAAAAGTGATGTTTCAAAAGATTTTAATTTAAAGAGACACAAAGGAAACTTGTAAAGAGGATCGCGCAGAACCTGATCGCGCAAGCATGGCTCTCAATGGTTTTTTGTTTGTTTTTGTCTCATACTTTTAGATACACTGTTATTTGTAAATGCTACTGGTCCTGATAGCTTTTAGTACATGGTTTTATCCTGATTAAAGCTTTAATACAGTATGGCAACCTCACACGCATCCATATAGCTCTGTGAAAATAAGTCTATAAATGGAATAGCTCATTTTAGCTGAGCTGGGAACACAAGGAACAAGGTGAAGAACCGCTGTTTTAGAACATTGATTTTGAAACTTTTGAATCTATTAGAATCTTAGAATCACAATTCATATATGAATAGATTATTACATGCTGCACCCCTAGATTTCTTCCTCTTCTCTAAAGCAGCGCAGCATGGCCCCGCCCCCTTTGTTGCATGTTCCTGGGGGAGGGGTTTATATGGGTTTTTGAGGTAATGGACCTGGAAAGTAACTTCTTGTAGTTACTTACCAGTTGTTGAGGCTGCTGCGGGACGGAGGAGCCCCCCCCCAAAAAAAATGTCCCTTTTTTGTAGTCAGTGGTTCATGTGGGTGCTCTTGCAGCGTGAACTTAGGGAGGCGCTCTTGCAGCCCAAGCTCTGGAGGGCTCTCATTTAGCTTGACAAGATTTCAAAACAAAGATGATTTTATCCTCTGTATAGAAATGTGAAACCTTAACATGGTCTCTAAAAGCTTTCCACTGACTAGTCCAACTCACATGCTTATGGGAATATAGAGAGTTCTCAAAACCGCTCACATCTGATGATTCTGAAATATAAGGGCTTAAAGATTAAAAAGAGATTACTTAGAGGCCAGATGGGGCAGGGCTTAAAGTGTGTTGCCCACAAATGTTTAGTTTTCATCTGAATTAAACAGTGTGATGGTACTCTGCAGGTTTTGTGTTGGTCAGTAGTAGCACACTGGATACCCGCCGCTAATCTCAAATCTTCAGATATCCTAATAAGGAAGATCCTAATCTGTTGTACAGTAATGTACATTAACCGCATAAGTACAGATTAGTGTACCTAGTAGTCCTCAACTGTTTTTGCTTCAGGACTACACTGGACATTAAAACACTGCTTCAGAATTGAACAGAATTGATTTTTTTTTTCTTCCAATTCTTTTTTTTTGTGTGTGTGTTTGAGTATCATTATGTCTCTCTCAGACATTTTTGGTCACAAGCCATCAGTGGAGAACCACTGCCTTACAATTCAGTTACAGTTAGAGTTAAAGTAATTGCATTTTCTTAACATTTGTAGTTAAAATGTTAACTTACATCCAACTGTAACCCAAGCCTTAGTTAACCCTACCTTAAACTCTGAAACTCATTAACAGTAAATGTAGAAATGTTTCAGAACAACATGTAGTTTTACAAGAAAACTTGTTATCTTAGTACATAGTAGTTAAAGCTACCTAATATAAAGTGTGATCAAACTATCAATTTTTCTGTTCTTTCTCTTAAGTTTGTGAAGTTTGCAAACATAGAGGAGGACACAGCATCGTATCATCGGAGCTACGATTTCTTTGTGTCGCGCTTCAGTGAGATGTGCCATTCCAGTTACGAGGATCCCGATATTCGCACAAAGTGAGCACCTCTTTCCAGTATTTTCAAACACAGGAAGTGTATTATGATTGGTGAAAATCTAGTTTCTCCTTCTTTTTTGGATTATAGAGTTTTAAGCATAATCAGTCACACTTTGTTTTAAGGTTCAGTTTTCAGTATTAACAAATAATTATAACTATGACTTTTTAAACTCCTAACGTTTGCTAAGGAATAATTAGTAAGGTAGTTGTTAGGTTTAATTATGGGGTAGGATGTGGTCATGCAGAATATTGCATTAATATGTGCTTTATAAGTACTAATAAACAGCCCATATGTTAATATGCTAATAAGCATCTAGTTAATAGTGACACTAGTAAAGTGTTATATTACTAGTAAACAAACATCAAAACATCCTATTTGCTTTCTTCTCATAGATTTGAATTAATTGAATATTACTTTATCCACTGCTAGCCATATTTTAACCAATTTTTTAATTGCAATTAATTAAACTGCATTATCCATAATTACTGTATATGACATACTGTGCACATTAAGGCTTTGTAGAAACAGAGCAAAGGGAATAAAAAAAAGAGTATGTGCACGTGCCTGCACCAGAGTGTGTGTGGGTGAGATTTGACTTCAGATACTGATACAATTTAATATCTTTTGCTCAGGGATTGAGTAGAACAAGATTAGAAATGATATATTCTGCTTTTGATATAAAAGGAAAGATTTTTTCCTTTGTGATTTAATAATTTATACATCAGGGAGTGAATTGCACCATGCAGTGTACTTTAATAAAAGTAGCCATATATATTTAAATCTCGTAAATGTTGATCTGAAGTCTGTTTGGGTTGTGTGCGTAAGGATTCGTATGGCAGGGATCAGGGGTCTTCAGGGGGTGGTGAGGAAAACCGTCAATGATGAACTACAGGCAAATATTTGGGACCCTCAACACATGGACAAAATCGTTCCATCACTCTTGTTCAACCTCCAACAGGAAGAAGGCATAGAGAGGTCTGAAACACACTTTCACGCTCGCACAAACCATCACACATGTCTAATGGAAGTGAATTTTCCCTTTCTTTCAGTGTCTTGCTAATAGCTTTTAGCCAGTCTGTGTGATTAAGCTAATGAACTCCTAATGGAATGCTAATGAAAACTGTGTGATATAACAGTAGATTGACTTCAACTGAGGTGTCAGAGTCTCAAGTGTAATAAGAAAGTCATTTATTTTAGAAGCTGCTGTACTGGCTGTAAACCTAATAAACCCAAAGCCCTGAGGGGCAGAGGCCGTCCACGAAATCGGAATTGAACCGTGCGATGAACTCATAAAACTCTTCACATTTTCACCTCAGGGGAAATAACTTTCTACAAGTAACAGTACTGCCAAGAACATTCAGCCTATTGATCATTCATGGTTTATGCTTGTTTTCTGCATTGTTTCCTATTAATAGGTCTCCCTCTCCAGAGACAGAGAAGGAGAAGGAGAGTCCAGTGGAGCTGACAGAGAGATGCTTTCGAGAGTTGTTAGGACGAGCAGTCTACGGTAACATCAAGAACGCTGTGAAACCTGTGCTCATGTGAGTGTTTATGGACTACCCTGATCAAACACAAGAGGGCAGTACAGAGACACATTTCTTTTCTTTTTAGTTTATTTTTATAGAAATAGTTAAATGGTACATGTATATTATTACAATTAATTAACCATTTTTTTTACATTTTCATTATTTATTTTAATTTAATGAATAAGGGGCATATATTTGACAATACATTTCAACATGAATACTAATTTGTCATACCAACCTCAAATGACAGATGCTTGGATGAATTATTAATAACTGACCTCTGCAGGGGTTTCCATTTATACATATACATGAATTTATGTCATTGTAGAATGTCAGGATGAGTTTTTTTTTTTTAATTCAAACAAATGATGCCCCTAGAAAAAAAGTTATATATTTAAAATTGTATTTATTTCAAACTAAGTATAGTTTAAATATGTTAACATATTTACTGACATTTCACTCAAGACTTACTGATTTGAAATTATAATTGAACTTTATTTGGAGTAATACTTGTTCACAATGCACGTTTCTTAATATTAAGCCTAAAATGTGTTTTATTGTTACTATTCATGAGGATTGTATGATCTCTAAATTATATCAATGCAAGATATTTTAAGTGTATCTGAAGTATACTTGCAATAGGCCCAATTTAGCACAATCAAATATACTTCAATATATATTTATTAGACTTAAAGTGCGTTACGTACAAAATTAGTTGTTCCGGTTTAGCAGACTTTAACCAGTTTAGTTTACGAACATTACAATTGCAGGGTATTTTTATTGTGTATGTATTTGAAGTGTACTTAGCATGAAATAGCTATACTTAATGGAAATGTAGCATTGGAAAGGGAATGAAGGAAAAACGAACCACCAAAATGTCACCATTGTTAGCCTAATACATCTACACAGTAAAAGGAACTGTAGTATCTGTTGCACCAGTGTATATTTTGACCTACTTTGTCAGCTGTTTCCTGCTCTAGTTCTGTTTGCTGAAGCTAATCATTAATTCTCTTGTATATTTCCAGGCACCTTGATAACCATTCACTCTGGGAGAGCAAAACATTTGCAGTGCGCTGCTTCAAGATCATTATGTACTCCATTCAGGTAGATACAAACAGCTGTGCTGAAATTTTGATTGAAGAAGTATCTGACACAAAATACAATGACACATACGCATTGTAGAGCATGGCCATTTGTTACTAAATAGTTATGTGGTGTTTTGGGACATATTTAAATGCCTTTAAAATATTGTAGCTCTGAAAGAAAAAAAAAATCTCATGATGTATTAATATTTCTTATTGACTTTTGCATCATAACATTTCTTTCAATTGAATGAATGAATGTAATTATAATTTGATAAGCGTTTGTGTTATTGTAATATTAACTCAGCTATGGTCTCTTTGACAGTCCCAACATTCACATCTGGTGATTCAGCAGCTGTTGGGCCACTTGGATGCCAACAGTAAGAATTCAGCCCGAGTGCGTGCTGGGATAGTGGAGGTGATCTCAGAGGCAGCTGTCATAGAGGCCAGTGGCTCCATAGGTACCAGTCTTTAAACCACTAGAGGGAGCAATAAAACCATCTCTGCTTTATAGGATTTATTTCTGAAAACACTTGTTTCTATTTGTTCTTTTATTACTTTTTTCTTCTAGATGAAAAGTGATATGCACACGGCTTAATTTATATGCATCAAGTGTTTGTGTGTTTGATAATTTGATTTTATACTGTAGAAATCATACGCATCGACAATGTTCCTTAAAGGCATAGCTCACCCAAAAAAAGAATCAGAATTCAAAATCAGAAAGCTCTTAGATTTCATAAAAAATATCTGTATACATTTGTGTTTTGAAGATGAACAAAGATGTTATGGGTTTGGAACGTCAAGAAGGTTAGGGCCTGTTTACACTAATGCATTTTTTAATTTTAAAACAGTGTTTAAGAATGAAAATGATCCTCGTTTACACTGGCGTTTCTGCTGTGTTTTAGAAACAATCTCTGTCTACACCACACAACCTAGAACGCAGGTCACATGACCTTTAATGCAGTTACAACCATAGATAGGTAGATCCTTATTATTTAGATTGCGGATGCATCTGTGTGCTTGGAATGATCGACCGGGGAATCTACCAACACATATCTGTGGGTACAACAACAAACATGATGTTATTGTTTACACGGTCATCAAGGATATGCAGAGCGTATGCAGGCAGCCACGCCATTGTTTTCAAAAGCCTCTGTTTTGCACTGAAATGCAAGTTTTCAATCTAAAACATGGTCTGCAGTATTCGCAAAAGTTTCGAGGATGCAAAAGCAGAGGCATTGTAAACGATAGGTGTAACCATAGCTAAAGTTATGCATTTTAAAATTAACATGAGTAAATAATGAAAGAATTTTCCTTTATTGGGGAAACTAATACTTTAATTTAGTTTTGTCTCTGTGTTGTACCTCTCCACAGGGCCCACAGTACTGGAAGTGTTTAATACTCTACTGAAGCAGCTCAGACTCAGTGTGGACTACGAGCTTACAGGATCCTACGACTCTTTCGCAAACATGGGCTCCAAGGTCATTAAAGTACACGAGGAGAGACAACTCCAAGAAGCTGTCATCAAAACTATTGGTGGGTGAGCATTAAATGTGGCTCAGACACATAATTTTCTACTTACTGTAGCTGTGCTCTGTTTCATATCAACCCACATTTTCACTCTTTAAATTATAACAGAATTTAATATTTTTCTTTTATTATTTAGGTCTTTTAGAAAGATGATAGATAGATAGATAGATAGATACATAGATAGAGACTGTGTATGACCCTTTACTTGTCTTTCTTGGTTTGCAGGCTCATTTGCAAACACACTTCCCACCTACCAGCGCTCAGAAGTCATGCTGTTCATCATCGGTAAAATTCCTGTGCCAGGCATGTATCCGGCTCTGGGGTCAGCCAACACGGGGTGAGACAGGGTTACAACCTAAACTTTTTCAATTAGACATGATTCTGAAATATTCTAAGCTGGCCCAAGATGAAATACAAATTAACTGAGGAATAACCTAAACGCTAACGTTTAAGGATTACTCCACCCCAAAATTAAAATGATGTAATTTACGCCCATGTTGTTCGAAACCCATTAAAGCTTCATTCATCTTCGGAACACAATTAAAGATATTTTGGATGAAAAAAGGCTAGCGTAGGAAAAGTATTGTATTTGGTCAATAAGTGTCTGTTTCTGGTGGTTTCAGGGTTGAGGGCAGCAGGATGATCCAGATTATGCTGCTAAAGTCTCTGCTGCAGGTGAGCTGGTTTATGTCAGTCATGATCTCACACTGTGCCATGCGGAGACTATTTACTCCCCCTGCTGTTTCATGACATCCACAGTTGCTGACGCAGTCTAAACCGTCTGATGGTCTTGTGTGCCTTTGAACATCAGTCTCTCTGTTTATCCTTCAGGTAACAGCAGGATTCCAGTCTACAAACATTTTGACGGCACTTCCCACCTCATTCCTGGACCCGCTCTTGTCCTTCACTCTGATGGAGGAAGCAGAGATCCGTCTACTCGTTCTTGACATCCTCATCAGCATCATTGATCGCCATGACAACCGGCACAAATTCTCCCCTATCAGGTTAGGGCACACTGACACACATTTGAAAAACTAAAGTTTTACTTTATTTAGCCTAAGGCTATATAACCAGTTATGATCAATTAAATATCTAAATTCTTGATGATTTTTTGTACCTTATTCTGACCCTTACAAAATATTAATAATTGAAAAAATAAATAATATTTATAAAAAATAATATACTTTTTTTTGTTACACAGTTTTGGTGTGGCCCTTAAAATCCTTAATACATTGTTAAAACATTAATACGAAACATTTATTGAGGGAAAAGTTGTATTTAATAAGTGTTACCTATTCTGAAGTGCACAAAGTATTTTACTATAGTAGTACTTTTGAGAGTTACGTGACCGAAACAATTTTACAGTGCATTTTTTATTGTATTGTCTACAGAATTATCTCAGATATCTCAGTATTGAAGTTGAAAGTAGACAAGTGCTCAAGGCAGGACAACCTGTTCATGAAGAAACACAGCCAGAGGCTGTACCGCCACATTTACCTGGCCTGCAAAGAGGAGAGCAGCGTCCAGCGGCACTTTGAGTCTCTGTATACTCTGCTGGGGTTGATCTGTGTGGAGCTGGCCAATGAGGAGGTGGTGGTGGACCTGATCCGACTGGATCTGGCATTACAGGTTTTTCTCTTACCTGTGTGATATGTACATGACTGTGGGGCTGAATAAATGTGCAAGTTGACAAATAGGGCCATCATAATGATGCATGTTAATTGGTCAATAAAAAGCCAACGTAAGTTCAGCAACTCTTTACATTATGCTCAAGTATTTGTCTTAGTGACATGTCATAAAAGTGCCTATCAATACAATAACAATAGTTCTCAGCCTTTTTTCTGATACGTCTTCTTTCTCAGGACCTGGCCTTGACTGAAGAGGCTCTTCCTGTATACAACCGCTGTGCCATCCACGCTCTGTCAGCTGCGTACCTGAACCTCATCAGTCAGCTGACCACTGTGCCCACCTTCTGCCAACACGTCCATGAGGTGAGAGCTATCTATCTGTCTGTGTCTGTCTGTCTATCTACTGCATCTATAGATCTATCTATCTGTCTGTTTCTACTCTCAGGTCATTGAGTCAAGAAAGAAACTTGTTCCTTTCCTGCTGCCAGAGGATGTTCTCATTGAGAGCTCAGTAAGCAAGTAAGCAAGACTTCTAGACTCAACACTCAACTTCTTTCCATGTAGTTCTTTGTTCTTACAAATGTATGTACTGAGTTGAGAACATGCTGTACAGTTGTACTCAGCTCAAATGTTGTTCAGTTCACTATAAGATCATTTTCAGCTGTGATGTGAGGAGCAAATGATTATTAAAGGCATTAAACCCACAAAATATCTCTTACTGTATCCGTCTGTTTTCTACCACCTCAGAAAAGCACACCCATATAAAGCTGAAGAATAGTTTTAGCTTCTTTCTCTTTCAGGATTCCAGAGAAGCTGGAGAAGGTGGAGGGAGAGGTGTTGTTTGTGCAGGCTAAGATAGCAGAGATGCTGGGCGGCAGCGGATACAACACAGAGAGACTGGCCACTTCATACATCCCACAGATCACAGGTCTGACCCTCAGCCTGAGCTTTAAATACACTCAAACAGGATGTCCTGTCATATTTTTCCCTGTCTTGATACAGTGTGTGGCATCATGAGACATTTTAGATTTAAATGTTATAGTACACCTGCGTTATTGTGTTTCTGGAATTGTCATAAAACTGTAGAGTAAAATATTACTTTTGTAACTAACGCAGATGAAGACAGATTGTCTAAGAGGAAGAGTATTGGAGACACCGTCTCCCTGCAATTAGAGATGGAGTCTAGAAACAGTCCAGAGAAAGAGCAGGTAAAACATCCTAATCTAACTTCCTAAATTGTGTGTGTGTGTGTGTGTGTGTGTTTAACCTATGTTCGGTGTCTTTACAGAGATCCACAGCAGAGCAGATAACGTTTGAAACTCTTAAACAAGCCATTGGTAAGTCTTGCAGAATTTATACTTGCATTAATTAACACTCAAAATAAAATGTTTATATAATATACTGTATGTGTGTATTTAAAAAAAAAAAATATATATATATATATATATACACTGCCCTCCAAACACCCATGGCAAAGTGTGGTTTTGGATAATAAATAATCAATTATTATCACAAATTAAAATGTCATGCCAATATTGTCAGTTTCCAAACTCTTGGAGGGCAGTGTATATATATATATATATATACCACTAGTCAATATTTGAAGTGGACCAAAACCTTCATCAAAGTTGTTCTTAAACCAAAATGTGTTTTTGTATCAAGTCAACTTTGATTAACTATTTTTGATCCACTTCAAACGAAAGACTGTGTAACTATGAGACATTTAAAATCATTGTAAAACATTTAAAAAAATTAAAAAAGCCTAACAACCACATACCTACATTATTTTGAAGAATTTTTTTATATTATATTAATACTACATTACCGCTACAGAACTGTCTCCCTGATTAATGATCTCTATATATGATTTTAAATAATCCTTGTTCAGTAATTACAAATGACTGGTATGGTACAAAAAAGTATTTTTTAGACATGTTCTATGCTGGATTTAGTCAGTTAGCACAGAATCACCTGTATTTGTGTGTGTTTGTTCAGTAGACAGCGTGAATGTGGAAGAGCTGGAGAGAGAGCACAGAAGGCAGGTGGTGGAGAGGTTTCAGACCGCCCCGTTTGAGGAGATAGCAGCCCACTGCGGGGCCAGGGTGAGTCCAATGCTCTTTAATTCAGCTCCTACATCTGTTCATTTCTTTTTTTATTGTTCATAAACTCTCTGCCTGTACTGTTTCTCTCTAGGCTTCCCTGTTGCAAAGTAAACTCAACCAAATCTTCGAAATCACAATCAGGTACATAATATAGATTTACGTAACATATAAGTGTATCACATAAGTACATACAGTATATATTACGTAACAACCATATAAAAATACATGCAGTAGGAAACCACTACAGTGGAAAAAGGCTGTATTGTCTGACTCATGTGATTGACACTTGTTCTACCTCTCTTTCTGTTGGATAGGCCTCCTCCGAGTCCGTCCGGCTCTGTAGGGAATGGTCACGGCCGGAGCCGCTCCGTGCCAGTCTACGAAATGAAGTTTCCAGACCTCTGTGTTTACTGAGAGACCCAGGAGCCCTAGTCACTACATACAGCTGTTTTCATCGCACTATTATCACTCCTTTTTCTTAATGTCCAGGTGTAACTCTGTTTCTTCTAAACTGTGTTCTGTAGTGTAATATCAGACCTTAGATAAGGATTACGGCTGTACTTTGTCCTGAAGTCTATTTATGCCAACGAAGACAAACAAACCGAGAGAATATACCATATGTTGATTAAATATGCACTTAGTCTAGATGAAAAAGGACAGAATTTATTGACCAATGAGCGTATCTTGTCTGATAGCGTAGAGAGCAGAATGAGGTTTTCATTTTTAGGTGTGTACAGTCTGTTGTAATTGGTTTTCTTGTTACAACTAAAGAGTAAAGCTGCCTTAAATTTTGTATATTAAGTTAAGACATTTGTCCAAGAATGTCCCAAATGTGTTTCCAAAAACATGTTGGTATGAACAGTTTAGCTAAATACAAGCTTTGTTTGCATGTTTAAATTGTCTCTACATGCTGCAATAAAAGTTGTATTGAAAGCAATAACTACTGAGTTTAAAAGTAAAAACTCTTAGGTAGAAGCTGAGGAAAAAAATACAGCACATGCTGTTTCATGTCCAACTCCAGTCAGAAATGATGGCATTAAGGAATAGTTTTTTAAATTTTGACATCATTCACTCACCCTTAAGTAGTTCTAAATCGGTATCAATTTCTTTGTTTTGTTGAACACAAAGGAAGAAATTATGAAGCAAGTTTGTAACCACCAGCAATGGTATAAAGTACAGTACACGCCAAAATCACTTTCAAACCAAGCAGATTTCTGAGAATTTGATTGTGATTGTTTGAGAGTTTGAACCCATTGTGAAATATGCTCGAGGAAGTCTTTAGCCCTGATGTGAATTTCCAAATTTTGTGTATTCCTATTGAAATGACTGTAGTTTGCTATTCTCTTTCAAATCAAGCAGCTTTCTGTTGGCCAACGCATGACACCTCACAAGAAATTCTCATTGACATAATGGCATTTTGCCCACAGAATTAAAAGGTAAAGGTAAAAACCCTTCCCCAAAAAGATAAAACACCCTTCTTGGGGTCTAAAGGGATCATATACCTTTTTAACTATGATTTGAGTTTTATTTCACTTAAATTAGTTTAATTTCAGGTTTACATCAAGATATTATTGTACTGGATTTAAAAGCAGCACTTTAAAGCTCACTGTGTATGTGGTGTATGCTGGAAAATATAATTCATATTGTGCGAAATTTCATCTTGATGTGTTCTTGTCTTAAATTTTATGGTGTGTAATCTGTTGTCCTGTCATATTGTTCCGGTTCCACATAAAAACATGGGCGTTTTTGATGTTTTCCTGTTTTTAGTTCAAGAAGTAATTTTTCATATTATGGTATTTTATATTCATCTTTGGTGATATCTTGAATTTATTTGCAAGCTTAAATACAAATGTTTTTTTTTCTTCTCTGTCTATATGGCTATGATGGAATATTCTAGACTGCTTACATGTGAGGTGATTTTGCATGTATGAAATATCAGAGTTTAGTCCTTCCGTGTCAGCTGCTGCTGCATGCACTGGGTGTTTTGTCTGTGCTTTTCCCATTTTTCGTTTAAGTGAGATCAAGACAACACTGTGGACCGTAATAAGTCAACTTAGTTGTGTTTAGATGCCGTCACTGTAAAAGGATGAGACTTCAGAACTGTGTTCTGTGAATGTTTGCCTACATTAAATCATTAAGTGATGTACATATGTGGTGTGAATAATAAGAATATCGATTAAAGACTAATTTTATGAATTCAAAGTCTGACCTGTGTTTATAGCTTTATTGGCAACTGCACATAAGTCTGAATGATTCTACTGAATGCTTATTCCTCAGAAATGAACCGTGACATTTTCAACATTTACAGTATAATACATTTCAATAAATAATCTAAAATGCTGTTTCTTTAGCCTCTAAACCAGTATTTAATCACCACAGCATTTCTATGTACAGAATTCAGAATTTATTGTTAAATACAATGTGAATAAACTCTAAGCATAAAGAATTAAGTGCTACTTGTAACAACACCCACCCTCGTTTTGTTGACTATGCATGACAAGTTTGCTGGGAAGGAAGTATATTAAAAACAACTCCCTATTCACTCCCCCCATTAAAACCCTCTCACTGGTCCTTCTTCTGGTGCTCTTTGTTTATGACGTTTTTGAAGAGCGTGAGAAGAGGTTTCTGGCTGCGCTCGTCCCAGGACTTCATGAAGCCTCCGTAGCGCTTGCTAGCAGGCGGGCCGCTCCAGCGGAAATGGTTCATTTTGTAGGAGCCATCCTTCTTATCCTGCGGGTTCAAAGTGCCCTCCTCTTGAGGATAGTCGGCGTCGTTTATAGCCAGCTCGCGTCTCATCTCGGCTGGGATAGTCTCGGCAGATTCCTCCTCCACGCCGTTTGTGTACACCTTGATAGGCCGGCGCTTGCGACCCACTGGCTTTCCCCAGCGGAAATGCTCCATGGAGTAGGAGCGCTTGTGTTCGTGCCGAGGGCTGGACTCAGGGTCCATCTGCTCAGCGGGAGCGAGGGCCGCTGGAGACAGGGGTGCGAAGACCTCGGTTTGCTCCGGCTCGGAGGGAGGCTGCAAATGGCTTTCTCCAGGGTAAACGGGGGTTTCATCTGTCAGATCAGACCTGCATAGCTGTATGCAATCCTTAAGAAGAGCAAAAGAAGAAGAAACTTACGTTTTATATCAAAAAACAAGAATGCTGTGGTGTTGCTGTGCAGCATTATGAAAGGATTTTAAATAACTGAAAAAATCCTGTACACTACAAGTTTTCAATGCCAAAGTGTATTTATTACAACTTTTCTTCATCTGTAAGCATAAAATAGGCTACAAAAAGACCAATTAGAGAAGCTATTTAAAGGGCATTATGCTGTGTTTTTTCTTAAGCGTTTAATATAGTTGTAAATGATCTGCAAAATCCACACCAAATGGTAATTTCTTTCTCTAATTTCTTCAACAGAAAACACTTACAAAAAATATTTGGTTTGTAGTCCTGTTTGGTAACACTTTAGAATAGGAAACACTCATTCACTATCAACTACCACTTTTCCCTCAGTAAATTAATAATTTGCTGCTTATTAATTGTTAGTAAGGTTATTAAGTTTAGGTATTGGGTAGGATTAGGGATTTAGATTAAGGTTAAGAATAAGGCATTTATCTGTGCTTAATGACTACTAATAAAATTAGTACTAACTACTAATATTCTAGTAATATGCAAACAATTATCTGAAAATTGGTGGAATTATTCATATTCAAAATATCTAATGAACACAAATAAACTGAAAACAGCAGAAAATAAGAGACAAACTACAGCTATATAGACTATATTACACTACACTCTGCTTCTACATTATATTATTATATAAAGGTCACATTGCATACCGACTTTGATAATACTTTTGTATGGGGACCAATTCTCACTTAATCCTACAAAATACCTATACCTAACATCTTCATTACTGACTTATACGCAGAGTAAATTAGCAGTTAGTTAATAGTACTGGACCTCAAAATAAAGGGATGCCTTTTTTAAATGACCTTTCAAGTAAACAAGATGCAGTTTTTTTTTTTATTAACGGCTGCTTAGGCATCGCCGGATGTTTGTTTGGGTGTTTTGAGCAATTATACTGGCCCAAGTCAAAAAGTCTACCCAGGTGTCTCAGTGTTCTCCCATCATGTCCATCCCCATTTTAGGTATTCTCCTCAAGTCTCTTTGCTGTCTAATGTAAAGTCTTTTTTGCCCTGTTCAAATTCCTAATCATATACAATTAAACACTGTGATATTAGTGTCAATTAGGGCTGCTCGATTATGGAAAAAATCATAATCACGATTATTTTGGTCATGATTGAAATCACGATTATTTTACACGA
>JAUCMS010000031.1:12005371-12057619 GCA_032357445.1 Enteromius radiatus | reverse complement strand
ATGAGAGATTAACGGGAATCAGGTGCGGATAGGCATTCAGCGCGCTCTTCCCGAAACTATGTTAAAACATCCCTTAATAGTAAAAACAAAAAAGCTAAATTTCTCCAAATCAGTTCCACACTCTCCGATCTTGGATGGCATGAGAGTAAGCAAATTCTTAACAAATTAGCATTTTTACATGAACTATTCTTTTACCATCAGGGAGTGTTACATTAGCTGAAGTAACAGTTAAGATTTGTATTTTACCTGTTTCTGTGAATGTAATATTTGGTGAAAGATGATTTGCACATCTTAACATTGTTTGTTCCCTTTATAACCTATATTTTATATATGATACAATGCAACAATACAGAATTTTGTGGAAACAAGATGGTTAATTGTGAATTAGCTTAAAAAACAAAAAGCAAAAGCAGCTTCCTTTATGATGTTCCACAGTTTAGAACGAGTCCTCATATGGTGGTATACTGACCGAGGGCTTTCTTCAGCTTTTCAGCAATCTATCCAAGACAAAGACAAATATGAATGTTACACAGTATGTTGCATTATATACGTTTATGGTGTCCACAGAATCACACCACTCACCATTTCATAGAATTTCACCTGTTCCTCCAGGTAGAACTGCATGAGTCTGTTGTAGTCATAGATACGGTTGCTATGGAAGTGATTCATCTCCGCTAGAGAAACAGATGGCAAGTCTAAGATTACACATGTGACAAACACTACAATTAAGCACACAGGTGCAGGTATAAGAGGCCACTGTGACAGGGTCTTTCACTGATAGACAACACTTTATTAACGTACCTTGCAATGCATAAGACATGGTGCTGAGGTTCTTTTCCATAATGTGTTTGTCTTGTTGGCTAATCTTATTCATTGTCACCAAATGATCAGCCTCTTTTACTTTATCAATGGCAGCCTGAGGAGAAAATATTGTTATTTGTACACAAAACAAAAAACAACAAGAAACACAACTCTCTAAATTAATTGTACTAAATATATATATGAAGAGTTAATTTGCAACAACAGATAGCTCAGTTAAAAATCACAGTTTTTATTGTGCGTTTCAATTAATCTGCAGTGGGGCACACTGGGGTTATTTTGATTAGCATAAAAAAATAACTAAAAATAAACATTAAACAATAAAAACATGATAACATAATAAAAACCATGATTTTTTTTTTTTACATTTTTAATTACAAATAAACTCTTCACATATACACACACACACACACACACACATGCGTGTGTGTGTATGTAATTTACTTGTTAATTTCTTTTGAAGAAAAAAGTAAAACACTAAATGTTGAATGGTTTCTACCTTGTGAACTGCTACTGTGTCAGGGAAGCAGCCCAGTAGTCCCTTGTATTCGTTGTTTGTCTCCAATAGGAAGTGTAGATCTTTTTTTGGCTGATAAACAAACGTTATCTTATTAAAACAAATGTTTAAACTCATGGATAATGCTAAAAACAGCTATCATGGATGTTGCTATCACAGGGGTAGCCTTGTGGTTACAATTCTATCAACAGGAAGGAGGAAACCTGCTAATGATGAGTAAATGACTCTGCCAGAGGTTCAAGGACTGAAAAGTATTAATATGAGGAAATACTGTACTTCTGATACCTGTCCTGCAACGAGTTCTGCTATTTCCTCGTATGTTTTTCCTGTTGCAGTCAATGCTTCCGTCAGAGTTGATTCCCCTTAAAATAAGATACAAAAGAAAAAAAAGAAAAAACACACATAGACAATCATTAGGTAATCAAAAATATCTGATATGTCTATTAGAACATTTTAACAATCAAAGCCCATTTTCCTACTTGGGTATGCACTAGTGTTGAAAACCGATGATAGGTTCTGAAATGCTTTTCCAATCTGCCGATACTCCTTTTGTAATGCTGTCGGGTTAAAAGCAGATTTTTACTATGGACAAATCACAAGCCAGTAAAAGCAATAAAATAATATACATATGCCATTTAACTGTACTTGATTAAGTATAGAGTTACTGAGGAAATATAGCATGCAAACTCACGGCCTGTACATCTCTTCCAGTGAAGATGCCCTACAGCCAGAAGTTCTTTAACACTGTTGTCCATAGATCTAGTAAACTGACTGTACATTTCATACTTCTGCTCCCTACAATCAAATCAAATAAGACCATTGATTTATTAAACACATATAAGAAATAATATAATGTAATTTGGGGTTATTAACCAAATTAATTTAAAAAAAAAAATGATTAGGGTAGTATATTATCTCACACTTGGCCAGGATCTAGCTCTGGAAGCTCTGGATCTATGGTGGAGAAGATTTTCACTCCCACGGTTTCATCTTTCTCTGCTTTCCGCTTCCCTAGTTTCCACTCCTACAAAATACCCAAATAAAACATGACTCGCAAACATCCACACAACTGCCATCCTGAACCTAACTATTCTCTAGTCAAAGTTAATATATAACACACTTCTTGTGATCTCAAAATCATCTGCAAACAGATGGCAATACTTGACAACAGGTTTATAAGCTTTAATATCTATTGTTTGACTATGTATTTAACTCTGTATATAAAACAACACGTCCATTACTACTATACATATTTGAACAAACTCACCTTCTCATCTCTGTAGTTAAGGAAGAGCTGGAAAACTTCACTGTTTGAGATCACCGGATGCCGGCACATGCGGGACATCCAGCCCTGCAGGCGTTCCATGCGCATTTTGATAAATTCCTCTTCAAATCGGCCTAAAGAGAAACAGAAGACAGATGCTAGGAAGTCTACCAGGCAAAAAAAAATCCCCAAAACACTTGGTGGCTATTAAAATACAATAACTTTTCTAAAGTGACCACAGATATCACTATAACCTTTTTGCTTTGTTCACCTGTAACTTGTTTGTCAGGTAGACATGGGATTGGCAGAGCACAGGCAAACTTCTCTACGAGCCTCTCATATAACCAGTCAAAGTGTTTGTATCTGTGATTGACAGGTCTGTTTGTAGTCTGAAAAAATAGTTAAACATGAAAATAAACCAAGATCCTTTAGCAAAACAATTACAGTAAGTCAATATTTTAAAGCAGTCCAGAGAGGTGCTTCAAAGGGACTTACATTAGGTGTGACCTGGTATTCGATGTAGCTCTTCAGGCCGTACATTTTTGACCCCTTTTTGGGATCAGCCACTACACAATCTAACTGAGTTTGTGGATACAACCACACTGGACCCACCTCGCCCGCCTGCAAAATAAACATTCAGCCCTTTTCTTTAAGATTCAGAAATGCATTAATGTATCCATTCACCATACCATGTAAAACAAACCCAAGGTTGTGTAATTATTAGATCTAATCAATCTACAGGACAAAGACAAATAACTTACATAAATTGACAGTTTGTCATTTCCTTTAGCTATGTTCTTGGTAAGCAGATACACCTCTGGATTTGGGGTCTTGGAGAACCCTGGAAACCTATGGGAAGAGATGGAATGAGCATTTTTCTAAAGTTTATTTAAAGGTCCCATATTGTACACTTTTTTTTTGGAGTTTGGTGTTAATGTCCTTAAGAATACATATTTGCAGTATAAGTAACATTATTATATATACACCTCTTTTAGGAGCTCTGTCAAAAACAGGTTGATTTTGGCCTGTCTAAATACTATTTGTGAGCCTGTTTTTTTCTGAGTGACGCACAAGCAGGCCAATCAAATGTAACAATGTCACAATTATGTAATGATGAAAAACAAAGGGAAGCCGGAGGCTTTTTTTTTTGTGATTATCAGGAATAGTGACTAGTTGTAGCTAGAATAACATAGCAGTAAAAACAGTTGCTTGCTGAAACTGGGATATATCATCATGACTTGATAGAGATGGTGAATATTTACTATACACGTTAGATGTGATCCACCTCATATTAACAATCCTGTCAAATCGTCCATCCTTGGAGTGCAGGTCAGCTGATCTGGTTTCGTCTGTTAAAGGTAACCTTTTCAAAATGTTTCTGTGTTGTTGTTGCTCAGTAATGTCATGGATGGTGGGTGGAGCACAGATGATGACTGACGGTGGTGAATGAGTAGGTCTGACTTCACATTTTTACGGAAATCACAGCACCTTATGAAAAATCCCAGCTACTTTATGCAGGCTGTGTGCAGTTTACTGTAGATTGACTGTTTTAAAACTTATATGGTAGATACATATCCCCTAGACCTCACTTATAATGAAAAAATGTCAGAAATTTCAGATTTGACAATACGGGACCTTTAACTAATGGAATATTAATTCTGGCAGTTATCAAAACTAAAACATTACTTGTTGAGGGATATTTTCATAGTAGAGTGAGCCCCGCCCCGCTGCATGGTTCCGCCCCCCTCTTCCATCTGTGAACCTCCATAACCGACCGTTGACTTTCCATCATCAGAATCATCGTCCCATTCCTCATCAAAGGAATAGACAGAACCTACAGGCACATGACACAACAATCACATACAGCATTAAAATAGCAGACTGAAAAACCAAACTTTTTACTCATCATTCAAAAATGCATTTATATTTTTCCAAAAATGTCCATAAGGCACCTTTTTCACAAGAGTATTCACAAAGGAATGCACATGGAGGGGCCAGAAAAGGTTTTGCTTCCTTGTGCAAATGTGAATATACCGCTCTGGCTGTGGGAAGCATGCTTGAGAACAACTCAGCTGTGTAACAGGCAAAGACAACTGTAGGGATGACTATACCATAGCAATGAAAAGATCCACTTACTTCCACATATAGTACTTAGCTACCTAAAGGGTTTATTTATGACTTTATCTAGGGTATGCTGAAAGAGAAGGTTCAAAGTCCTCATAACAAAGCAGATAGCATGGACATGAATATCCCACATGGCACATGCTATAAACAGCAAAGCAGCAAACATGAGATGCTTTTGTTAAAAAATGTACATGTGCCCCAAATATAACAAATATGTCAATATAAACTTTCACAAAGGAGCAAGTTAAACTTTAGCTTGGCTATATGGCTACTATTCAAAAGTTTGAGGTAGCTAAGATTGTAAGTTGTCTCTTTTGCACACCAAGGCTGCATTTATTTACAAATACAGTAAAATAACAGTTGGTCATTAGAATATATTTTATGTCACTTTTTTTCTGTGACGGCAAAACTGAATTTTCAGCAGAAAGCAATGACATCTATCCATTTTGCCATCTTCTCCTGCAAAAACATTCCTAAAAGTAGAGATGAGCGATATGACCAAAATCTTTTATCACGTCATTTTACTTCACAATAACAATATATATATTGCAATATAGGCCTAGTTATTATTGCTTTAAATAAGGTCTTGGTATCAAAATAATTGATAGCATAGAAACTTCATAATTCTTGTCACCAGTGTTAATATCACAGACAACTAAAGCAAGCCAAAAAGAAAAAAGAAACTAATTATAAGCAATAAGACACTATTACAATAAATAAATGAGTAATGCTACATTCATTGTATAAAGTAATTAAATGTATATTATTCACTGTAAATTAAATATATATTTTGTTATCACGTGAGGCTATCATTCTTAGGGATGACAGAACAAAACTTTGAAACTAATATATATATATATATATATATACATATATAGCCAAATAATCATAAATGTTTAATGGAGGTTGAACTGTAAACATTTTCCACTAACCATTATTGCCTGCTTGTTCCTGTTCAGTGTAGTTCCAGTTGTCTGCAGGGTTGTTGTTGGACCATGTCATGGCAGTCCAAGCCTCATTCCCATTAACCCCCTACAGATACATAAAATACAACATTAAATCATTCATTGAATAAATCTACATCCATGCTTACCCTCAAGACATTTGCCGTTTTGTAGTGAGCTTGCATAAATTATACAGGTTATTTTGAGTTTAAAGTGGATTTTATTAGCTTTTCCCCACAATCCCCTACCGATACACGTTCTGGAACTATTCCTTGATTGATCCATGTCGCAACTAATTTACAGTGATTCACTCTTGCTGGGTTGGTCATATAAACAAAATGCTGGTGCCTTGTTCATATTCAAATCATCACATAATATTTGCTTGTGTCTCCATTCACCCCATGACACCATGTCTGACCTGTAACATACAGTACAAAACAGACAGGCCAATGTCCACTAAAACAACCTTGATATTTCAGTACTAAAGATATTCCTCTAAAGATATTTTCAAGATTACTAACAACACATACTCAACTTTAACATTTGCCTTAAATCATGAAATTATTATTTCTTCTTGTTGGCATTTCAGCTCACTCACTCAGTATAAGCACATGTTATGGAACAAATTAGAAACATTATTTGAATTAAGAGTGTAAAGCAGCAATAATTGGAATCACCCTGCTATTTGAAAGGTTACTTTACAAACCGTGAATCACACAGCTAAATACAGGACCAAATAACCTTAACCTTAAGATTTTCAAAATGTAGAAAATGTTACGAGTTTTCGTTACGAGTGAACATAATGGCTTCTGCAGTCAATGACGACAATATAGGAGTTTCTTTTCTTGTATAAATGGCCAATGGTCACAAATTAATTGAATAAATGGTATAAAAATATAGTTCTCTGGATGTGCTTTAAGAACTAAAATGCCAAAGGCTCTTGAGTCCATCTCTGTCCATTAGTCTAAGACTTAATGGCCAATTCCATCAATAGACCACCTGACCTTGATGCTGCTAAAAACTAACTTCCAGCCACGCAAAACCATTTGTCTCGCTTCCTGGCCTCACCAATTAAGGCCGTCTATACCAATTTTCCCTGAGCACAACATTACTCATGTGTTTATCGTTATTAGTACTTTGGTGTTGTGGAACACTCTAAATGTCACAGAGTCATTGAAGGCTGATGGAACATTAAGTTTTTAGATAAGTCTTTTCATCATTTGTACCATTTGCTAAATTTCTTGCAAGGGTGGTCAGCTTTGTCTCTTGGAGGTAAATTCAGTGTATGGCCATCCAATCTACATCCTAATGTCAAATAGTTAGTTAATACAATACAATTATTAATTTATATATATATATTCTCATTATTTATATATAATTCATTTTTAAAAAATGATCACACAAAAATGTCTTGGTTACATACAGTATGTAACCCTCGTTCCCTGAAGGAGGGAACGGAGACGTCACGTCGGTGACCAACGAATCGGGATCTCGCCAGAGAGACCAATCTACTTCGAGTTTAACAAAACAAGCCAATGCATCCAGCTGCAACTGATCACTGTGTGAGTATAAGTCAGCACCTGGTGTGTGCATCATTATGTTTTCGCTGAGGAGCCGAGCGACAGGACATGGCGTTTCTGTTCCCTCCTTCAGGGAATGAGGGTTACATACTTAACCGAGACGTTCCCTTTCAGTCACTACCAAAGTGCCACAGGAGCTGCCCCCTTCCAGTGCCCTGTGTAGGTCTCCTGATCCTTCTTATAAGGCACATGATATGACAGGGCTTTGCACAGAGAAGGTCACTACTGCTGTTCCCAACCAGTAGGACTAGATACACTGGGAATGCGTGCCCTTCCACCTCCCCAAAGGAGGACAATTACTGCACAGGAGGGGTGCTCTTGGGTGACCCACTAATGCCTGCTGGCGAAAGAGGGGGAGAGAAGTGGACTCGTGATGCACGAGACCCAGAGATTGAGGAAACTGCTCTTTTAATGAAATTTTGCGTACTGCTGGCTCAGTCTGCTTCTGGGCTGCCGAGAACTGTTGGGCAAAGCTCTCGACAGCGTCGCCGAAAAGACTGGCAACTCCACTGGCTGTGGAGCACTTGAGGACACTGAAGACATGCACCATCCACAAACGCATTCTCAGCGTGTTGAGCGGCCAGACACGTGAGGCAGCGATCACCAGGAAACGACCGCACCCAGAAACGCACAGGTGAAATGACATCTTTAAAAAGACATGATCACCCGTATTGCTCTTTTAGTGCTGAAGCTCGCAGAGGAGCAGGCCACCGCACACTCCTGCGTGGCTGTCTGCATGAACTCTCTTGAAGCTGTGAGACCGTGACGACCGCTGCTGTCGCCGTAATGCCCGCACTTGTTGCTCGTCTCGAAGCGAAAGCATAATGATGCTACTTTTCCATTACACACCATCTCATCAAGTAAAAACAAATAAATAACAAAAAAATAAATACATATAATATATAAAACATTTAATTTGTAAAGAAATTTAATTTTTACATTTGTCTAGACAAGCAAAAACAAGCATTTAAGCACCTTTTTAAAACAAAAGGTTATAAAGATCATGAGGAATCTAACAAATGTGTCCACATTTTTACTGGTAGTGACTATTTAATTGATTTGAAAAAAATTATTAGGCATTGTCCTGTTTTAGTTTTGATAAAATTGTGCCAAAAATGTCTACAGATGGTGAGTCTGTTTAATGGTTTAGTTAAATGGTGAGACGAATCTGACTTCCTTCTGTATATATCTGCAAACTGCAACACATGGCTAAGCATTTAAACACTACTGCATGCACCATGATGATGTGCACAACACAAAGTGTGAACATCTGACAGCCTACTAGAGAAACAGCCCTGGAGAGAACAAGTGAGAGAAAGAGACACAGTTCCTTGTGCCTAATGTCCCGAGCTATAATGAGGGCCATTTACTCTCATTCTCCTGCTTTCACAGGAAATGGATTTCAACTGCAGATGACACATAGGGCCTTTGTGCATGTTATGCTCAGCATAACTCTCATTAAATGAGTGTGGATTTCTAGTAAAAGTTGGCTGTGAAAATGAGGAAGCAAAACTGCCATTTGAATAGTGGGTTTTTTGCTGGCTGTGGCTACTTATTTTTACTGACACCTGCTTTACATTTAATTTGAGGAACTGTGAAATATGGAGACACTAAGATTTCAGACATTTGATCTAGAACTTTAGATGGTAAATGCTCACCACAACTTCTCCAAATGTGAGATTATCTGGTAGTTGATATGGTACCTGAGTGTTTGCTGAACTGCTGTTGTAACCTTGATTCTGAGCATCAATGTACTGTGTTGCCGACGCTTGTGTGGAGCCAGGGTTGATCTGCAAAACAATATTATACATGTAAATATATTCATGAAAAAACAGACTGATATGCTACAACAATGTAACTATTCAAATGTCATTATTTATTATTTAACCAGTCTATGGCTTTTGCAGTCCATGCATGCATAACTTAAACTTTCCCTACACATGAATCAATGACAAAAGACTATTCAAATGTCGCCCGAGGAACGCTGATTGTGTATCTACAGGAAGGCCACATGGGAATATGTTAAACATCTTGGTGATTATGGTATAAAGATAGACCTACTGCACAGAGCATGTGGGAATATTCTCCATCTGGAGTAAAGTATGCCAAATACCTAATTAAACCTTTAGTCAGTTACATTTTTCATCTTCTATTTAGGATACAACTTGGGAAATACACACATTCAATTATTTTCCTCGATTTTAACGATGTGATGCTACTGGAAAAACACAGGAAAATCTTAAAGAAAAAAAAAACACTGTACAAGTTTAGTACAGTATATCAACTCAGCAAACAGAATAACACTCTTCTCACTGATGTGGTCTAGATAATCACAAGTTTGCTTTCATTTTGTCCTTCCCCTCTCAAATGTTCTAAAAATAATCACACGAAATGTTCTAATTTCATCTAATGCTCTGTACAAAGAAGTGAAATCAAAAACAAAGCTGAATATTAGTTGCTGTTTTTTTTCTTTTTTTTTACCTCAATATAGTCCACAGGCACCAGGCCCACATTTCCTTTGGAATTCCGAGCCTCTACCCAGCCACCGCCTACATTCTACATAAAATAAAGACAAACAAAGAGGGAAAATTATATAATTTAAAAGTTTGTGATCTGTAAGATTGTAAGATTTCTGAATCTTAAGAATAGGAGTCTCACCAAGGCTGCATTATAAATAAAAACAGTAACAGTAAAAACAGTAATATTGTGAAATACTTCAACCTTTTACAACAATTATCTTCTTTTTAATATATTTTAGAATTGGATTTGTTTCTGTGATGGCAAAGCTGAATTTTTAGCATCAATACAGTATTCGGTGTCATATGGTCCTTCAGAAATCATTTTAATATGCTGATTTACTGGTAAAAAACATTATTATAAATGTTTAAAGAGTCATGCTGATTCAACAATGTTTTGTGGAAACCATGATAAATAAGTCTTTTGATCAGTTTAAAACATTGTAGCTTAAAGAACCTTCGTTCATCTTCGCAACAAAAATGAAGATATTTTTAATGATATTAGAGAGCCATCTGTCCCTCCATAGACAGCAACGAAATTATCCAGATCCAGAAATTTGGTACAAACAACGGTAAAAAAAAAAAAAAAAAAGGTGTTCACTCGGATGTAAAATAGGCTGATTATGCCAAATACATAAAGTTTGCATATGCGGCACGCATAAAATGGTGGAAGAAATAAGTCACAGGAAAAGAGTAAATGTTATTTTTGTTTTATTTGCACAAAAAATAATTCTCGTAGCATCGCAAAAGTGAGGTTGAGCCATTGATGTTTTACTGTTTTACTGATGTTTTTGCTACATTTCTGGATCTGGGATAATTTCATTTGTGTTCCAAAGAAGGTCTTATGGGTTTGGAACGAGATGAGGGTGAGTAATTAATGACAAATTTTTCATTTTTGGGTGAACAAACTCTTTAATAAATGCGTCGATTTCTTTCAAAAATAAAAAATGAGAAAATTTTACTGACCCCCATTTTTTACAAATGGTATGCCATATATAACATTATCTTTAGCCAGGTTCCTGTCTTGAAACATTAGTGCTGATGCTGAAGCTCACCTGGTTAGTGACCGTGAGTATTTCTCCTTCTTGAACAGACAGCTCATTGTTGCCAGGCTCAGCAGCGAAGTCATATAATACCTGAGCCTGAACACAGCAAACATATGGGTAACACAGAACAGAAACTGCATTAATTTTTTAGTGGCTAAAACTTTCACCTCTTGTGTTTTGAAACTGAAAAAGGCTGACCATTCTGAATGTAGATGTTACACGTGTAACATTATACTATATGACATTATAAAAATAAAACTAAGCTTCCTCATCTTCTCCAAGAATAATATAAACACATGCACATTTTTTTCCAATGTGTACACACAAATGAAAATATTATGATCAAATACATTTGGCGTACAATGTCACCTTTTCATCGTACTATATGCTGGGAGATTTTATAGCCTCGTTTCCGAATATGAGGGCTGCATGACCAGCCATTACTGCCAACATGTAAACCAAAACATTAAAACTGGTTTTTGTGTCAAACCACCTCTAACCAAGCTCAGCTTTCATATTTAGTGTGCGGAGTGTTTATCCATCACACTCAGGACATGCTTACTTGAATGATAATGCTGACCAAACTACTGTACACTGAATGACATGTTCCCTTGGGTTCTGTTCCTGACAGGATGCACCATGTTCCTGTTCACAGCAACAAGGTGGACACAGTCGACACAAAAGGCTTGTCTCACTATGACCTAGTGAGGTGCCTATCTAGACAGTATTTTGAGTCAGATGACTGTTTGTGGATATTTGTACCCAGATGACTCAGAACTTGCAGATAATGTCCATGAATACTACTAATGCAGTTCACTAGGTTTTGAGATACAGCAAGTTTTAAAGGATTTTTACAATTCTTCATACTTATCCACAACAGATAATAGTAACATATACCTACAAACATTAATTAACAGTTATTTATAATATAATTAGCAAAAAAATTTCTCTTTAAATAAACGTAACCAATACCAATGTAGCCAATTAAGTATATTAATCATTTAATCTAACTGATCTTTACAGTGACTGTCAAATCATGCTTTTCCCCACAAATTGTTGCAGTGTTTTTGTAAAGTACCAAGATTATCAATGAATATGTTACAATAATATAAATTTATCTCATACTCTTACCAATGAGGGTTTACAATATTCTTGCAAAATATGTGTGTTTCGAATTGCAATGTCAACAAAGCAGGTAAGACTGAAAGCGGGAGGTACAAATCAAAGACTTTGTGCACAACAACCCATCAGAAATGGCAAGAATGGTGGGCATCAGAACTAGGGAAATTAATGCGTCAAATAATGTCTGGCCATATGTGACAAACAGAGACTAAAATACTTTAACCTTAATTTGAAAAGGTCAGCTGCCTACAATATCAATGCTATGCAGCACAGCACAGCAGCAAACAACAGAACTGCTCAATGAATTAGTGTGAGTACTTGTTTCAAAATACAGTATCATTTAAATGCTCATATAACATGTCACTTAAAAAAAAAATATTGTGTGAAAACATGTAAACCACAAAAAGCAGTATAGCAGGTTTTGAAACGACTAGCTGTGTTCAGTTTGGAATCCTGTATTAAGAATTTTGAAAATGAAAATGCTCAATACTTAATTCTAAAATCTCTTTATAAGAAAAGAATAAAAATACCTGCAATTCCTTATGACGTATTTAACTAAACACGTGTTCCCTGGTGTTGTGAAAGAAATAAATCCAAAAAGTAAACATCTTTAAAACTTACTGTTGCCTGAAACATTTCTTCACATTTATTAAAACGCTTTGTGTTTATAAACTTGGCACACTAAAGCTAATTTAGTTACATATTTACTAGTACATGTTTCGGATACTGAAGAAGTAACTTTTTCACTTCATTAATCAAATTCTCGATTCGAGCACTAGGAGCTGAACGTGTCAATGTGTTCTTGACTCGAGAACCAGTCAGTCACTGAAAGAATTGAACAAACCGGTTCAAATGATTCATTGATGAGGCCTGACTCAATAGAATTCGTTTGGGCATCGGTACTGGTTTTGCAAACAGTGTATGAAATCACAAGATCAGTGAAATTACGTTACCTGTAACTAATCTCTTGTTAACTAATGAACATTTTGTTAGAATTAGTTTAATAGAAAAGCAGTTCACCAAGAGTACTCTTACAACCTATTTTTATCGGGTGGTAATTCTACGTAAAAATACAGTCCATTAATAAAGTACACAGATAAACTTTGTCTACAACGTGCAACGATGAAACATGAATTATCGTTTGGCTTTAACTGTTAGTTCATATGAGACAAATGCGCCACAGTCATTTCAATAGCAGTGTTTATCCCAGTGTTGTGCCAAAACTTACCTTCACTGCCATCGTGGTATCAATAATTTAATCACCATAAACATGCGACATGAGCTGTTAAAATAAACAAAACGTAGTAAAAACAAACCTTTCTGTCCCTAAATGAAGCGAAAATTACGCGTTTGTTTTTGTGTTATGCACCAATGACCGCTCTCGATTAGCAAAACATAGCTCGATAAAATCCAGTTATCTGACCCATATAACGAGTATGGGCGTTGAAAATGTAGATGTTTCGTCCTCTTTCCCTAACTCAGACCCGGAAAACTTCAGCACATTGGCCTCAAAATGTATGACTTATTGAGCTGTCAGAGCAGCTCTTCCTCCAACTCTCACACGCCGCCCAGTACAGCTCAAGTAAACAACAGAGACATTATGCAATGAAACATACGATTTAAGCATTTATTAAAATGTTCTACATTAAATATAAATAACGCATTACGTATTAGTTAAGCTATTTTAATATAACACAATTTTATTTGAAACGCTTATATTTTTGTATTAATGAAGGATTGTTTGTGACTCTGCTCAGGCGTGTCAGAGCAGGTTTACTGAAGGAACGGCTTCTTCAGGGAAGGACCTCACTGCCACGATCAATCTATACAGGTAGAGTAAGAATGGTGTTGAGAAAGAATAGAAAATACAAGCAAGGAGCTGCAACAAACATGTGTACACCCATAATGAGGTAAGATTGCCATCTACTGGTCTTTAAAGGTTAAGCCACATCTCCAAGCCATTTCATCCACTATCCATGGCATTAAATTCCTTTTCGACTTTATTTATTACTAATATTTTATTTATGTTGTGTGTAGAGTTCACACAACAGCATATATATGTATTTGAGTACAATATTTAAAGTCACTGACATTTGTTTTTTTATTTTCACAAATTATGCTTTTTTCAAAAATCATGTGTTTTTTAAATTATTATTTTATCTTTTATCTTTTTTTTTTTTTACACTGTTTTATTGTTTTAGTTAGTTCAGCTTTGTTCTTTAGCTTTTTTACCTAATCAAAACAACCCAACTGCAATTTGATTGGGATTCATTTGAATGCACAATGAAAAGAAAATGATTTAAGAAAAAAAAAAAAAAAAACTGAGTTCTTGTTTTTCACAAATCAACTCTCCATATAATGTAAGAAATTTATATTTTAAGAAAATAGATTCTTTATTTTTTATTATTACTGATGATACTGTTTGGTATATTTTTTTGGAGAAAGCTGTCAACTTGACAGTAAAAAAAAAAAAATATATATATATATATATATATGTTGTGAATATGTGAAGAATAAACACACACACACACACACACACACACACAACCAAAACTAGACAGTACTGATTCTTTGGCCCATTTTTAATAACAAAAATAACTTTAGGTGTACCTTTTTGAACTTTTGAAAAACATTAATTGCACCCAAAATGTTTTCCTATTTGTAAATAATAAAATATAAATATAAAACCATCATGCACACACACACACACACAGAAACGTCTATTTGATGTATGTGTTTACATCTGGAAGACATATTTTAAGAGTGTTTGCTTGTTTGCAATACTTCTCTTATGAAACATTAAATAAACATGTACAAACATCTCTTAAAGATGTTTAGGTTTTAGATATGATCTATCTATCTATGTAAAGTTGAGCTCAGAAAGTGTGAGCACATTTGAAAGACTTGAAGTAGGTGAATGTGTGTGCATGTAAGCTCATGACACCGATGATTTACTGGAATACAGTCCCACCGGAGCAGAACTCCCTCAGTTGCCTAGGGAGATTCCCAGTTTGGTGAAGGTTATGTGGTCATTTTCAAGGCTTTGTGTGTGTGTGTCTGAGCGAGGGAGTGGGAGACAGAGGGGTTGGGTGGGTTGGGGGTCAGGATGCCAGCAGCTGCTCAGTACTGATTGTGTTCCACTTTTGTTCACTGTCCTCCACATCAGCCTGAGGAGAGACAGAAGGGAGAACACCCAAACAGAGATGCTCTCTTGTGTGGGAATACTGATGAGTGAGGGGAGATGAGAGTCAATGAGAGATAGATGCAGGTGCTGGAAGATCTTCCAGGACGTCTGGGCTGCTGCTAATTTAATACACCCTTTGCATTCTGGGATCTTTGTTTGTTGCTCTCGGGGTTAATGTGTGTTCTCAATGTGTAACTTTGCCCAACAGAAAAAGATGATGAAATATCACTCACATCGGCAACTATATTTAACTGAATCACTTGACAATATGCAACTTCTACACAAAGAATGCACTTGCTTCTGACAAATTTAAGGCCTTTTACATTATATTTTTAAATTATAATTAAATTTTTAACGAAATACGAGAGATTGTATGAAATGCATGCAGATTCTTCTGTTTCCCGGCATCTTTTGAATATTTGAACCTTTTCCAGCTGTGATTGTATGATCTTGAGATCCATCTTTTCACACCGAGGACAACATTCACGGACGCATGCAAAGTATTGTTTCTTCCAAAGGGCTGTACTGTTGTGAATGGAAGAAAAAAATAAAAAATAAGTTTAACAAATTAAGACAAATTTGTACATTGTCATGCTGTTCAAAAGTTTTCACCCCCAGCTCTTCATGCATCATGTTTCTTTATGAAGCATCAGTGAATGTTTGAACCTGTATTTGTAAATAAAATAAACAATAATGTCAGGAAGATCTGGAGATTAAATATTAGCATGTGAATACAGTTTTGAATGGGATATGTGGTGAAAATAAAGGAAAATCAAGATAATTAAAATGGTATCTTTTTTTCTCTCCCAAAATAATTAATATGATCATCCAACAATCACAATATACCATTATATGGTGTAAACAACACTGCGGTGTTCATTTTCATTACATTTAAAATTAATAAATAGTAGAATAAATATGTATTAAATAAATAAACAAGAAAAGAGAAGACAGGGAGAAATCACAAATTCTCACGCTTACTCTAGTTCTATTGCTCAAGTGGTTGCTTTTACTAATCTGTTAGCTAGAAGGAACATTCTCCTTAAATGCAGGTGCGCTACTTCCCCTACTCACAATAGATGGATACAAGATATATATTTTTTAAATGAAATTGGAGAAATTAAGATTTAGGCTTCAAGATTCCCTTAAAACTTTCAGTAGCACCTGGGATCCCTTTCTGAATGTCATTAAAGACTTGCTTTGTCCCCCTTAAACAGATTCAGATAACATTTAAGAAATGTCTCTCTGGTCTCTGAGAAAATATACATGCATTTTTTTCTGTTATGTTTTGTTATGCATATTCATTTTTTTGTTGTTGTTTTGTTTTGACATTTTGTTTTATGTTGATCAGTTTGATGTAAGAGTATGTCATGCATTCTTGACAAAATGCCAATAATAAAGATTGGAAATAATAATAATCACAAATTCTCCTGTAATGGACAAAACTAAACAGTGAAAAGAGTGTATTTGAACATTTTCTGGACAATTCACTAAATTTCTGCAAGAATGATTACTGATAGGCCTATATAATATATAATATATATAAAATACAATCATAAAATAAAATACTATATATATGTGTGTGTGTGTGTAATAGGCCTATTTCCCTCTGTACCTCAAATGAACCTCTTGAACCTGAATGAAATGAAATTGCCTTTACATTCATAGAACAGTAGAGGTCTCTCTAACACAGTCTTTTTGAGTCTCTGGTTGTGAGCATGAGTTGCATGTACTATGTATTATTTATGAGGTGTTAATAGCTTACAAAAACAGATGAAGTATGCACTTTAATTTGATTTAATGAACTGCTTCTAGTTTTTAATGTGTCGGTAACTATCTGCATATTGTTGATTAATAAAACATTGAGTGTGTCGCTTAACCTCTGTTATCACAATAAATTATCCCAAATAAAGGGTGGACAGTCAGTTTATTAAAGTGTTCTTCAGCTTAAATGGCTTTATATATATTTATATATAACCTGAATTCATTGACTCAGAAATATTGCTCTTTGATTATTTGCCCCAGCTCTTTCAGGGGTATTGTATCCTGAAAGGGCTAAGAATAAATCAAGATCCGCACCTGCAAATTACCCCAGGCATATTAATTATCAATGCTCTCGTGTTGCCAAGGAAATTTCGGCGTTCAGAGGTCATGAATTACTTTTGGTGAATTGAGTGTGCCAGAAAGTTCATTGTGTTCAGTTTCAGAGCACTTGTGTCAATGGGACATCTTTGAGAGCATCGCAGGTGTATTCTCTTCCTTTAGCGTTAAAAAGGCTAATGCACATCAAATAAATCAACACTCATTTAGATTAAAAAAGATTTTCATTAAATGGTTAATGGATGCAGTTTGCTGGTGCAACATCAGTAATTAGTTACAAGGCCGTGATTTTTCTCAATTTTATTTTCTGTCTGAACACCGCATGTCCAGATAAACCCTTAAATATGTTGTTTACAAACCAAACTCTAATTTTCTAAATTACAACTGACCGGATTTTACACAATGTATGCTATAGAGTTACATTTTGCTCTTTTTAGCTTGTTTGCAAGGTGAACCAGACATGAATTTCAGTAAATACACCAAACCCCATCCAGCTGTATGTTTAAATGGTCCACATTAAAAAATACATAAAAAAATCCTCTTGCAGAACCCCCCCCCCCCCCAAAAACTTTTCAACTCACGTCATGTTTAAAAGCAAAGTTTTCATATTGATCATACATCTCAATAAACAAACCCCTCCCTTCTTACATTGGATTTCACTGCTTTTGAATACAGCAGTAATGATGTAGACTAATTATGGTTTCATTTACTTTAGTTTTTGTTTCGTGAGAGACGTTTATTGTGTAGTTCAGAGCATTGATCAGGAATCCTGGTGACCGATCAATACATTCAGAATAACGCTGGCATGAATGTAAACTTATACACAGTAATATATTCACACCATCCAAACCCTTGCAACTAATAAGACAATAAAGCAAACATTTTGTGTAATCTTTTATACATTTAGAAAGTTTTGTTTTGAGGACACCTACTTTTTTTTTCTAGACAATGGCTTTTAGGAAGCAGTGAATTTATCTGTACTTGTGTGTGCTTTTGTGCATATTTGTACGTACTGAATTATGTGATTTGATTTTTGCTTATTTTCTGTGGCAGCCGTAAGCTTCAAAAGGTTCTTGTTTTGCAGGTCTCCCTTTGCATTGAACTGTGATGATATAAAAAATAACCCAGTCTTACAAAACAAAAACTGGAAATATACTTTATTATATAATGCAATATGTAATAAATTTCCATATATGGGAAATAATTGCTTATATTTCTCAATATTCTAGACTTTATTGTTTGCAATTAATTGTCTACTAAAAACATATAGGATTTTTGTACAGTTGGGTGTCATGGCAACCTGTTATATTTGTGTGCGTGTTTGTGTATGGATATAAATTACCACATATATTTTCCTCATAATTGTATGTATTGCACATGCATGTTCTCAAATGAATGTTAACATACAATACATGTTATTTATATGTTTAAATATATTTATACAGACGAACAGTTCCACATTTTATCTCCATCTATTATGAAGGGTATTATTATGAAATTAATTATGTGCTATTTAGTTTATTAACACAATATATTATTCAGTAAATTTTCAATGTACATCAAGCAATTAAATATATGTATTATTAATATATAAGGAAAGAATAGTTTTTTGTGTAAAATATCATATAGGCCTACAACAGTACATTGATTTATGATTTTAATTAATTTGCTGTGTAAGTATTAAACATTGTAAGCACACCTGGATGTGAATTAAATATATTTCAATTTGATTTCTCTTTTTCAGTGCAAGAATATTTGATATATTATACATGCTAAAATATAGTTTTAATTATAAAACTGCATTTATCAGTTCTCTGTGATTCACTGTGCATTCAAAAATACATTATATACATATACATGCGAACTAATTAAAAATGCCATGTGTTGCTTTTGTATTGTATATATATATATATTATATTATATTTTAAAAAATACCTGCTGTAAAATCTCCCCAACTCTGTCATGTAGGCTAATACACCTCCATGTTACTCCAGTTCAACACGGCACGCCTAGGTAGCTTATTGACTCTGTTATACAACAGACCAGAGGAGTCCATTAATATATAAAGGCCCTCCCTCGAGGTTGACCTCCTCTTTAATTGGCTAACACATGTAGGTTGTGTTTCATTAATTTGCTTGTGACCTCAGTATTTGGGTATTTGATGCAGAACAGATCATTAGTTGACAGGCATCAGAGTAAACAGTGTATTATCAGTAAACACAGCTCCATGTTACAACATATTAAACCCAATTTGTGGTTCCTGATGATGGGCAGACATCAGTCCAGTTGAGAATATTATGTAAATCTAATACCATTTTTTAGCAAAAACTGACAATTCCTTTTTAAATAATTAGGCTTTAATTTACATCTTCTTATAGATTTAATATTGTTTTTACATGCATGTTTACTGTTGTGTGACTCAATTGCATCTAATCTCAGTTATTTAATAAATACTTTGCAGATTATGTTTACACTAATAGAAATAATAGAAATCATATAGGGAATCATACCACAGAATACTATAGCATTGTAATGTCACTAAAATTTAAGTGAAAAGAGAATCTGAAAGAGATATGGTCACATTCCAGACCTTTTAAACTTGGTTATTAGATTCAAAATGTCTTTATCCATTATGTTCACTGTTTAGGCTATCAATTAATGTACTTTTTTATGTATCACTTAAAAAAAGAGGTTGAGTGAGCATATTAATTATGATGAACTGAATAAAATATATATTACAGGAGGCACAAATAAGATATTTTTGCAAACAACATTTTGTGAGCAGTGTGTGTGCTAAAAAACTATTTATAAAATGTGCACGCACAATAAACGAAATGGTAAAATATATATATATATATATATATTAATTTATTATTAATTAATTAGTAATAACATTAATTTATACAATAAAATAAATCCAATAAAATGAAAATAAAAAGCTCTTTAAAGTGACAGTTAACCCCAAAACAAAACAAAACAAGGTAAAACAAAACAAAACAAAACAAAAAATGCATTAATTACTTACCCTCATGTTGTTCCATAGCAGTATGGATTTCATTTTTCTGTTTAACACAAAAGAAGATATTCTGAAGAATATTGGTAACAATATACAGTTGCTGGCATTAAATTCCATTTGGAATATACACATTTCCATGCTTATTCATGTTTGGAACAACATAAGGGGGAATAAACGATGACAGAATTTTTATATTTGGGTGAACTATCCCTTTAATGTAACAATGGTTACTTTCTGAATCATAGAATACTCATAAAGAATAATAAATATGCTTTAAGAATCTTAAAACACACAAATAAGGCAATGTCCGTCCAACAAGCTCATTACACGAATCTCAAGCTGTCTAACACTGATCCAAGCTCCCAGTTGTAGGTGAGAAATGACAGAATTGATTATGTATTTGCAGCCACCTGTAGTTGGAGATGAGGCACCTGGCATCAGACTGCTCCCTGCTGTCCTATTGGCTGATGGTGAGTCTCCTGTCCAATAGAAGTGGCCTCCCCCTGTCTCGCCCCCAGCTCTGGAGCCATGCTGTGCGGCAGGGGCAGCAGGAGCTGCTTTTTACCCCAGGAGGGGCTCACTCCTGCTGCTCTGCTGGCTCGCTCGGCTCCTGTCCTGCTGACCGGGTGAAAAGGAGCCACTCGCCGGGGACCTGCCCGCCTCAGATTCCTGCACACATTGAATGGCTCTCACACCTGGAGATGTGAATTTGTACTCTGTCTGAACTCTATTGTTTGTGTGATATGAGAAGCAATTGGCATTTTTGATGTAGAGAAAATCTGAGGTTTTTATAAAGACTGTTGTGTGGTGTTTAATAATGCAGGCAGCGCTCAAATCAAACCTGAATCGAGCTGATGAAGCTTTATTATTACAGTAAGTGTAATACAGTTTGTGGAGTTTTACGAATTAGACTATACACTAAAGATATTATATTTATTTCTTTAAAAAGACAGCTTTTATAATTTTGTAATAAATAAACTTTTATAACAATTCTTTTTTGAATAAATGCTGTTATTTTAAGCTTTATATTTATCAGTGAAAATTGAAAAAGTATCATGTTTCCATAAAAATGTTAAACTGCACAACATTAATAATAACAATAATAATAATAAAGCAGCATATTAGGATCATGTGACGCTGTAGACACTGCTGGAAATTCAGCTTTGCCATCACAGAAATGAAAGACATTCTACAATAATAAATAGAAAGCTGTTATTTTAAATAGTATTTCACCGTATTAGTGTTTGTATTTTAATCTGTATAAATAAATATTTAGTGATCATAAGGGACTTCTTGAATATATCATGGCTATTAGGTTTAGGTTAGTTTTTATAGGTATTAGTTAACAATTACGGATTTGCCAGGCTCTACTCCCAGCCAACCACAGCGTTCACTCTCCCCGGATTACTAATCAGCATCACCTGCACCTCATCATTATCACAACCATCAGCCCCATAAATACCACACACTATCCCTCAGTCAGTGTCCGGGCTCGTTTGTATGAGGTGGACTCAAACCTATGCTCCTAGTGTTGCTACTACTGAAATACGTGCCTTATACTTACCTCCTTGTTCTCCTTCGTACCAGTTTCCTCCCGCGTTGCTTGGAAGTTCCTGTCTATGCGGTGTGTGGTTGTCTCCCAGCTCCAGCGTGTCTCCTTTGTCTCCTGTGTCTCCAACGCTCCCGACGATCCTCTTAAAAAACAAAAGAAGTTACTATTGCTCTGCCCTGACTAAAGGAAATGATCCTCATCCTAGATATTCACCTCTCAAGACCCGTCTTCTTCGTGCATTCATTGTTGTGCATAATAAATAACACTCTGTTTTCACTTACCTCCTGTGTAGAGTCTGCTTCCGTAACAACTATTTACTAATATACAGTACTAACTATATGAGTAAACAATAATAAAGAACTAAACAGAAACATGTGATTAAAAACTATACATAAAAACAAAAACACAATTAATTAAAAGTAAAATTTTAAAAAAGATTCTGGTTTTTAGCATTTAATAATATTAATACTACAATATTTTGGAATATTTTTATATATTTTTTTCCATTTCAGTTATTTTAGTGATGTTAAATTAAAATCACAAACATTTTGCTCTTAGCTAAAATATATATTAATAATAATAATAATAATATATATATATTTTTTATTTTACTTTTTTCCAAGAACGGGGTGTACTGTATGTACACAGAGATGATATAATATACAAATGCATATAAATCATAACAAATCAACCACAATGAAAACAAGTATTTCAGTTAACATTTATTTATTTATTTATTTTGGGTAATTCAAACATTTTTTTAACTGATTACAGTTTTATTGAACTATCATAATCATGACTGTTTAATTAAACAGCATCTGAAAGATTAATACTACTACTACTACTACCAGATTAACCTCAAGAATACTAATACTAAAAGAACAATTTTGTTCTTTTTGTTCTTTAAAAATCATGACTTATATATAGTACTATATATAACTGCAAAAATGTTCAAAAAGCATTTCAATTGGTTGGTTGCTTTTATGTGTCTTTCCCAAACAAAACGAACTGTAGCACATCCTCTGATGGGTGGCCAGACTGACCACTGAGCACAGGTTTGGAGATGGACACTCTGTATTTTCTGCTCGGCGAACCATCAAGGTGGAGGTGGCTAACACATTTGAGCACACACACTCCATGAATAAGTGCTTCCATGTGATGCCAGGCATTATCAAACAAGTAATCATTTCAGAGGGGTGGAAGGTATGTGTGGGAAGAGAGAGACTGAGAGAGAGAGAGAGAGAGAGAGGGAGAGAGAAATGTGTTATAATTACAACCAGTGAAGCATAGTCTTCATATAAAATGCATTAGTTTGACTTGACACATTAATTATCTGTTTTTGCAGATGTTTTGCAGCATTGTTGTGCAAACAATTTTAGGGGGAGGAATTATGGGAAAGTGAGCTGAAAATAAAATAAGTGGGAGGTTTCTTGCAGATTTACCTTCATTCATGCAGAGAGAGCGAAGCGATGCAGCTGGAGAAAATGGAACCGAAGCGAAAGGATCATCCCAACAAGGTTATCATTACACCCTGCTCCTCGCCCTAACCCCTTCAATTTCTCTACCCACGTGGATTTCAATGCACTCTCCGTTTTTTGGCGGTTTGTTGTAGTGGCGAGAAAGGGGGAGGTTGCAAGGCTTTCCATTCAAGCATCACAAAGTACCATAATCAGGAAGATAAAGAAATTACACATTATAGATTTCAAAAGGAGATAATGGACTATTTGTTTGTTTTTATGCTTATTTGTGCAAATCGTAGGTGCTTGATGATGCCTCACAGTTGAAGGATTGTTGTTTTCCATTGCTGCTTTTCTTTTAAAAGATCTTAATTGCAATGCAGGCAAACAGCGTTTTGTTTTTCCCATGGCGAAGTGGATGGCCGACAGCTTTGTTTTAACACCAATCTTAACAAAGGGAAACAGATTGTGCCTTTTAGCCTTCCAGACGTCCTCACGGAGGATGGGAGCATGCATTTTGTCTCGATGTGAAAGTTGTTAAAACAACAACAGCATGTATGAAAGAGGATAGAAAAAAAAAATTATATCAGATTAAACATTATAAGAAAGAGTACAGGTGCCTTTCTTGAATAAACAGCTGCATTAGATAAAACATGCAGTGTTTTAAATAAAGCTGGCACACAAGTAAAATATTACATAATTGTGGTAGGTTTAAACAAGTCACATTATTATTTAGTTAAAAAAATACTGTAATTTCTTAATTCTATGTTATTCATTTATGTTTACATTATGATTTAATGTTACTACTTGTCTTGTTAAAGGGAAGTTTATTGCATTATTTCAGTGTCACATGCTATCATTAGTATTTCCCTCAGCTTGTGGAAATTTTGATTCTTCTTGTGATTCTTCTCTTTACCACCTGTGTTTTTATAGGGGAGTGTCAGCATATTTTAAAGGTACAAAAAAGGTTTTAGCTTTGCTAATTCAGCAAAAAGGACTGGTGTTTAAACAATTCGTACAAAATTGTAAGAGTGAGGTTGTAAGATATTGTTTGAATTAGTAAATTCTCGTAAATTACATATGAACTGGTCATAAGTTTCATGGGTGAGACCCATTCCTACAATTCATGTGATCAGAGAAATTCATGTGAGGACAAAAAAAAGTTCCCCACACAGGCTTTAATCAAGTCATTTGAACAGAAAACAGAAAGCAGTTTTTTTTCAAAGTGACTTATGTTTTGTGGCCAGTCAGAATTCAAATATCCTGTGTGTGACGCTAAGGATTAATGCTCTATCATGTTGGAAATATGCCCTACACCAATCCTAAACAATAGTGTTAACAAATGCAAAAACATATTTGCTGATGCAGCCTTCACTCATTTGAGCCGTTTCGTTGAGCTGTTTTACACAGGATTTGAACCAGTGCTTTTCACCGTCTAAATGCAACACTGTATCACGTGGGCTACCAAGTGAACCAGTTGAACTGGAAAACTCATATGAAGCTGTAAATATGACGACAACGTTCAAAAGTATCAGTTTTCAAATCGTGCAGGATGTTAAAAATATTCTGAAGTCATAACATAACATTCTGCAACTAACTGTGTAAAATTAGCTTTTATTAATCAAAAATGTACCTGTAAATCATACTTTTGTGTGAAAAGGAATAAAAGTTGGGGGAGTTTTACTGCCTCTAGTGTGCATTTCAACTGGAAACTGCAGCAGTTTGTATGTATAGGTATGTTTTTTTCAGTTTTGCAGAAATGTATGAAGAGGCAAGTATTTCCAATGAGCCTAGGTTGCATTTTTTGCACACAAAATTTTGCTGAATTGTATAGCTAATGTACTTTAAACCGCTAATCTAATGGTTGTCTGTCTGTAGTAGAATGCTAATATTGTTACTCTCTCATGCCTATTCTGAATGGCAGCCATGTTGGCTGAGGTAGCAGGCAGCCAGAGGAGTGAGGAGGAAAAATACCATTGGCACATGTAGTCCTTTCAGCAAAATGTATGATCTGGGTTTAGTGGGTAGAGAACATTATCTTTATATTCTATATACTATTTATATCATTATATTTGCATTGACAGAATGAACACCAGAGTTTAGATAATGAAATTTGGGTAACTGAAGGGTGTTGTGCATTCAGGTTAAAAATTAAACTGTTGCAGTAAAGTTCTTCACCAACGAGCTTCCTATCTATACTTCAGCCAAAACAAATTTTACATATTGCTGCTTAAGAATCAGTTTTGGTCACGATAAAGTCCACACAGCTGCCATGTTTATCTGTTGTAACCTCTCCACACTGTGTGCAAAATGTGTCATTTGAGAAGTGCTAAATAGGCCTAGTCCAAAACCATTTCGGCCATTCCGAAAATTCAGTTCCCTAGTGCAGACTTGACTTTCATTATTTATTTTTTTGATGAGCTAATGATATTTGAGTCCTAAATGTACCCCTAAATCTAACTCTTCCTGCAGTTTCGCACATTATTTAGTATTATTATTAGGCCATTTTCCTTGTAGGTCAAACTTGCTCCATACAAACACGCACTGATGACAATTGAAATGTCACAATTAATGAAGAAGATTCAATTTCAGCTTGTAGAACTATGCTCTGCTCTCATTGGCTGGAAGTTTGGGCATGGTATCAGAAGCGCAGCTTTATCTCGGCATCACAAGAGAGATACTGAAAAAGAGGCCTGATCGTAATATCTGTTTTCCCTCTCCCCGCCTGCTGTGTTTCGCTAAGCTTTATCAAACAGCCGTGTGTTTGTTTGCAAATGCAGGATTTCATGGGTCATCCTTTATCAGCTCGCTCTCCCGTCACCTCCAGACTTCCCAGCATATTGTGCCATGTTTTCTCCGTTGGCTCCAAAAAAGCCGCTCATCCTGGCCAGTGCAGGCTGGCTAGTGTGTCTGTGTGTGTGTGTGGCGGTGCGAAGGGAGCCATCTCCTCTCGCAAACACATGGCCCGCTCACTTGCCCGGCCTCCACCCCTCCTTCGTTCAATCATGAGCTGCTTTTGAGGAGCAGTGTTGAGAGCATTCAGCCAATCTGCAAATTTGGAGCGACGTTTTTACTGACACATTCAGACTGGCTAACAATGTTATCATGACAGCAGCAGACTATGTAGAAGATTCACTGTGAGGCGCTCTCAGAGAAACCCTCTGACACCCCTGAAGGTGTTAGCAATCGGCTAATCAGTGTATTTCTGTGGTGATCCTCCTGCACCCTCCAAAGGATTGTGGGGAGGTGCAGTGACCAGCCAAGCAGATCGTCCCGGCCCTTCCGGTTTAAATAGGACACAAGGCTGCGGAAACAAAAGAAGCCATATTAATGGGGAAGCGCTGTCAGATAAAACATTCTCCGCTACGAGCTTCCAAGTCAGGTAAAAAGGTACATTGCTAATCCATAATGCCAGAGCTGCGCTTTGTTCAATTGCCTAAATGCATAAAAAGGAAGTAAGCAGGGCGACCCAGAAGGCTGGAGTAGAATAGCGCAGAGGATCATAATCAGACGCCCCTGATCCTTTAGTAGCTTTCCAAACGCTTGGACAGACTCCTTTAGCCGCTGCTTGGGGACAACTTTTATATAAACTAGGCCGTCACAAAAGACTGAGAGGATTGCATTTTCAGGACAGAACAGTTGCCTGTTTTCTCCAGAAGATGTAATCCATGTTTAGAATCACTTATTGACTGATTTTCTTTGTTTTATTTTTGTTTATTTTTATGTGACAGATGTTGTTGCTTTGTTCTTCTGTACACACACATAATTTTTTTTACTAATGAAAAAAAAAATAAAAGTATATATATATATACTAAACTTTCAATTAAATTCATAGTTTAGTGAAATTATATATATAAATATATTATTATAAAATGTACAGGTCCCTGATTTTAAAATTTGTGTTGTAAATTACTTTTGTGTGGAACAACTTTATTGGAACCACAACTGTTTCTGAGGAATTTCAACGGCTCTGTTTGGAACTACAATAGGTGAATTCCAAACAGAAGTGAGCATCCCTATGCACTACTCCCTTCGAATTAAGGGCAGAGCCCTTGAAGTTTGTTCTTTTAAGGATGTAGAGCATTTCTGTGTCATTTAAGCATTTGGAACTGCCTTATTTTTTGACGGAAGAGTAATAATATCATTACACTTTATTTGCTCTGTTTTATTTTGTGAAACCTTACTATGTGTATGGAATAGCTGTTTTAGAAAAGCAATAAGCCACAAAAAGCCATGGTTTACACTGAATTTCTAACAGCTAATGGGCTAAGGGGTGTCATGCCTAACAATAAATACACTGGAAACCACGGCTTCTTCTCAGTAAGCTTACTATATATTAAATACTCATTTACTGGGTACTTTCAATTAGGAGGTGGCTGTCCTGAACCCTAAGCCCTAAAGAAAATGTTATTGAAATAACATCTAGGTTCCGTAGGAAACCCTCTTTCCTGAAGGAGGGAATGGAGACGTTACAAATGGGAACTCACATGAGAGACCAATCGCCTTCGGGGTTAAGAAAAGGCCAATGAACTTTGTTGTGCACTGATTGCATCCAGGTGCACCTCATCACTACGTGAGTATAAGAGGGCACGGATGCAGTGCACCTGCAAGTTTTTGCTAAGGAGGCAAGCCAGCGTCAGCGCGACCCAGGGTCGTGGCAAGGGGATGTAACATCTCCGTTCCCTCCTTCAGGGAATGCGGGTTACCTACGTAACCTAGATGTTCCCCTTCAGTCGAGTCACTCTGACGTTACATATGGGAACAGACCAGTGGAAAAGGCCACAACCCTGAAGCCGTGTTACACAGAGATCCCCGTGCAGACAGGCGGACGTGTCAGCAGAGGAATCTGCATGTAACCTTCCCAACACCCTAAGGGCCAATAAGGGGCCCTACAGGGATGCCAGTTGTACTGAAGCAGGAGTTGGGGGGGTGGAGCACATGCCTGTATACTTGCAGTTTTTACATGTGGAACTTTGAATAATTCAATATATCAACAAGTTATGGATATATGAAGGGAAATTTTGAGGAATATTGAGATTTGTAGCCACAACCTACTGGGCGAAAGAGACCCAGTAGGTGCACAGCCAGGAACTACTCTACATCTAGTACTGACTTCGGGGAAGGAGGACTCAGGTTCGCCGGAAGGAACATACTGAGAGATAGCACACGGATCCCATGGGAATGGCGCAGCAAGCTGACACCAGCCGGCCTCTCGCTCACCTGCTTTTTCTTCTAACTGAAGACATGGGAGGACACAGCCTATACACAAAGATCATAGAACTTCGCGAAGGTGTTGGGTGTCGCTCAGCCTGCAGCCCTACAGATATCTGCTAGAGAGGCGCCGTGAGTCAACGCATAGGAGGAAGCAACTCAGTCCTAGAGAGAGTGGGCTCTCAATCCTAAGGGGCACGGCCTTCCCTGGTATAGATAAGCCAGGGAGATGGCATCTACCACCCAATGGGCCAACCTCTGTTTGGAGACAGCATTCCCTTTCTGCTGTCCTCCGTAGCAGACGAACAGCTGCTGGGAGCATCTGAAGTTCTGAGTGCGTTCTACGTAAAGGCACAATGCGCAAACGGGACACAGCAACTATAAAGGCCGGGTCTGCCTCCTCCCGTGGCAGAGCTTGCAGGTTCACTATCTGATCGTGGAAGGGCGTGGTAGGAACCTTAGGCACATAGCCGGGACGGGGTCTCAGGATAACGTGAGAATCAGCCGGACCGAACTTTAGGCACGCTTCGTTGACAGAGAAGGCTTGTAGGTCCCCTACCCTCTTGATGGAGGCCAACACAGTCAGGAGCGCTGTCTTGAGTGAGCAATATTTTATCTCAACTGACATGAGTGGCTCGAATGTGGCCTGCCACATGCCACGGAGAGTGACGGCAAGGTCCCAAGAGGGTACGAGGTGCAGTCTTGGGGGGGGTTAACCCATCTCGCACCTCTGAAGAACCTCAAGGTCAGTTGGTGTGTCCCGAGGGATGTGCCCTCTACTGCATCATGATACGCTGTAATGGCAGCAACGAGTCGAAGGGGACAGCCTGCACTCCAACTTCTCTTGCAGGAAGGAAAGCACCACTGCAATCGGCCATCTTTGTGGGTCCTCTCCGCAAGAGGAACACCAGTCGACAAACAGACCCCATCTCAGTGCTTAGGCCCGCCTAGTAAAGGGAGCTCTAGACTGAGTGATACTATCAATCTCGATCATGTAACCAGTGCTGAAGCGGTCTCATATGAAGCAAGCCCAGCGTGTTACTGTGGCTGCCATATGCCCCAGGAGTCTCTAAAAAGTTTTGAGAGAAACCGCTTTCTTGTGCCTGAAGAAGTCCAGGCACTTCAGAGAGGGACAGGCCAAATGGGAGCACCTTGTACTGATACGCTCGACCCTCAAAAGCAAACCGTAGTAGGGGTCTGTGTCGAGGTAAGATCGAGACGTGAAAGTATGCATCCTTCAGGTTGATGGCTGCAAACAAATCCTGGTGCCGAGTGCATGTTAGGATGCGCTTCGGTGTGAGCATCTTGAACGGCAGCCTGAGAAGGGACCGATTCAAAGCTCGAAGATCCAAGATGGGCCTCAGCCCACCGCTTTTTTTGGGCAAGGACTGTAAAAACCCTGACCTCATCTTGGGGGACCTCAACGTAGCACTCGAAAAATCCATCTCTTCAGTAGCTGTGGCATCCGTGCCCTCTTATACTCATGTAGTGATGAGGTGCACCTGGATGCAATCAGTGCATGCCAATGTTCATTGGCCTTTTCTTAAACTCAAAGGCGACTGGTCTCTCATGCGAGTTCCCATATGTAACTTCGAAATGACTCGACTGAAGGGGAAACTTCCTTGTTGTTTTTAAAAGTATCTTTTTGATTCTTTGAAAAAGTGAAGCAAAAAAAAGTTTTCGTCTCTACCAAAACATATTTTATGACTAGGAAATATTCTTGTGTCTTTCTGTCTCATAGCTACACAGTATCATTTTGAGGTGAATTTGTTTAAAAGTCAGAAAAAGCAGTGCATATATTTTTAGGCGCCAATGTTAACAGATGAGAGCATTCACACCGCTCGCAGGGTCAGCGCGTAGCTGGAGCAGAGTAGAAATAAGATGCTTGTCTATAACTTACTACAGTACAAGCCGCGGTTCAGCTGCGCGCAACAAACGCTGCCAGTGTGAAAGCACAATCGGCTGCTCCTGCTCTGCATACGCTCCCTGCTGACGCGTGCAGCATGATACCGGCGTTACTTTGAATCCATGCTCTTGTCTTTGTCTCATTTTTGATTTGAAAATAGCTTGAGCAGCGTTGACGGCAAAATTAAAAAACTTCTTTAGACGAATGAGATGTCAGTCAGCACCAGGAACTGCCAGCAGCAAATAAAATTTTGGGGTGGCACCTGGGGTGGCCAATCGGATGTCAGGGGTGTCCAGTGCCACCCGGACACCCTTCTGGCTCCGCCACTGACTGACAGAATGTTTTTTTAAACAAATAATACTAAATGATCAACTAAGCTGTTATGATTATGTTTTTAGTTTAATTGTATAATTAAAACTAAGGAATCCTCATCTTTGAAATCAATATGATTAACTTTTTTGCCTTTTACAAAGAAAAAATTGGATCCAAAGTACAACAAATCTCATAAATAACACTTAAATTGTTATTGATTTACAGTACCTCTGAAAAAAAATAATAAGATAGCAAAATATATATATTTATTTATAAATATATAAATATAATTAAAATATTTATAAATATAATTAAATTAAACTGTGTTTAGGTATAGTGAGAAATTTTGGGAGGGGACAAATATTTCAAACAAAACAAAACAAATAAACAGTTTTTCCAACTTTGACACACACACACACACACACACACATATATATATATATATTCAGATGCAAAATGCATTTTTTAAGTACTATTTGAAATTTACTTCTGAAATTAGCATTTTTTTAAATCTTGCTTTCTTTTTTAAGATCTGTTATTTAACAAAAAATCATATTCATTGACATTAAATTGAAAATACTGAAAAAATGCTAATTTACATGAAGAACATTTCAAACTGCACTTTTACTGTACATATAATCTCTTCATATACATTGATTTAAAAATCATGGCTCTGTAATACTTTGGAATTTTCATGGTATCAGATGACTCAACAGCCAAAATGTGCATATGAATAAACACCAGTGAAAAATAATGCAGATGGAACTCAGGCTGTGCAAAATTGACAGTGACATTTGTGTATTCCTGCTTTCATCTGTCACATGTATGTGTGGTAATTCTGATTGTGTCATGTTAATTGACAAATGTTAAGGCCAGTAAGACATTTTATCTATATATCTATATAAAGTCTATAATTAATAAATATCATGAAATATTGTTAATGTCATTTTAGCATTTTATATCTATCATAATTGTATTATAGTTTATTAAGCTGCTTTTGAGCAGTTACTACTTCAGTCTTCAATGTCACATGATCCATCAGAAATGCTGATTTGATGCTGCTTTTTTCCTGGAAACTCTGGTGAAGTTCGTAGGAATTTTTATGAATAGAAAAGTTCTAAAAGTTCTCCTGTAACGTTATAAATGTTTAACTGTGACACTTTAGTGCATCCTTGAGTAAAATAATAAATTATTTATTAAAAACAGCCATGTACATTGAACTTTACATTTCCTTGGTATGTTAAATAATTAATTATTACGCTAGCAGTATGTTGACCTGAAGGACTTGTTTTAGCAAGTGATGTCTGTGTGTTATAATTCTGACTTGTGTGTTTCAAAAGAAGAACGCCTCCTATCTTTTCGATTCCTGGCGAGATTTCTGGCGTCATATTTTCTAACGTGGCCTTTTCTCCAGCTCTGTTGCGCATCCTTCAAGTGGCTCCCATTGATGTTTCATCTTTGATATCTTTTACAGGGCCCCTGGGTGTCACAGGGCTTAGGGGGCCCCCTGAGGCAGACGGAGGGGCCCCCAGCGTGGAGCTGAAGGTCTTCAGGGTCCTGACAGCGTTGATGGAGGTGATTCTTGAGTGGCCTCTCGCTGTGTTCAGTGGTGGCCGCAGTGAGTCGCAGCTTTTGAAGTGATAGATCTTAAGGATATGAAACAAAAGTAGGGATGGATTGAACTTCATCTGCCTACAGGGGAGGGAAGGCAGTGAAGTCAGATGGGAGATAGGTAGGGTGCGGAGGGGCGGAGGTGCTGGGTCACCGGTGAGCCAGAAGAAAGAGCCTTTAATCCGAGCATGTCTTGTAAGGTCAGGAAAAGTTCGCAGGATGAAAAAAGGTCAAGCCAAAGGTTGTGCTGATTTATTTAGTGCCACATAGGGCAAGCGTTTCACCTGTACCCCTCTGGCACTGAAAAAAAGTCACTGTTTGATTTTACAAGTATAGTGTTACAGAATAGAAAGGTACTGTATGTGATAAACATGATTTGACTTAAAAAAAAACAAAAAAAAAAAAACATATTCACTGGTTTCATTTGAACTGATTACACTTTATGGGAATATTTATACTCCATTAATGCTCGGTATTTTAATGAAATATTCATTGTATCCCTTTGATTAATACAAAGCCGTTAAACACAGGCAGCTGTTAACAGAACTATTCTTTTGAATGTAAAGGAGGCACAGAAGCACCATCTGAAGAAGCATACAGAAAATGATATAAAAAGCTTGATAACTTGATAACGGTCTATACTTAAATAAAGAATACAGCTTTCTTTTTGTTAAGCTAGACATAATTAGCATAATTGACATAACTAAAAGCATGGCTGCTCTAAAATTCACTATTTAAAGTAAACAATGCTGTGTTTTATTTTGATTTACATTGCTGAGTATTTTTAAGTTTATTTGTCTTTTTATTAATTTATTTAATATTATATGCTGTCACACTGATTAAGTGGATAACTTAATCTTGACTTCTGAACCTGTAATACTAGCTCAAACTTGACACACAAGCATGGACGAGTGAGCACAGAAAACACTAATTAAAAAGCAGGTGGATCAGCCCTGTGGACTGGCTATTAACCCTTAAGTCAGGAAGGACTGCCCACAGCCCTGCCACCCACAAACCCCCATCTGTCTCTGAGGAGACGCTCCAATACCATTTTACCCTCTCCAACGAGAGAGAAAATCTGTCAGGATATATGACACATTGAAACTGGGCTGTTTTATACAGTAGTATACTGTCATTTTCTCACAAATACACTTGAAGGAGTATGTGATTTTTAGATACTGCAACTATTATATCTTAAGCCAGTGTTTTATTGAATTTGACTCAAAAACCAGGACTGTGTTTACCAAAAGCATTGAGTCCAGTGGTGGTTTGCACAATTCACTCATGTTTACAGTGTTTTGGTAAACACAGCCTAGATCAATTTTATTTGTGAGCTGGATGCTTAGAATAAAACTGATGTAAAATAAAGATTTGTCGGGAGATTTGGTTTTCAGATTAAACTCACTGGCTCGCTGGACAGCAATGGGTGAATAAACTACCTGATCTGATGAATGTGTGTATAAAAACTTGTGGTATAGATAAGCAAAAATGGACTTTGGCTTGTTTATGGCTTGGTTATGGATTAGGGCTGTGGGGCAAATGTGTATCGTATGCAGGCCAACAAATTTTGTATCATATGCACACGAAAATGCATATTATATGCACGCTAAACATGTACATGTCATTTATACGCCAAAAACCATTTTTGAGCATCACACCTTGAGTTTTCATTTTTATTGGGTGTACTATTCACACACATTTTTATGAGACAGTGCTGTGAATAAAATATAATGTAACCCTATAAAGACATATGTATCATATTTAGAACTACATGAATATAGCTTTTTATAAATGCACTTTTGGCACTTTTGGCACTTTTTTTTTTTTTGATAGATGTGGTCATGATCTATCACAGTATATGAAAAATATCTTTTTGAATATTTGACAAAATTACTCTTTTGAGTACCAGGAAAAAAGCAAACAAACAAACTGCATATAGGTTTGGAACAGCATGAGGGTGAGTAAATAATGACTAAATTAAAATATTTGGGTGAACTATCCCTTAAACAACAAATAACAGAATCTCTTTGTAATTTAAACAAATGGGCCCACTGCTGTCATGGCATGCCCAGTACCTCCTCCTACATTCTGTTAGCAGGAGAAAGAGAAAGAGAGATAAAAGAGTTGCAGTGTTTTTCCCCTCTGTGAGCTTTTTGTTAAGGAGAATGCCTGAGGCCCTGACAGACACAGAGAGGGACAGAGCGAGAGAGCAGTCGCTGCCAAGCTCTCTTCCTCCTTTGCTGGCGGGCCCTCACCGGCATGCTGTCCTCCTGACCTTGGTGGGCCTTACTGGAGAAAAGAGATGGCAAAGATGGCCGTCAGCTCCTCTTCTGCTGAGCCGCCTGGTTTCAGTCCTCAGCCCTGGGGCGGGACTTCTGCTGGCTTTCTGCGGGACTCCTTCAGTCCACTCACCCAGGGCTTTGATGCATATGTTCTGAAGGTGGCCGCCGCCGCGACTCAGGCATGGTGGCAGATGGCAGACCTTCAGGCCTCCGCTGGTCAGACTGGTGTTCATTTCCCAACTTTTTTCTGCCTGAGTGTTTCAGAGGAAGACTCAGCAGTGCAGAAGAGCTTCTTCTGGTGGCGAGAAAGAAACAGAGGGTTAGACAAATGGAAATAGATACCCAAATACCTTCAGAAGACCAAAGTGCTGTTGTGCTGGTTAGTAGATAAATCTTCTGTAATGCAACAAAAACACAAAATATTTCCTGTTTTTTTTTGTGTGTGTGTGTTTTTTTTAAGAAAAAATATATTTCTTTCCAGTACAGTCTATTACTGTTTATTATTATTATTATTATTATTATTATTAATTTTTATTTTTAATGCAGGTCTGTTGCACACAATGCAGCCATGTTAAAACCAATATAAAAAACATAAATAAATACCTATTCTGATTGGATAAATCACATTACATAAAAATCTAAATCAAAATCATTATCTACAAATTCTATATTAATGCCCCAAGTGGCTATGTTGCTTGGTAAACCATATTAGTTTTACATATTAATTCAAATATAACATTCAGTATATTATTTATTTATTATTTATTTATTACCTTTTTTGTAAATTTTTGGCTTAAATTATATTGCTTATTATAAAAATAAAACACAAAAAATATTTTTGAGTTTCTTGAAATTTGTTTTTAAAGTAAATAATTTTATATAAAATAAGTTATAAGATATAAATACATATTAATACATATACATTAATACATATTAATTAATTATATTTTGCATTAAATTACCTAGTTTTTATTTTATTTTAGTTTAGATTAGTTTAGTTTAAGGTATAAGTGTTTTTAAGCACAACTTAAGCAATAAAAAAAAAGCTAGCGAGTGTCCAAAACCTCACTTAAAATGGCAAACTAGAACAGCCTGGTACACCAAACAAGGCAGTTGTTGCTGGTCTTCCACTGAGCCAGCTTACTTGATCTTTATTTTCAATTTCATTTTCAACATTATTTTATTAACGGCCTGTTTGTATTGCCCTTATCAAAACAATTAAGTGTGTAAATCTTTGAAATTGGCTTGATGGGTTTGAATTATATTCCCTCATGTTGTGAAAGTGACTTACGAAGCCAAGCACTTTTGGGAAACAGGGCCCAAAATAAGTTTTTGACAGAGTGTAATTTAATGCAGGCAAGGTGAGGTTGAGATGAGGGAGGAAAGCGAGCGATAAACGGAAGGTGAGCTAGAGAGATGAGCGCTGTGTGTCCTTGAGACAGATCTCCTCCTCATCCCTTAGGAACCTGCCATCTCCTTGCCCATCCTCTGGAAATGCTCCGCTCACACACACATTCATGTACACGTGCTCGCTCTCACGAACACACTCTTCCAGACAATTACCGTCCTTTCTCAAGATGCTCGCAGGTATAGGCCAGCTGCCACGTCTCACAAATCGAGCGTGCTGTTCAATGCCTTGGCAGAGGGCGACAGGGGACGGGCGCTCATCTTTTTTTTTTCATCCCTTCATCCGTTTTTCCTTAAAGTTGCATGGCGGAGGACAAAATGGACAGATGGGGAGGCCTCACTGTCCTGATGTTTGGGTTCTAATTATATTAGCCCAGGCCCTGCATGGATCCACGATGAATGTTTACTCAGCCACCAATTTATAATCATTTAGCGAACACCTGTTTAGAAGAGTCAAAAAAAAAGAGACAGAATGGGTCAGGGGCCAGATGCGGAGAGCGGAGAAAGTCGCATATGCTGTAAGCAGCCCGATGGCTGGGTGAAAGACTGGGACAGGCCAAGGATGGAGACAGTCGGGTGGTATTATATCAGTTATGCCTTTAGCAAGAGTGAAGGAAAGCCTTGATTAAGCTTCAGCAGCCCACTACGCCAGTGAAGATAATTCCTGAGAAAAACCAACCAATAAGCAGCTTAAATGCCTATTTTTCTGTAAAAATCTAATCTTGAGTTGATTTGAAACTTTTTTTTGTTTGTTTAACAGATACATAAATAAATTGACTCTTTAAATAATTTAAAACTTTAATTATTACAAACAAAATGTTAAATGCTAAAAGCATAAATGATAAGCATTTACAAAAACAAATGATTGTGAGAGTGTAACAGATCCAACCCTTTTATTTGTATGTCACTTACAGTACATGTGAGATAAATTGACATATTGATCTTCTTAATGTGACAACTGTTCAGTTGTACATGCTGATATGATTAAATTATATGAACGATCAGCAATGAAGCAACTGGTTATTAACAAAACAGCAAGACATGTTATAGCTGATTTGAAAAAGTAATGCATAAACAAATACAGGCTTAAAACTTAAAATAACATAAATACATAAATATGCATGTAAACGATAAGTATATAATTATATATTTATGTTATATGTGCAGCTGATTAAATATAAATATTTCATTATACGAAAAACCCTTGATAGAAAGAGTAACAATAGCATTTAAATGTAAAATGGTATTGTAACATTGTTCTTAATTACACAATTTCGTTATCAGTTTTTTTTTGTTTTTTTTTTCAAAAGTGGAGCACAACAACATACAACTTAAAGAGCCCCTATATTATGATTTTGAAAATTACATTTCATGCAGTGAATTAAAACATCCTGCAAAGTTTTAAATCTGAAAGTGCAGCATGTATAAAGTTATTGTCTTTCAAATGAAAGAGTCGACTCCAAACCAACCAATCACTGGAGGGGTTTGGAAAAATGATTTGTTAAACAACAAATAAGGTAAAAATAAATGCGTATTACAAGAAAATTTAACTTAAATGCCAGCCTGTTTTTGGGACTACCAAAACCTAAATATGAACCTTTCATAACTCATAATAGGGGCACTTTATAGCTTCTTGGGATGATTTTCTACTGGCATCTAATCCTGTTTACACATAAAAATAAACATTGAACAGACGTGTTGCTATGAAAACAACTCTGTTTTTAAAAAGATCAATCAAGTAATTCATAAAACATCATCAACAAATAAATGCACAATATAACTCGCATATAGCATCTGTGTATACATGATGTAATGCAAACATTTGATTGGATGTGCCTTACTAAATCCGTGTACGGCTTGCGGCAGTAGCATTTTTCAGCTTTCGGACAGAACATGTCTGGTAGTGTTGACTCTGCGGATCAGGCACTTCTCAATTTATTTTCTTTCAAAATTGCCATTATCAGCGCCTCAGGGAAGAATGTAGAGTTCTCATGTTGAGTTATTGACAAATTTTGTCACTGCTGCGAAATCTCATATGGTGTTAACCTCCTTTCTCACTTTCGTCCATCCTCGCTCCCTCTCTCTACATATCAGCCCATCTTTCACAACTTCCTGTGCTCCCTTTTTGCTTTCGCTCATTCCCTCTCAAAGGTCAGGGCTCTGAGTGGGTCTGTTTGAAGCATGGCCTTCTGCAGAGCACAGGAGGGGTGATCTCCACAGGGAAAGGGAACGCTCCTGCACCCCCGGCTGTTGGCCCTGATGACTTTGGAAGACCCGAAGAGGGCCATTTATTTACCTCCTTGACCTCATCCCACTAACATCTATTTCTATCTAGTCCAGTTTGAGCCACACAAGATCTCAGCATGAGGTGGTTTCTAATTGTACCTGGTTACCAGAAGTGTATTAACGTGTATGATTTTGGTAGGAAATTCCATTGGAATCAATCTTTAGGCCAGCTTTGAAGACTAAATCAACAGGAATTTTAAATGGGTTTTAAAATGACTTTTTTCAAGTTAATTTATTAGCAAAATTAGTGCTTTATTTTATTAAGCGTTATAATTATTTAGACATTTTAACACAGACATAATTCAAATGGGATTTTTGAAGACTCTAAGTTTGAAAAGTACAAAGACGCTAACAAGCTGCTAACTACAGTATTCCTTTAAAACAACATCTTTAAAATTCACTTGACTCAAATTATCTTGTAGAACAAAATGTTAAAGCCTCTTTCAAGTCATGCTAGACCCTATTTTACTCATGAGCTGAAAAAAAAAGCAAGTTTTAGCGAAAATGCTAATTCTCTTCCAGAAAATGAAAAGCTCCACAATGGGCTGAAAGGAAATGAATAACAGAACAATTATATCACATCGGTGTGGAAGAACATGTCTAGTTGATCTTTTTGTGAATCGCACTGTATGGGTACACACATAAGAGAAGAATAATTGCTGTTTGAATCCAGGCGCTGATACAGCGTTACCTGTCCCTGCTCAACAGAAGTACTTCAGGGACAGAAACATAAGAGAGACGGACCACAATAGTCCATAAGTGTTCTTTTGGTCAAAGCGCCTCTTTGGATTCACACCTACCAGGCATGTATGTGTGTGTGCTTCTGTGAATGTGTCTAGAACAATAGGAAGGTGATCGCAAACCCTCTTGAAACTCCACGGCGAGTAATTGGCTTTCAGCATCCGTATGTGAAAAAGAAGAAAAAAACTGTTGTTGCTATAATAACAGTAAAATGTTTAATTCAAGGCCCTGCTGCTGCTCTGATAACACGTTGTGTGCGGTTGGTTTAATGGTGTTTGATGTACCATATTTTACCTGAAGGTGGAGGTTAAAAACAACAACAGTTGTTTACAAGTTCGGAATATCATCCACCAATGCGCAAGGGCAGCAACAGGGATAATCATATTCTCTCATCCTCAAAGAGGGATGATATCTTTAAGACACAAGCGCTAGTCCAGACATGCTAATGGCATTGCTTTATAGTCACAGCATCACACGGGCGACAACAAAAGAAAAAAACACAGCAACCTTCGATGGCCTCAGATCCTCCTCCTGCCTCCACTTTAGCGAGAATTTAGCAGTGGGTACAGAAAGGTCGTGGGGTGAGGAGGGGGCTTTGCGATGGGGGAAACAGCAGTCGCGTTGCCATCCTGATGACTTAGTTTGAGTAGAAATCCTCTAATAAAAACATTGACCCATGTAATTGATTTTAATGGCAGCTCCGTGCCATCTTTCCCGCGCTGGCTGGACGCCGGCCAGATGCCATCAGCGCCGCCCCTGGGGGACCGGTGGAGGCTGGGGCGGAGGGAGGGCGCAGATGAGTGCCTGTCTCTGAAGTGGAGAGTAACAAGAATAGATTAGCGTGCTTGATAAACACGGCGCGCAGCGTGCTCCAAAGGCAGCCGAGGGTACAACTGACCTTTTTGTTCTCTGTCAGGGGCAGAGGAAGCAGCGGAGAGGGGGTGGCGGGGACAAAAAAGACCAACCTCCCCAACCGAGAGACCCGACAACGTTTAGCCGCCGCACGGCAACATCGTCTCCGAGGACCTCGCAATAAGCCATGCCGGTCTCACCATATTAAACAGCCGCTGTTTTTCTCTTCCGCACGTCTTGTTTGTTCACAAAGCACTTTATGTGGCATCATGGTCTCGGCTGCTGTTGGGTTTCCACCTCTATTATACTTGGAGAGAGCTGACACAGTATGATCCAAGCTGCAGGCTTCAGGGGGTGGCTTTTATTTACACCACTTTCTCCTGGTACTTCCAGTGTCCTGGCAGCTTTTAGCCAAAGGGGAAGTAGTGCACGCCTGGAAAGGAGCGCTTGTTTTAAGTGCTTCACACTGTTTGTGTCTTTTGTTGACTGCTATCGCTTTCCATAGCTCTTGGCGGGGTGAAAAAGACACACTTAAATACACACTGTGCAAATGAAGGTTAAGGCTAGCATGAGCCTGACCGTGGGATAGTTTACATCTGCTAAGTACCCAGGGAGTGGCGGCCAACGATATCGACTCGATCAGGGGAAAAAAGGCTCAGGTGCTGTCATTCCTCATCGATTGGATTGCGCGTCTTACAAAACACTGTAGACACAGTTCCCGTGGCCAGATTTGCGCGCCGATAACGCAGCGTTGCCCTCCACTGTCACATAGCTCGGTGAGCGACTTCAAACGTGGCGCGAGAAGGTCAAGGTGAAATTTCCTTCCGTAACGACGGCTCGTTCGCCTCACCTGTGGACAATTTCGCATGAGTTGAAGCGTGAGGGTTTTGCTAAGTTTGCGAGTGCAACTTTGCTGTTTAATTTACCTTGCTTGATGTCTGCCAGATGTACCCGAACGTAGATAAATTAGCGAGCACTTAATGCTCATCTTACAAATGAACGCATCTGTGTCACATTGAAAACGAACGGCTGGCCTCCTCAGCTAACCTTATCCCCCATTCTCTCTCGTTCACTCTCTCCTTGTAAAACACATGAGCTTGGGGGATTGAGGTTGCAGTGAGCACACACTCAGAACAATACCCACGTGGGCCTGGAGAAAAACTGTGCTTAATTGTATTAATTTACTGCATGGACTAACGAGGAGGCAACAAGGGGAATGGCACATCAACGGCAGCGCTATCTGACAGAAGGGGTTCTTCCCGGGCCTGCGCACAGATACGAGGGAACCCTCTTTCTCCTTATTCCGCTCTGGTGGACTCTTCTCCAGGCGCCTTGGGCTCGGCCAGATGTTGTCGAGAGAAGGCGTTGTGACACAGGGCTATTGCTCCCTATAGCAGGTGGCGCCGCAGGTCGTTATTAGCACACGTGCGCAAACACGCAAATCTCGCTTACATGCACGTGGGCCTTATTGAGCGCTTCTGCTTGGTGAACGAGCGCAGATGAGCTGTCTAATTGGATGGCGAGTAACAGCCTGACAAGATTTCTTGCAAGAATACATACATCAGTGGACAAGATAATGAGTGAGCTGAAGATGCTTGCCAGGCAGTGTAAGCAAAGCGCGGCAGACTGGTGGGACTCACTGGGACTGTAGCTGCCTTTAGGGCATCCGCCACAGCGTAACCAGCACACTGCAGATCAACAGCCAAAAAGGGCCCTAACTGCAGGCCTTGAGTGAAAATAGAACCCTCTGCATTTCACTCGCGCTGGGGTGGTGCATATGAAAGAGATGTGATGGAATGTACGGCTGGCTAAGAGCAATTTGTGGAAGTGTCCCAGTAAGCCAATGCATCGGGCCCTACAGAAGGGGACCCATCACTAAAAAAAGTGCCTCTTGGACCACATGAACTCAAGCACAACTCAAAGTGTCAAATCGTCAAAACTTTTTGAATTTTGTTTAAAATTTAAAAAATCTGTCAGCAACTGGGGGTTTAAAATATTAAGTAACTGTTGTCAACACTATAAGGGCCATTTTGGAAGCTGAAGTAATAGCTACTGAAAATTCAGCTTATCACAAGATGAATTATTTTTTAATATATTAAAATAGAAATGGTATTTTAGCCTTGGTGAGAGACTTCTTTCTGTTGCAAAATTATTATTTAGAATAAAATGACTACTACTACAGTTTACTGAGAGTTTAAACTAACTCAAGGGAAAAAAGAAAAGCAAAATAAGTGTTTTGCTTCATTTAATGGCAACGCAAATGCAACAGGGACTGGAATTTGTAGCGAAGGGAGCTGGAATCAAACTCTATGCAAGTAAATGAACTAAGTAAGTGCTGGACCGACCCAGGGTGACATTTGGAATGCAGCATTCCCTAACTTATTAGACTACCGTGCAGTCATTATCATAGCAGTGCTGGGCCAATTCATTTTCAAAGTGCACCAGATGTGCTCCCGCAATTATTCCAGCAAGGACTGAGGTTCAGATGTGTGCTCACACTCCCGGTCTTGTTGGAACTGCAAATGTCTTCCATTTGAATTCCTGGCTGACCTTCTCTCATTTTGTTTTTTTACATTCCATTTCACATGCCATGTTTTGCATCGGTCTGGGGCGAGTTTGGAACAGTGCTAACTATTTTTATTTATTGCAAATTTCTTGCTCACCAAATTGCCTTTTGAAGCACTGATTGCAAGAAATCGATATTATTATGAGTTATTCCGATAGCCCTTGATGACAAAGGGATGACCATTTTAACAGAAATGGATATTTCATGAAAACTGAAACGTATTAAACGAATCCAAACGTATTCAAATGCTTCATTTTAAGCAGTACATTTATTGTTTATTACTGTAACTTGGGTAATATGGGGCATTACATTAATCTTTGAGGCTGTCGACTGTAAGGACATTCTTGAGTATTTGACAGAAGCAAAAAATAAAATTTAAGTAGAACACTGATGGCCTCTGGCATGTGTCACCCCTGGACATCTCTCTTGAGTGACACAGAAGAAGAAAGGAGGCAGAGCAGGTGAGGTTAGGAGTTCTCTGTCTTGGGCGGTGACAATTGCTTGAAGCGTCTGACACCTTAAAGAGGCTAGGACACAGATGGGGATTGAAGACCTGTCATTGGTTTTCGGAGATATTGTCACAGGAACAGGTCCTCCTGGATGACAAAAATATGCACATATGAAATACAGACAGAATCAGAGCCCTTTATAGCGCCGAGCTTGTCTAGTATGCATTTATAAAAATTTATAAATCTATTTTAAAATACTTTTTTTTTCTACTTAATACATTTGAATTAAAAAGCAAATAAAGTCTTAGGTGAAAGCTAAACATGTCTGCTATTTAAAGAAAAGAAAATCTTGAGGTATTGTAATTGTGATTGTGAATAAGCTATGCTAAATGAGTTACTAAAATAATGCCTAAATAGCTATTTGTCAATTGTATATTACATAAAAAATCACATGGCAGCCTAAAACTAGATTTTGTGCCTCAATCACATTTAATAACAAAAAATCACCTACTGAGGAAATCTTTACCATGTGTTAGTGATAAAACAATCTTATTGAGGACAGCATATTGTTCAGTGCCATTTTAAAAGCATAACATGAGGTCGTTACCCTGTGATGCTGCGATGCAGAGCTGAATCATGGGCTGTGATCTGTACTGTACCATTACTCCATTCTAGAAAAGGTCAAGAACTTATCTTGTACAGTTTTTTCCCCTTTCTGTGCAAATGCTTTTCTTTTCACTTCGCTCTTTGCTTCCAATTAACTGAGTAGGCGTTTTATCCCATAATTAGTATCTTCATTTCCTGTCTGAAGCCTCATTATCAATGCAGCAAATTCACCCACAGTAATAGCTTCTAGTACTTAATGATGCCATTATTCTTAATGATACTGTTTTTAGCTACAAAGGAATAATTACAGTTCACTTCTACTGGATATGCATGGAGAAACCGGTGTATATTTTTCCTGTGTGTGTGCGTGTGTGTTTTGTTTTGTTTTAAGATGGACACTTGCCTGTGATCATATTTTTGTTCTATAACAGGAAGTGTGTGTTGGAAAAAAACAAGGCGAAATGGAGGGGCAGAAAGTGAGAAAGCAAAAGCTCCTCACACCTTTTTTCCTGATCGCTGTGGAGCACATTACGCATTCGCAAACATTTGTTAGATGATTTCACTTAGGTTTTCATTCAGTGACTGCGGTCTAAATATTTAAATGTACATTATGAGAGAGAGTGTTTTTTACCACTTGCTTTTACTCATCCAAAATATCCCATTTTAAACACTGGGTATGAACAAATTCAGTGACTCACAATTACAGCTAGATACCCACAATTTACTTAATGGTAAATTTAAGTTGCTTTATAATGTTTTATAATACAGCCAAGAGCTCTAAATGAAACAGAACATTTAACATTTATATTTTAGCAGTAAATAAGTAATTAAGTGTAGTTTTTCTATTAACTAAAAAAGAGTATTTGACCATGGTAAATGTAGTGGTGTGATGAATTATGGTATATCTTAATTTGTCATATTATTTTTAAATGTGACAGTCTCATTGTCCAACGATGACACATCCAAAACAATGCACAATAGATGCATCTTCTAAATAATAATTGCATACTGTAAATCTGATCAAATAAAATAAAAGGAAAACAACACTATAAGTAATGTTAAAAAAAATACTAGTAATTCTGACATCTCAACTTTATACTGTACAGTATGATATTTAATGATATCAAAGATTAAATCAAATTAATTAATGAAAGATTAATTTTATAAACTAGTCAGAGGTGTCAAATACTGTCAATAACAATAAAATGAAATAAAAATCCCTAATTTTGATCGATAACTAACATGGCACCAATATGAAAAATAATAACAAAAATAAATAAACACACACACACACTCATGCACACATATTAAAAAATAACAATATAAATAAAGAAAACATGCATTTAAATGCATTTAAACACACAGTGTGCAAAACATATAGTGTTTATGGTTAAAAAAAAAGTTTCAAATTGCTGCATACAAAGTCTTGTTCTGATGCCAGTTCAATTTCCTCTAATGTCACCAACTTCCGACTCTCGGTACTTGACAAAGCAGGCCATATTAGAGTGAAGTCAGCCATTTTAACCCTCCTATTAAGCCTCTCTGAGTACTCATTTGACTTTGGATAGAAGTCTAGGTGTCCTGCTTCTGCGGTCCAGCCTCGCTCTCAAATGTCCCACTGACCAGATGTCCAAGTGTACGCCGCAGAACGGAGCAACATCCAGTCCATCTTTCTGCTGTTCGAGGTTTCAATGGCTCATTCTACTGCAACAGAAAGGGTTTCAGAAGCTATTAAAACGGAGGACGTACCCTACGCCACAGGCGATTTTAATGGGGCTTTGAGAGCCAGCATGTTACAATTGCTAATTGGTAGTGTGAAATAGCTTGTTGTGTTTTGCCATGTACACTGGGCCTGCCTTTACATTGCACAACCCTGGAGGCAAGAAGATTGTTTTAGAGTAAAAAGCACGACATCGTTCTTCTGATACGGCCACGTATTCGCATGCGCTTACAAGCGGCGCATTCAAATGTTCACATTAGCCAGAATGGCTGATGTGCGTGTTTGTGTGTAAGAGCTGTTCAGACATCAGGCATGAGAGGCTTTTGTTGAAAAGAAGGACTTTTGTCGCGTGTTTAATTGAAAAGATGCTCGAGACTGCCTAAGGTAGTCCTCCTCTTTACTCGCAACATGAAACAGCATTTTAAAAATGTAATGCTAATCTGGACAGGACCAGAAGTTTGCATGCAAATAAGCGAATGAATATGCATGGCCGTCATCTTATGGTTTGCAAAAAACATGGGATTCTAAAGCAACTAAACAAAGGTCTTTGTTGCAGCTTCTCTCTGATACCTTGCCAGGGTAATTTCCATCTGTCTGCTCATGCTGAACTCCCCTCTCTCTCTCCATCTATCTCTTTTACTCCCTCTCTCTCTCGCACTCCTGCACCCCACTCAGTTCTGGCATTAGAACCACAGGAAACAGTGTCCGTTCCTTTACACGATGCGACAGTCTGTTCACCTACCCAGTGCTAACGCGGCGTGATGTGCTTGTTGGCTGATCAGAGAGCCGCTGAGCTGAAACTCCTGACTCGCACCTGAGACACTCACCCCTCCACCCGCATCTCTCCTCCTGTCCTGTGAACACACGCTCGCTCCTCCAGCCCGCGAACTCCTTCTGTCCCACTAAATAATGCACCTCTCCGACCTCACAGCCGCCCGGCTCCTGCTGAACTCAGGTTCTGTCGTCTGTGCTCCGCTTTCCAGAGGAAAATGTTGTTGCTCAGCTTGAGAGTCCTCAGTCATCTTTTATAGAAGTATAACTTTGCCGCAGATGTTTCTGCTGAAATTCCTGGAGAGAAATAAAAACTGATGACATACGATATAACTATCAAATTTATAAAATGTGTATAGAACAGCCCGCTACTTGTTTTGGATGAGAAATGTTTGCGATCACAATGAGTCCAAAGTTACACAAGGCTGAAAAGTCTTAATTACAATTAAAAAAAGCCATACTGTGATTTATGGTCGGAATTACGAAATAGACTCACATTGTGAACTATAAAGTGGCTAATGTCAGTTATTAAATCGCTAACATGAGAAGTAAAATCTTGTAACTGTGAGATATAAAATAATATTGTTTGATATTGTGAGTTATAAAGTCACAACTGTGAGTTAAAAAGTTGCAGTTATTCGTTGCAACTGAAAAAGTTGAAATTGTGAATTATAAACTTACAGCTAGGAGGAAAAAAGTTGCAACTGAGAGATTTAAAGTGACTTTGCAAGATTTAAAATAATATTGTTAGATATTGTGAGCTACAAAATTGCAGTTGTTGTAATTCAAAACGTTTGAGTTGAGAGTTATAAAGTTACAGTTATGAGGAAAAACGTTGCAATTGCAAAGATTTAAAGTTGCATATAAAATAGCATTGTTAGATATTGTATAAAGTTGCGACTGTGAGTTAAAAAGTAGTGGTTATTAGTTGCAGTTGTGAGTTATAAAGTTACAATAATGAGAAATAAAGTGGCAATTGTGAGAGTCAAAGTAAAAAGTAACATTTATAAGTCTCAGTTGTAAGTTTTAGTTGCAATTATGGGAAACAAAAGTTGGAACTGTGAGTTTTAAAGTCGTGTTTTAAGATTTAAAATAAAATTTTGTAAATTCTAAATTCCAAATTGTGAGTTATATGAGAAACAAGTTGAGTTGCAATTATGAGATTTAGTCACTTGGTGAGATATGAAGTAGTACTGTAAGATATTGTGAGCCATAAAGTCAGAGTTATAAGGAACAAAGATGTAACTCCGAAATTCAAAGTCACCTCGCAAGAGTAATATTGTTACATATGAAGTCATAACTGAACATCATTAGGTCAAAAGTAAAGCCATAATTATGAAATTAAATATTGCAGTTATTTATTACTCTGAGATGCAACAGGCTGCCAAACATATGATATTACTTTTTCTCACAAGAACAACCCTAGAAGCAGAAAAGACTCTATATTTTCTACTCTTAAGGAAATAAGGATTTTTAATACCTGTGGAAACAGCCTCTTCCTCAAACCTGCATAACACACTTTCCCCCGTGATTTTCCTGCCAGTCTCTTTTGGTTAAGATGCTCATCCTGATTCCAGCAGAGATTACACATTGACTACTTTATCTAAAACGAGCGAGGTATTCGCCGATCATCTCGGCAAATGAATATTGTCACTCAGATTTTTCAAATCCTCCGCCTGTGCTCTTTCTTTGATCAAATTTCTCAGTAAAATGAAGAAGAATCTAAGCGTGAGGGCAAGTCTACATTGTCCTAATTTCACTAAAACTAGTTTAATCATGAGACATGGAGACAATGGATTTTCCAATCATCTAAAAGAAGCACTTTTGGGATTGCTTGCAGTGATGAAATGACGTTGTTTCAGTGGTCAGAGATGCTTACAAAAATCTTCAAGTCGAGCTAAGGAGATTGCAGTGACGGCTGAACGTATGTCATTTTATTAAGTTGAAAGCATGATTTAAAAAATATGCCTGGCCTTAAGCTGTAAAGCATGTTGAAATTGTGTGAGCATTTAATAAAGACACTCAGACATATGGCAGAGTCTTACTAAGACATCTGAGGTCAAGGGGGAAAAGTACTACAAGGCTGAAACAGCAGTTAGTGCACTAATCTCCCACATAACCCAGGAAATGACAAGCTATCGCATCTCGAACGACGAGCATTCAATCATTCACTGCGTTATGGAGAACTTTCTAACAAATATGCAATATTAATACCGCTGCATGATGCCAGCATGAAACTATAGCATCAGACATACATTGATTTCTTCTTTTTAATTTCTCTAATAGTGAACCTATATTTTACATGCTTCATTTCAGTGCCTTTGTTTTGGGTCACACCAAGCATGCTAGACAAGATATAAGACGGGTCTCAGCGAATCAGATTTATAAGACTTTAAAATGCCTCTGGGATGGGATTAGAATATGCTTTGCATTATATCTAGTCTGTCAAAAGAGGACTTAATATTAGGTCAGAAAGCATGCTTCAAATCAGTTTGTATTATTTTGATTTTCAATGTTTTGGACCCTATAGGCTGTAAGGTATACAGTAAACTTCTGTGAGTTCAATGTACTGTTGTACTGCTGTTTAACAACATTGTTCAGCTGACAAAATGTTTTTCCTAAAGACTTAGTCCTACGTTATACTTAAATTAATAATTTGATGAAATGCACTTTTCGGGTACTATGTCTTTACATTGCACTTATTTTTAAAAAATACCTGCATGTAATTACATATGCTTTTAATTTCTGTAATTACATTTATAATTACACTTTTGACTCAACCCTTAAACCTTAACCTACCCATACCACCAAACGTGTTCCTATAACCTTACTAGTCAAACAATATGAACACAATAAGTACATTGTACTTATTTTTTGATGTAAGTACCAAGTACTTAAAGCCACCTAAATATAATGCAGGACCAAAAATCTATAAAGTAGTTTTTATAATAGAAATTTTGTGAATTTTGGGACTTTTATACAGTGCAAATGCATGCCACCGTATTTTGCAACATGGAAATAAGCTATTTTCTATGATTGTGCAAGACTTCTGATTGTTTTGCCGCCCTGGTTAAAGGATAACAAGCAGTTAAAAACTTGTGCAACAAACAAATGCATTTGTGTGTATGATAACAAATTCAAATAATGTGATAAGAAATACCAGTTGGTATCAAGCAGCATAAAGGACTGGAAGCAGAATGACACCGGAATAGCTGCACCCATTCTTACATTTAAAATATAGTGGTTTATTAATAAACGTTTATATAATAAACTTCAAAACGCTTTCAAAAACATAGAGTCCTACTTGAAAGACTTCACTGCCATTCTCCTCAATGGCATGCCTTGACCAGCAGGGGGAGACATGTGCTGTGTGTGCTGAACCGAACACCCACACACAATAATCTATTCTCACCTCTCCCCCTTCTGCTCTCCTCTCTCATCCCCTCTTTTCTTTTAGAAATGAAGGCCTGTGGAGAGAGAAGGATACCACCCTCATAAAGCGTTTGTGCCGTGCGTAAGGGAAAGGGTGGGGTGGAATGTCACATCAGATAGGTCAAGTGCTAATTTTGCTCCTATCTGTCAAAACAAGACACAGTTTAGAAGCGCCACTAAATGCCAAAGTCAGACAGAGAGCACGGGTTACTACCTGCTTTCACCTTCAACTTTTTCACCTGCCCTACCACTAATACGGACCAGCAGAAGAATGTCAATGTTATTCGTAAGAAACAGATCACAGAGTTTTTTTTCCCTACCTTTTATTGGCACAGATCTGCTGGAGGGTAAGGGTCACACAACTTTGACTGTTTGAGACAGACTTTGGAGTTTGGCAGTGTGGAGTGATGGTTCTGACTGTGTGTGTACACGTCTGATTATCTCTCTGTGTTTGAAGTGCTGATTCACACACACTGATCCACTCTATCGAATAAGCAAACAGTGGCGTAGGGGGCATTATCACTCCCTGCAGCAGGACACATTTTGGCAAGAAGACAACAAGATGGGTTATGATGTTTCTACATGTAAAACAAAGTCTTTAAAAATACATCTGATTAAAATTTGAATTTGAACTGTTAACCCGCAGTGTGGCATGCTGCACTTCATTTAAAACTATTTTAAAAATACTTGTATAATTATATGTGCTGTTTTTATGACCTCATATTAACTGAGTGCTTACAATGAATATCAGGACTATTAAAATCCAGTTGTTACATTGTAGGACAATTTAAGCCAACTACAAAAACCTGAAAAGTTAAAAGAAAAAAATATATATTCCAGTTTTCATTGTCACATGATTCTTCATTATCATTCTAATATGCTGATGTGCTGCTAAAAGTAATATTGATTATTATTATCAGTGTTGAAAATAGATGTGCTACTCAGTATTTTTAAGATTTCTTTTTCCTGATTTTTGGGTTTCAAAAATCCAAAATATTTATTTTGGATCTTTCTTTCTCTCTTAAAAATAAATAAATAAATAAAAACAATATATGTACATATTTATGTATACTGTATGTATACTGTATACTGACTGGACGATAGTGAATATATCATAATTATATTATATTATAAAAGATGACATTATAAATAACATTGGGCTTCATTTTTATATTATGTTTAACATTAAAATGACACACAATTATCATTTTAATAAAAGCACACACAAGGGAAAGTATGTCTGCTGATGACATGAGCGGTGTGTGTGGGCACGCACATATGTGTGTGTGGGAGGAGGATCATGTAAATACAATATGTGTGTATCACTCCCTAGAGGATGCAAGCATTTCTAAGAGTGAGCTGCTTTTATTGTCTCATTAAGACGCAGATTTTCCATGAATTAAATCTTCATTTAATTTCCAGGTTTTTGATTTCCATTATAAGCTGTAGGTTGCATTCAGATCTCCTGCCCTTTAGCTGAGGGTTACGGGGTCATCAGCCTCTATTTCATCAGGCTGACCCCTCCCCGGCCCAGCCCAACCCTCAGGGGTGCAGTTATGGGAGCTCTTATCACCCCATCAACTATTCCTCATTTTGGACATTCTCTGTTTTTCAGAGCACGAGCAAAAAAAGGTTCCACCAATAGCTTCATTTGTGCTGACAGCTTTGTGAGTTCATGCCAAAAACAAGCACCCCTTTTTGTCTTGAGTCCTTAAATAACATCCAGTGACAACAACATGGTTCAATCAAAAAAACAAACAACTTTTGAGAGACCCCCAGGACAACCGGGTCGCCGTCTTTCTCTCGCCTGTCCGTGCGCTCTTTTGTGCTTCCATGAGGGACGACCGTGTGCTTCTCACATCCGTGACTTGTCTTTTGTGTGAATATGTATTCAGAATTCATGTCGCTTTTTGTTTGACTGACTGTCCACTTATCTGCACGTGGCGACCTGGGAGAGGGGTTGCAAAGCAGATCATTCGTGAAAAAGGTGCTATTGTGAGCGAATGCATCATGGGGACTTCATTTATTGCTGTTTGTGCCTTAAACAAGTGTGTGGGTGATGCTCACATGACTTAGACACGCTCACATATCTGAGTATAATGATGGGAAGCAGAAAAACGATGTGTGAGCAGAGATGAATTGGCCTCAAGTTTCAAAGAGAGTGTGTAATGAAGGCTGCGTGCATGAGGAAGCAGCAGCGCTGGGCATATTTGGCCACACCTGAGCCCCTGTTGAAGGATGCAGTGACATCCCCCAATCACTCTCTCTCTTTCTCTCTAACAAGACATAGAGGTTATTCACATCCAGTCCCTGATCCTTCACATCACAAGTGTCATGCTAATTCTAACATGTCTCTGCAGATTAAATGCATCTTTTAAAAAAGATCATTTGCATCTATTTATAGGCTATATATATATATATATATATATATATATATAAACACACATGCCACACGAGGGTGAGCGGTTACCTTCATGTTGTTTCAAACCTGTAAGGCTTTCTTTCTTCAGTGGAACACAAAAGAAAATAATCTGAAGAGTTTTGCTACAAACATTTTCAGTTCCCATTGACATCCAACCGTATAGACAAAAAAAAATACAGTGGAAGTCAGTGGGAACTGAAACTTCTGAATGATTTCTTTTGTGTTCTACAAAAGAAACTAATTCATACAGGTTTGGAATAACCCAAGCATATGTAAATGATGGCAGATTTTTCATTTCTTAAAGTGCACTATCCTTTTAATAGTACATTTTGGACTTAATAATAACATTTTTTTTTTAATTATAAAGACACAATAATGAGAAATTCACAATTACAGAATATAATTCTCATGATTTAATTTTTATAATAAAATT
>JAUCMS010000031.1:11982823-11993428 GCA_032357445.1 Enteromius radiatus | reverse complement strand
AATTTTTAAAAAACTTTAAAAAAAAAAAAAAAAAAAAAAAAAAGCTACAGTAAGAACTTGTTAAATGGTTAATGGTAATATATATGATGAAAAACAGAAATTGACATTTCAGACAAATTGTACAGTAAAACATCATTTTTGGAACTGTAAAAAAAAGTACAATTTACAGGGAAAAGATTTAAACTGACGTTCCCAGAATTCTCTGCAATGCATTTCAAATTTGATGTTTTTTCTTAGTTTTTTAATAACATTACATCAGTTAAATGAAGCAAAAAATGAACTGTAAATTTAAGTTACATCAGTAAACCCTAAAACATTGCTACCATCATTTTTTACGGTAAAATTCTGGAAACCACAGCAGCTGTGTACAAATTTTATAACCAAACACACATGAGAATTGGAAATAACATAAGATCTTGCGTGATAATCAATATATTTCTATAATCAATGTTCCATGCTTGCTGGTGTTTTGTTGCAGAGCCATCCACTAAACTTGCCCTGTATACTGTCTCAAACATTTCCAGTCAAAACACATTTCACACTGCAGAACTGTAAGTCGCTGACTGGGCCAAATATCTCCACGGCATCGTGATGCACTGATACTGATTGCATCGTTGATAACACACACAGCATGCTTGCCATTCACGATTGTTGGCAATTTCCGCGAAACTGTTGGTAAGTGAAGACTGGGGCTAAAAATTTATGTGAACGTTTTTTGTATAACATATCGATTAAATGAATAATTCAGTCACTCATTTGTCATGACAATCAGTTTTTTCATTCTTGAAGGAATCATTATTTTGAAGGAATCGTTTTTTTTTAAAAGTGTTCCTTTATAAAGACTTGTCTCCACCTACTGGCGTGAAAAAAAGAGTCACTGGAATCGTATAAATTTAAGGACTATTTTAATGTGCTTTAACACAACCTCCGTTTCTTTCTTTTTTTTTTATCAATTATGTATTAAGTATATGTACTGTAGGGTGCCACTCTTACTGTAGGTTCCTCTTTTAACAGGTTTAAGCTGTCTTCTCCTCACAGATCAAGGAAATTGTTAATCAGATCTATATTTCTTAAACCTATATGGGTGCTGCTGTGTTTTGACAGGTTTGTTGAACCAGCTGTAGGGATGATGTTTGAGTGTGTCAGCTTTAATTAAGTTGATGCCTGTGACCTTAGGGAGAGGCTGAGGCATAACAATGGCCTTAGAGCCTTGAGTAAATACTCAATGAGTGTCTTACTGTCATGTCACCCAACACATGAGAAAAAAAACTTTCCTGCTCTTTATGAGTAGTGTTGACATCTGCTCATATCATAATGAATGTGATGAGTGTTCACTGGTCAAGTTACACGGTGCATTAAGATTTTGTTTCAGGTTTTTAAGTCGGTCTTGCAGAGTAAAGGTTTATGGCAGAAATGGGACAATATTAATGCATTGAGTTAGTTTAGTCATATCGTCGTTGATAAATTCACGTCAAAATTAACATTATGATTTGATTTGTTTTAACGAGTCCAATTTTTGCCTTGGATTGTGGCCACTCAGATACTCTGTTCTTTCAACAATTGCACTTAGTATCATCTCCTCTTGGTTTCCTGTGGTTGAGCAAAGCATTTGGCTTGGGCAGGTGTTGTTGCCACAAGCAAGCAATCTTCACACATATTCTCTCCAGTGCCCTTAATGGGTACCTACATCAGCCCTGTGACATGAGCCTCAGTAATGGTTTATTTATGGTGACCTGAGTGTGTTCTGGATGTCTACTTCATTTTATTAATTGAGTCCCGCTTTGATTTACACAGGTTATTTCTTTGTGCGCACCTTTATATAAATTAGACTTTCATACTGGTTCCTTTGTGACTACCATAACCATAAGAGAACAGACAACCAAATCCATGAAGAAACAACTAATTATTCTATTTAATATGATTTACTTATTTATGTACCTGTACAAACATTCTTCTAGCATACCAATAACTACAATAAAAGATCTTCTGACAGAAGATTCTGCTTTCTGAGCTGCAAAGTGCAAAGTTTTGTCTATTAGCTGACATTTTATGGCCTAAATGGAAACCACACATCTTCACATTTTCTGGATGCATAGATTTGGTAATCAATAAATGCGGTGCCCATTTGGTTAGATCGAATTTTATACCTTCACTGTTCACACATCAACTCATGATTTAAGACATCACCCAGCCAAAGTGAAATTCCTCTTTCCACTTTAGGCACTCTTTAGAAAACTGGATTCATCCCAGAGGTCACATATCTCCAGCCCATCCTATTTTAGATATCTTAATGGTCTCTTGAATAGCTTTGATTTCTGGAGGCAAAATGAGATTTGGACAGTAATGTCAGATTTCAAGATACCTTCAGAAAAGCAAAAAGAGCGGGAAAAGGGTCATTTATCTCTTGAGGGGTTGGAGGTCGATACAACATAAGTGTATCGGCAACATAAACACAATACAATTCCATATTAACGCACGTTTGTGAGTTATAAAATCATTGATGGCCTACCCCTTTCTTTACTTCAGATGCCTCTAAGGTGTGTCCGCTTTGATGCTAGAGGTTTTAAGTTACTTGGTACATTCTTGTGTCTCATCTAAACATGAGCAGGTCGCACTGGGTGGAGGTTACGCTCGCGCACCCACGCACACATATTGAAGCTGGACCGCTCTCACAAAACACCTGCATTGAAGGAGCACCTGTCAAGGGGACGGAAGGGAGGGGGCCGGGGCCGTACCTCGTCTTGTCTCCACGTATTGTCCTGCAGCGGAGCATGAGAGGGGAAAAAAAGAGCGAAGAGGGGCCACCTGTCTCCCTTCATCGCTCCCACTCCTTCATCTTCCCTTGGAGCGATTACACCAGGTCTCCGACACTAATCTAATTATACTGCTAAAAAGAAAGAGAGACACCGAAGAGGAGCCTTAGTGTGTTCTAATTAAGGCACTGCCAGAGGTTGGAGACAATGCGAGCCGTGCTTTTTTCACATGCAATTGCGAGAGAGTCATAAAGAGTTTTGCTCTCACTTAAGGCAAGGCTATTGTGATATGTAGGACATCCGAGGGGTGGGGGGAAAGTATAACTATCAGCAATCTGATGTAAAGGTCATGCAATGAGAGAAAGAGAGTGAGAACGAGAGAAATAGATAGAGGGAAAGAGTGCACTAGGGCTATATGAATCATAAGTTTTGTCAAAGAGGTAGTGGCAGGGACCGGTCTATACGAGCAAGGTCGCAGTTCAGAGTTGCGCCTCAGGACCCGCTGCTCTTAAGCAGCCGCAGCTGCATTGTTCTCGCTCCGCCGGTGGAGACTCACTGTGTCCATCCGATTAGCCACTCCGTGACCGTCCTTCACTACAGTATCACATACTGTTTACTGCGAGGGAGACCTTTAGTGAGGAGACAGATTGTTCACTTTGAAAGAGTCCTCTAGCCGGCCTGAAGCGTCGTTTGTGCATGAGAGTCCTCCAGTCCTTCAGGAAACTCCCACACATGCTACTCTCCACCATTATGCAGCGACAAGAGGCTTTAGCCAAACAATATAACATGCCGTTATTTTGCTGGCCATTGTTCTGTGGCTGTAATTGATGAAGTGATGGAACAAATGCGTCATTTTGTCTTTGTCTTATAATGTTAAGCTTTTGTGGTGTGCCGTGAAAATATTAAGGTATACTCTTAACGTTTAAAGGGTTGCTTTAAACATACACTGCGCTTTTTTGAGGGGCCGTTCGCGCTCATTTAAAAACAAAAAACTGTTAATCTATGTACATACAAGTCAGTTGTGTCGCATATCACTGCTTTTGTATTTTACACAATGAGTAATGCTTTTTAAGACGTTATGCTACGCAGCTCAAATTCTGTCTCACTTTTTTAAATGTGTAAAGCAGATTTAAATGTACACTCAGAATGCATGCACAATACAAACTGTGTTTATAAAAAGTAGAAACAGATGTTTTCATGATCACAGGTGATGAGTTTTGATAGTTTCAGCATTAACCAGAATGAGAACTCCTGATCCTGAATGTTACAATCAGTTGGGACTTTTTGAATTTAAGCACCACTACTTTACAAAAGACTGAAGATAAGAATCAGTCTCAGAAGTTCTTCTACTTTTTAAAGCTTGACAGGAAGCCGCCACTTCTTGTTGCTTCAAGACTTTCTACAGTACAGTGGTTGCTTTTTTTAGCTTTTACTATATTTCTTGTTGGACTTCATCCTACAAGTCTACATCCTGGTGACGGAAGACTGTATTAAATGCTGTGCAAGCACTTCCCTGAATTTCTTCCTGTCCCTAAAGGATGTGACCTTTTAAACGCTGTTCATTAGATTCAAACTCTTTGATGATGGGCTACTCAAAACACCATTCAAACTCTTTCCCTGTGTTTTCTGTCTACAAATTTCAATACTCTACACATCTTTTTATGACATAAAAATAATTAGATTAGAGTCTGTTACTGTACTACAGTACTTTTAACATGTATTCTTACACTTCAGTGCAAGACAAGCTGGTGTACTAACCCAACCAGTACTCTTGCATTTAACAACATTGCAATTAAACCCCAGACATTATTGCATATTTAACAGTATGAATTTATTTTATTTTTATTTATTAAATTAATTGTTGTTTTATTATTAGTTTTGTTTATTACTAATTACTAAACCTTTTTATTTTATTTTTTTTAATTATTATATTATGATTTCCCCCCCCTCTTTACAAGCGAGTAAACTTTTACTAGCTTGTCTCCATGTTAATCAATGACCTTGAGCTCTTCATTATTATTGCTTCAGATTGCTATATATCTATAACCCAAGTTTATGTATATGTCATGCACATTGATATTTGACCCTTCTGTTGGGAAACCGCAATGAAGGTTAAAAATGTGAACCATGGCAGTCATCAAGGTGAATCTTGATTCTGTGTTCCAAGTCGGCATCAAAACGTTACGCTTTTAATATCAAAGTTGCTATTAATGCTTGTGAGTCACGAAGCAGCATGATCTATCCTCTTCCATGTGCTGCAATAAATGCTTCCCTTATAAAAGCTCATGCTTGTTCCACGATTGTCCAGACCGGCTCACAGACGCAGCCAAGATATCAGCAGTCAGGAATCATTTTTTCTCCAACCCCTCCAAACCTCCCTCAGTGTCACATGCTGGGTTTGACTTTGAGGCACAGTCCTTCGTTCCAGCGCCATTATATCACATCTTCTTCTGTTGCCCAAGCCTGAGGTGCCTCGGGCGTCTAATGCCTTTTAAGAGCCATCACTGAAAAATGCAGGATCCATCAGTGTCCTTTGAGGCTGGCTGTTTTGGCATGGAGGCAGCATGGTAACAGCTTGCTGGAGTAAGGTGACATTTCTGGGTATGCAAAGTAATAGGAAGGGAGGGAGGGGAGGTGGGGGCGCCAGAGAGGGAATCCTTGCGGGAGAGGGGGTTGCTCCTCAAAGCCCTGCACCTTTTGACTTTGCTTGGAGTAAAACAGATGCTAACAGCCTTAGTTATGGTGTAGATACCACAGCGCACTCCAAAACAGGCCTAATGAAAGGAGGGGCGGGGGTTCGGGCCGAGAGAGAGACTAAAAGGTGTTCTGGAGGTACGCCGTCCTTTCTGAGGCTGTCAGGGCGGGTTATTTTTAATGGAGGCTGATGTGGGGGGCACGTTAATGAGTGATGTGTGGACAGCTCTTGTTTGTGCTGCCGCAATAGAGAGAGGGACCGCAGAGGCTCACGTTCGTTTGTCAGGGAGGGAAAGATGCGGGGAAATGGTCTGTGTGGACGCAGCTCAAGGTGAGACCAGAATAGTTGGAAAGGGGTGGGTTTTTAGCATCTTGCTGCTTGTTTTTCCTTTTCAAAGTCACTTGTTTTTTTCTTGGCCTGAGCATAAAGAAACACAAACACTAAGATATTAACCTTCCTACAAAGAATCTTCGGCGCATTTAAACCTGTGCTAGCTGTACGGGTTGCACAAAACACACCATTTATTCTGCTTGGAAAACAGCTCACTCTTTACAAATATTTATAAAGATTCCATGGAGTCTGAACACGGTTGCTGTTGTGTGCTCGTTCTTTCAGGATAATTTATTTACTCACTCCTTGCATTTTTCTGATGCTTCACAGCGTCTCATACGTAGGCCACATATTATAGTAAATTAGAGCTAATTCACTCATGCTTTCAAGATTTTTGATCCTTTATCACCACACACAGCCAACCAAGTTGGCAAGGCTCTGGAATATATAGGGACGTTATTTAGTGATATTTTTGTTTGAAAATAAATGTCATGAACAATTTTGGGCTATTTTCCATTCATTTCCTCCTATTTACTTTTTTATACGGTTTCTTCACATTTGGGAACATTTCCTCATATAGCAGATTTTTATTTTGTATGAATTATAAACAGATAGTTGTTGTTATGTAAAATACAATAAAATAAAATAGAATAAAATCCAATTAATTTAATTTCATTTAAACATCATTAAAAACATTTAATAATTAATTTCTGGTACTTTTGAGTATGTTTTGTAATCACTCTAGACTTTCACCTTTTAAATGAAAATTGATCATATTATACTTTTTTAAAAAATAAGTTTTTTTAAAAAAAAATAAGCAACATTTTTGGTTACACTTTATTTTAAAGTGTCCTTGTTACAGTGTAATTATACATTTAAATACTAAGTAATATTCATCAACATACATGTACTTACTATATGGTTAGGATTATGGTTTGGTTTAGGCTTACTTGCATGTGATTGCATCATTTATTGTTATTACAGTATAGTAAAGTAAGTTTATGTAACACATATAACAAGACATCTTAATATACAGTGTTACTGAATATTTTAGAGTATGTATTTTCCAATCAAGTTATAATTTTGCAAAAAAAAAAAAAGTGTGAAAAATTTATGGTGTGTATTCAGTGTAGCATACATTATCAAGACAAAGGAGTCTGGAATTTTATTTCATGAAATGTTTCATGAGTTCGTCTGTCCATATAATCCTTATGTGATGTGAGTAAACAGATTTGGCTTACTGTTCGTAACGGAGAGGCTTGAGCACAAGATTCAGGCTCTAAGCTTCTCCTGGACCATTTAATTAATGAATAAGTACTTAATGGATATTAGAATCACGGTAATGATGGGGAGGAGGAGGGAAGCCGGAAGAGTTGTTAGGGGAATGAGGCAAGCGGCTGCTCATATACCCTTGTGATATGATTGACAGGATTACATGAACAAGCTCCTCATGAACATTTGTTAAGGACTTCATTTAAAAATGTAATTTCTACCACAGAATAAATGGCGATTTGAGATGTGATGGAAATTACATCTTGGTGGCAGTTCAGGGGAAAAATTATTGTGCATGTGTTTTTTTAATAATTTAAATACTGTACGAATATAACAACAATTTTTATTGACTTTTATTAGAGTGTTACTTTTTTTGGAATATTTATATTAGATATATGGTAAATCATAAATGTCTCCCTCCAGCTGTCCATGAGTGCTCTCTTTAAACTTTAAAGGAATATTCTGAATTCATTCAAGTTACCATAAAATAATAATAAAATAATAATAAATAAAAAGGCTCACCCCTCATTTTGGCACTAAATTTAAGTATTGGCAGTCTTAATAGCACACAATTTAAATATTGTGTTGTCATGGAATTTCTGTCAAAGATTTGATACAATTTTTCACAGACAAGAAAAACGTTTTATGACGTACAGTATAGTACTCTGTAAAATAAAAAAATAAAAAATATCCATTGGAAAATTGAAAAACTACTGGTAAATGTTTGCAAGTACATTAACCATATTGCAAATAAGTTTACAAGCATTTCCTTAAACCCTAAAATACGGATAAAACACCTAAAATCAATATGGAAAATCCTGCATATTAATGCAGTGCTATAAAAACAACAGCTACAACAACAGATAAATATATTGTTTAATTATGCAATAATATAATATAATTTATGCAGTGTTGTATGTTAAATACCTCAATGTAATTTATTTTTATCTTTTGTAAGAAAAGAGAAAATTGCCTTTGGTAATATGCATTATGCTACACAATATGTCTGAGCACAACTGGAAATGAACACAGAATATTCATTTTCATATTCATTCATGAGTTTTCTAAGCTTGGACTGAATGTTTAGACTAAGAGCTTGGATACTGTCAGATATTTTACCTGCTGCACTCCCTGTCAATTTCATCTGAGATAGAGATGCAGCAATTTGTGGTACCCTGTTGTCTTTCCTACCTTGGCCCACTGAACTGAGAAGGGCCTGGTGCAGGTTCTGCTGAGCTCAGGAATGACGGATCCCCACTGAGAGCAGGCCTTGGGGCCAGTGTAGGGCAGACGTGCCAAAAGGAGGTGAAGTTTGAGAGACATGAGACACAGGGGGTCAGTGAGCATTCAAACCCCTTTGTAATAATACAGTCTCAACCTGCAAATGTGTGCGTTCATGCACAAGCACACGACTAATGTGGGGTTGCAATATGATGTCTGTATCAGTCTCCCCCGCTCTCTCTATTTCTTTTCAATGTGCCCATGGCAGCCCTGTGCATTGAGATCACAGACCTCGAGCTGGTGGGCCTGTGTCCCACTCCTGCTGTAAAAAAACCTGCTTCAGTGGCCCCTCGCTCCCCTCACTTGTGCTGGAGAAAAAAGGATCGGATGAGGATAAACCAGAGCTGCTTAATTGGATTCCTGTCTAGGGACGGTCCAGTGTGGACACAGAGGCAAACTGTTTTAGCCATAAGCTGGTTGTGTGTGAAGGAGTGCCTGCGTGTGTGACTATGTACTGTAAAGAGAGTAAAGTATGCATGTATCTCTCCATAGTCTCAAACAGCTTTATGGTGGACTCATTTCAGAAATAAAACTATATTATAGAGCTTTAAAAAATTAGGTTTAATGTAAAAAAAGATTGAAAAACATCCAAAATTGCTTTTTGTGAGAAATAGTCTGGAATTCAGGCATTGCTTGATAATATTCTAATTCATCGGAGCTCACAAATCTCATTTAAGTTTGCTAAATTTACCAAATATACTTTCAGCCTGCATTTAATGCTATTTAATGCAAACAGTTGAGTCTTGCATGCAGTGTTATTAACAAAATTTATTATAAAATAATTTCTATTATTTTAAATAAAGCTAAAATAGAAATAGAAAGTGCTAAAAAATGCTAAAATTACGAAAACTCAAATAAAAATAAATTAAAGCTTAAAAACAAAAACTAAAAAACGAATAAAAATTACAAAATTTCATAACAAAATTACAGAAACAAACTAAAACTATCTAAATCTAAAATCTAAATACGTCTATATGCTTACATTTCACAAATCCATTTTAAATACACTAGCTATGGCAGATGGGAAAAATATTGGCTTATATCTATTTGTTTATATTTTAAAATCTACTCAGCTCAGACATTCTGTCGAACACATATCAACGAGTCATATTTTGGCTAAGCTTTTCCTTTCAAGCAATTATTAAAAAGCAAAACTTTCAAATAAAATGTGTTTGTTCAACATACTGCAATTTCATTTCCTGTTTTTCAAAATGCAACTTGGATGATGTCACAATTTAACCACTTTCAGTCTGATGGGTTCAATGGCTGTGCTTTGTCTTGTTCCAGATCTGAACTTATGTTATGTAGAATGTCATCAACAATAAGAGATAATTACGCGATACAATCGGCAGGACAGAGTGGGTTGTTTTTGACAAAGAGACGGAGAGATTCAGTGAAAATATAGCAGATAAAATGATGCAACCAAGACATTTCACCCCTCCATGTGCTTCCATTAGTGCTCCAGAAATTAACTGGGGCCAGTAATTATACAGTGTTTTTTTTCCATCTAATTCTTTATTTAACCTTCACCTGGTACACGTCTTTTCATGTCATTATATGTGTGTGAAAAGGACACACAAAGGACAGGTTTTTAAAATACACGTTTAGCTATTGTAAGCCATCTTGTGTGAAACAATTCTGGGTATGTCATATCTAAAGCTTGATCTGTTCATGTTCATAATGAAAGAGACTCCAACGACACTGAGAATAAATTCAAAGTTGCAAAAGTGTACCTTCAGCCGAGTGACTGGCAATCCACTTATTTAGAATTATTTTAAAGTTGTGCTAAATATTGCCAACAATACCTTGTTTGCTACAGGCAAACAATGTTTTCTGCAGCAGGAATAACTACTGTGATTTTGAGGAAATGAAATGTTCATCTGGAGCTCAATATTGAGCGCTCACTTATCACATACAAATGTCCATTCATTTCAAAATGAGGAGGCAGTCAGACACATACTATACATTTGGGACAGGTTATACCTGTCACACAGCAAATTCAGATCTGCTCGTGATGCACACACTGATCCCTAACTGACTGAATAATATACACGCTTACCAAAAAGGGTCAGGCAGAGCTTGGAGAAACTGATGTTTTATTTACTCAGCTGAATTGTTTATTGGACCAACAGTCACTTGCTATTTAGCCGTTGTAACCTGAGATTCAATGCCCTCCAACTTACTTATCATGTTCATGTCAGTTACCCTTTCAGTCGAATCACTTCGACGTTACATATGGGAACTCGCCAGAGAGACCAATTGCCTATGAGCTTT